>CM065599.1:69703308-70156903 GCA_033119425.1 Bufotes viridis
CTCCGGATGGGTCACGCGGTCTCCAGGCCTGATCACCCGCTGAGAGGCCGCAGCACCGTGACCACCACAATGAGTGTTACATAAGAAAAGGGGGAAGTGAACAGGACGTGCCCCCAACCCCCACCATGTGAGGGACAAGTCACGTGGGGGCGTTACCCTCTTAAAGGGAACCAGACAACTGCTCCCAGTAAGGACCCCAAAGAGCAAAGCAGGGTCCACCAAGGGAACTGTATGACAGGAAGGCAGACCTGTCGCCATTAGCAACCAATCACACCCAAAATCAGAGCTGTCCTCTGACTGGTTGCTATGGGCAACTGGAGCAGTCTTACTGCGAGACCTTCCAGCAGGACTACAACCCCCATCATACACTCACAGGAAGGCACAGAATAGCACCCAGGGGCTCCCAGCACCCCAACTAGATTACTAGGGGGGTTACTGATGCAGAGGCTTCCCAGCAGCCAATCAGAGAGCAGCTTTCATTTCACCACAGGGCACTGAGAGGGAACCGGACTGGTTGCTAGGGACAACGACGCCCCTTCCTGTCAGAGCCCCGGAGGACGCGGAGGCTCCGGTACTTACACTTCCAGGATGCGGTCCCCCTTGCGGATCCCGGCGCGGTCGGCAGCTCCCCCGGGTAACACCGCGCTGACGTGCTGGAGCGGGGCATACAGCTCTCCGTTTATGCTCCGCAGCTGCCCGCCCTCGCTCACCTGGCCCCTCACATTAAAGCCATAACCGGACTCAGACTTAACTATCCGGACAACCCGCGGGCCCCCTGCCGGCCCAAAGCCCGGGCCTCCGCCCCCGTTCCGTTGACTAGAGTGGATCCCGTCCTCGTCCGCCATCTTTACACAGACCGGGAGGAGCGAAGCTAGCGGGAGTCACGGGACCGGCGCGTCACCCGCAGGGCATGCCGGGTGATGTAGTGCGGACGGCTGTCAGCCTGGAGAGGCGGAGGAACCGCAGACAGCCAATCACTATCAAGACGTGTGACGTGCGCGCTTCAAAGATAGACGGGAGAGCGAGCCAATCACTGTCCAGGAAGAAGGAGGCCAGCAACCAATCACAGGCAGATGAGAGGCGGGGCTAAAACCGAGGGCGTAGAGACAGCCGCCGAGACCTCAAACGGTCACCTGACTTTCCTGAGGTAAAAAGGCGGGAAAAGTGAACTGACAGAACACAGAGCAAGTGCGGAGCTCTCCTCAGATGTCACAGAATGTACAGGCAGGTGTAAAGATGCGATGCCGCAAACGGATGCCGCAGTCTGTCCTGTGCCTCATTTTCCATATTAGCAGCGTCAGAAAGAAGTGCCCCCATCGTGTTGTACACGAGATCAGACCGATAACTAGAATGAATACAGAATGGTGTAAATACCAGTCTTCACTGGAGATCTACATTCATCAGAGACATGACCTCAATGGAAGATGCCTCACACCCTGCCCTCCGTACCCCTTACGCCCTGCCCTCCGTACCCCTCAAGCCCTGCCCTCCGTACCCCTCACGCCCTGCCCTCAGTACCCCTCACGCCCTGCCCTCAGTACCCCTCGCGCCCTGCGTACCCCTCGCGCCCTGCCCTCCCTACGCCTCGCGCCCTGCCCTCCGTACCCCTCGCGCCCTGCCCTCCGTACCCCTCACGCCCTGCCCTCCGTACCCCTCACGCCCTGCCCTCCGTACCCCTCACGCCCTGCCCTCCGTACCCCTCACGCCCTGCCCTCCGTACCCCTCACGCCCTGCCCTCCGTACCCCTCACGCCCTGCCCTCCGTACCCCTCACGCCCTGCCCTCCGTACGCCTCACGCCCTGCCCTCCGTACCCCTCACGCCCTGCCCTCCGTACCCCTCTCGCCCTGCCCTCCGTACCCCTCACGCCCTGCCCTCCGTACCCTTCACGCCCTGCCCTCCGTACCCCTCACGCCCTGCCCTCCGTACCCCTCACACCCTGCCCTCCGTACCCCTCTCGCCCTGCCCTCCGTACCCCTCACACCCTGCCCTCCCTACACCTCACGCCCTGCCCTCCTTAACCCTCACACTGATGGATGTAGTGAATGCAGGCAGGCTATTAGGCTATTATAGCCAAGTGATAACGTACAGGGAGGATCCAGTATATTGGACTGTGCTTTATCCCTTAGCTATAATTGCCTGCTGTTATTTGGACTGGTAATGGTTCCCCCACATAAATCCCCACCTCTTAGGTCCCGTTCACACCACCGCTATATATTTAGATGAGCAGAACAACGAATATAATGGAAGTGCGGGATCGGGCACGTAAGGCTGGGTTTTTGTCATAAGTTCAACATACACAAAAACCGTATATGTTAACGGACACCTCAGACAGACGCCATACTGGGGCATCCGTCACCATAGAGTTTCATTGTAAAAATAAAAAAGTATTCTTTTTTTTTTTTTGCAGGATGGGAAAGTCCAGTGTTCCATGTTTTTCCATTTTGTAAAGTCCATCAAAAAAATGTTTAGGATAACATACACTTTGTCTTCTTCTTTTTACAATGGAATCCTATGGTGACAGATGCCACAGTATGGCGGCGACTGTTCACATCTATCCGCTTTTTGTGTGTACATTAAATGTATGAGAAAAACCTGACGTGAACCCAGCCTAGCTGACCAGGAAGAAGCTAAACAGACCCCCGACTATGATGGAGTCCTTTCAGTTTCCGTTTGGGATCCTGTCTTTTTACCAGACAAAAAAGTGCTGCATTCAAGGCTTTTTTCTCTGGTCTTTTTGACAGAGGTTCCAAACGCAGCCCCCAACACAGATGTGAGCAGGCGTAGGCCGATATATTATGTATTTGAATTACTGCAAATTTTATACTCCTCCTCGGGTAACAATACTCCTCAAAATTGGTAAGAGGAATATTTTTACTCTTCCAGAAAAAATGTAGTGCGACCTCTGATCATCACATTGATGCACAGACTCGGGGACAGTATTGTGGCTCGTGTTCTTCCGTGAAACAACATGAATTTCACCTCCGATCATAGATAAGTACAGGTAAGTGTATTTTATTATCCAATAAACCTCCTCTGTACAATAGTATAGAGTCACCAGTGTCACACGTACCCATCATCATCACCATATGGACACTATTGGCATGGCAGGGTTAATAGCGCCATTCACCAGTACGGCATGCACCACCATTTTGTGTGCCAACTCATGCCACGTTACATTAATAGTGGCTCTGGTGGGAGCTCAGCCGCAGCCTGGCTCCTTCCATAGCTCCTGTTTACCACAGTCGGAGCTACTGAAACAGTGACCACCAGCCGCTCCGCTGATTCCCGGCCTCCGTCCACTTAATAAGGAGACGTCCCGTTTAAACCCCTTCCCCTGTAGTCTGCCACCTGAGGAGACTGAGCTCCCAGGCCTATACCTGCTTGAAGTGATCAGGCTTCCTTGAGCCATCTTCTCGGTTCTCCATTAATAGCAGTAGTTGAGGCGGCACACTGATGTCTTCGGAGTTCCCAGATGGTCAGGTCTGTATGCACCACTCCATTGGTTCCCACCCGTCCTGCGCCTTAACGTGCCAACATTTTCCCCCATAATGGTTTCCACTTTCTAGGTGCCCTTGGAGACTGATGTGCGGATTTCTCCAGCAGGAGACGGATCCCTGTAGTGCAGGCATCCTCAAACTGCGGCCCTCCAGCTGTTGTAAAACTACAACTCCCACAATGCCCTGCTTTAGGCTGATACCTGTAGGCTGTTCAGGCATGCTGGGAGTTGTAGTTTTGCAACAGCTGGAGGGCCACAGTTTGAGGATGCCTGCTGTAGTGCCTGCTACTGCCCACATTCCCTGTGTCATGATCTGACCTGGACTGATCCCTGTCTGGCTCGCTGCTCCTACCCCGCTGTCATGCCTGGCAGAGACCTACCTGCGCACGTGACTGAAGGTGCCGGCTGACTTCACTGCCTTTCTGGGACAAATCCTTGTCAGAATCCACCATCTTGACCCCATGTTCTTGCTTCGTCTCCCCTTTTCTATGGATGGACCTTACTCCACCCGGCATCTGCTCAGTGACTTGTACCTACCGTGTATATTGTAGAGTGGTTTCATAACCAGAATTTTGATTCTACCATAAAAAAGTATTGCGATACTCGATACCACGTGGAGAAAAAAAAAACAAAAAAATAATAATTTGTGAATTGCACATTTTTATTTTACTTTTCTGTTGCGACGTTCACCACATGTTTTTTTTTTTTTTTTTATAGTTTTTAACAGTTTGGACTTTATTATGGCGATATGTGATATGTTTATTTATATATTTTATATGTAAAATTGGGAAAGGCGGCGATTTATACTTAATATTTTGGTGTGTTTTTTTTCCACTTTTTATTTAATTTTTATTTACCATTTCCCCCCTTAGGGGTAGAACCTGGGATCTTTTCATCCCTTGGCGCAGGAGCACACAGGAGGAGGAGGAGGCTGCTGACGTTCGCCCGGCGCAGCAGTTCTCTCCTCCCATGTCCCTCCTCTGCACTAATCACCGGCGGCAGCGTCATAGGAGGGAGGGATTCCCTACCGCCCTCCTTCCTCACTGTCTATGGCCTGAGGGAACACAGCGTGTGCCGAGCGCTGCACACACCGTGTCCTAACAGGAGATACTAGACTACGCAGTAGTGCTGTCTAGTATCGATAAAACAAACATCCCGATACCGAATCGATACTGTCATAAAAGTATCGATTGGGTATCGAAAGTTCGATACCGGAAACAACCCTAGTGTATTGCTTTATGATTTGTACTGTTGTCTTCTGACTTCTTGACTTGGCTCTGGGCCTCGGGCCTTCTACACCACCGTCCAGAGGTGGAGAGAGAAGAAGACTTTTGTGCCCTCACTCCTGGGTGTTCCCTCAGGCACGCCCTAACCTTTGTGCCGGGATGTTTTCTATAGGTATGTTATAGCCTACGTCTACTATGTATCTTTTTGTCTGCTGTTACTGCCGTGTCTGATTGCACAATATGTCGTGTGGCCGCGGGCAACTTGTAGATTGTACGAAGAGAAATATATCTAGAATATAAGTCCTGTTGTGTCTAAGAGGTTTTAGAAAACTGATCACGTTTCAACACTGAATTATTTATCAGTTTTTGGAGTTTAGACGGGGTCGCGCGCAGCCAGTGACTGGCCTGCGGACGGGGTCGCGCGCAGCCAGTGACTGGCCTGCGGACGGGGTCGCGCGCAGCCAGTGACTGGCCTGCGGACGGGGTCGCGCGCAGCCAGTGACTGGCCTGCGGACGGGGTCGCGCGCAGCCAGTGTTTGGCCTCAGAGGTGGCCCTAAGTGGAATGTCACTGCTGAATCATCTGCTAGTTGGGGACATGTTACCACTGATCCAGTTACTGTCTGCAGGAGCGCACATAACTCCAAAGAACCATTAAGGTTTGCTGTAGAGGCAGGGAACAGGTGAGTATGGTTTCTTCTGGCTGGGGTAGAAATTTAAATAAAAAACTGGACGACCCCTTTAAATCTAAGCCACCGGAGAAGAAGAAGAGGTGCATGCTGAAATCCAAAGGCAGCGTTCTACCAGAAGAACCTCAGTACTTGAGATGCTTTTAGGAAGACGTGAACATGACTTCTCAGAACACAATCCGCACAGAGTCCAAGAGACATGGAAACAGCAAATCCAGGCATTAGGCCCCTTGCAGACGAGCGAGTATACTGCGTGGGTGCAGAGCGTGATGTGAACGCATTGCGCCCACACGGAATCCGGACCCATTCATTTCAATGAGTCTGTGTACATGAACAATGTTTTTCAGGCATCACTTTTGCGTTGCGTTTAAATCGCAGCATGCTCTATATTCTGCGATTTTTATGCAACGCTGGCCCCATAGAAGTGAATGGGGCTGCGTGAAAATCACATCCGCAAGCAAGTGCGGATGCGATGCAATTTTTACTGATGGTTGCTAATAGATGTTTGTAAACCTTAAGTTTTTTTACCACGCGCGTGAAAAACGCAATAAATCGCATTGCACCCGCGCGATAAAAACTGAATGCGATCGCAAACAAAACTGAATGTCCTTGCTTGCAAAATTGAGCATGTTTCACTGAACGCACCCGAACCTAATCCGCTCACGATGGTCTGCAGGGGGCGCATATCCACAGAAGAAAGGTGACCCTATATAATGAATGATTGCGGATTCATTCCCCCGTGCCGTTATATTAGACGTACAACCGGAAATACTCGACTGAGATTCACCATGTCCGATATCTCTGCCTTCCTTTTTTATGACCAGTTTACAGTCCTCATAACTCCTATTATAGGGCTGCAGGAATTAAGTTGTTTTCCAACCTACGACCCGTCATAAACACATCATTGATTAACTAGGCGCCGCTTATCTCCTAGAGCAGAATTCACTGCAGTGTGTCCCAGTAATGGTCTCTGTACAGAGGACGCCGCTGATCCTTCTCCTTGCTGTCATGGTAGAGAAATAAACCAGAGGAGCCCCTGAATGATCAGCGAAATGAGAATTGTACCCGCTCAGTGCTTATGTCGTGCCTCAGGTGACCAGCAGGTGGAGCCGCAGAGTAAGACATGAGCCGCAGCAGCCAGCCCAGCCTTTCCATTATCCCGCGCCCTGCCCTCCAGGATAAATACTTCATTACTTGACATTCAGTTCTCAACGCTTCCCTGAAAAATAAAGACGTCTGGCCCCACCTTCCCGGACACCCTGCCAAATAGATCACTGAGCTCCCCAATGGTCTGAATGCCGTTCTCTTCATTTCCATACCCTCACCCCTCCAGGCTGCCCCAATATGACAGATCAGCCTGATTCTCATGTTTATTACAAAGTGAGCGCTGCACCTCCAAACCCGAGCTTCCCCGTCCGGCCCCCATCGCCCAGACCAGTGTGTGGGTGTGTGACACACTAATTATACTGGGTGTGTAGTGCAGACGAAACTCAGCGCAGCCGCCACTCACCGCATCATGTACATACATGTCACCGCACAGACAGCAGGCTTCACAGGCCTTAAATAACATAATTTATTCAGCACCACTCTAGTATATCTACACCTCCAGGTATAATACAACACGTCAGATGCAGGGAATGCGCATAGACATTAATAAATACAATCAGGGTCTGCTGCAGGAGTACAACCCCCAACATCAGTGCTCAACAGTCTCTAGCCCTTAGTGCATGAGTGACAGGCCTGTAAAGCATTGGGTGCCACCTGAGGCAAACTGGAGATTCTATTGAACTACAAGTCCCAGCACACCCTACCTAGAGTCACAGGTACCTGGAAACAAGTGACAGTATATTGCTCTAACTACCTCCATGTTTTTATGATCATGGCCTAGGCTAGGGACAAGGCATAGTCTAGAGAAACCCCCCCAGGCATTAACCATCTAGAGAAGGAAAGGACGTCAGTGTAAGACACTCGGTGTGTCCACTGCTGATCCATAGAAAAACAGCAGTCCTGTCCGCAGGGAGGACCCATGAGGAGGATTATAGAAGCTGCCGCCCAGCAGGTTATATAAGACGTCTGAGATACCTGAGGCTTTCTCAGCCCTTTCATGTCCACCCAGAACAGAAGTGGTTAATGTGCCGCCTGCCAGGGAGACATCAGCACCTTCATTTTAGGTTATTTGCATGTGTTGTGCCCAGAGGAGTCATGTTGGGTAAACAGCAGCTCAGGGCTCAGCTTTGGTTTAGGTGACAAAAGGCACAGTCTTCCAGTCTGGCTGCATGCCGGCCCACAGTACATCCAGACCTGTATCTCTCTGAAATTCATGGCGGAGACACACAGAGGTCCCTCTTAGGTTGTTGTATAGTGTCCATAAATATGTGATAAATTCACCCCCCCCCCCTCCCACCCCTGTCCAGGTAGGTGCCATTAAATTCTTCTCATGGGACGTCCTTGAAGGTGGATGATCCACAGAGGAAAGTGTAAGAAAGGCAACGGGTCAACTGAAGATGTCCACCATTCCTAGTCTACGGGCGGCCTGTAAAGAACAGGGCAGGAGTCAGCTTTACTCGTGGTCGCACATCATGTCTCCACCAGTTTGATGAGTGGTAATGGCCGCCCGGAGCCTGCAGGGAGGTACACTCTCTTACTGCCGAGAGAAAGAAATATGTAATAGTAATGGACACACAAAGCACACCCAGGACCCTGTACTGATACCAGCAGTGAGGAGGAACGTACACGTTCTGGAGGTTGGGCCTGGAGTAGCTCCTGGGGAGGTAGGATACATGTCCTGGTTGGGAGGAGAGAAAATGTTCCAGTTTGTCCTGTAGTTCAAGGTTCTGAAAAATAAATAAAATGGAATAAGGTGAGTCTGACAACGGCAATTGGTACGAACAAGGAAAAATGAAGAGAATGAGGTGAGTCTGAAAACATCAAGAGGAAAACTGAAGAGAATGAGGTGAGTCTGACAACTGCAAGAGGAAAACTGAAGAGAATGAGGCTAGTCTGACAACTGCAAGAGGTACGAGCGAGGAAAACTGAAGAGAATGAGGCTAGTCTGACAACTGCAAGAGGAAAACTGAAGAGAATGAGGCTAGTCTGACAACTGCAAGAGGAAAACTGAAGAGAATGAGGCTAGTCTGACAACTGCAAGAGGTACGAGCGAGGAAAACTGAAGAGAATGAGGTTGCGTCTGAAAACATCAAGAGGAAAACTGAAGAGAATAAGGTGAGTCTGAAAACAGCAAGAGGAAAACTGAAGAGAATGAGGTGAATCTGAAAACAGCAAGAGGAAAACTGAAGAGAATGAGGTGAATCTGACAACAGCAAGAGGAAAACTGAAGAGAATGAGGCTAATCTGACAACTGCA
The DNA here is from genome assembly GCA_033119425.1 of Bufotes viridis. Classification (NCBI taxonomy): domain Eukaryota; kingdom Metazoa; phylum Chordata; class Amphibia; order Anura; family Bufonidae; genus Bufotes; species Bufotes viridis. The sequence continues at coordinate 69,712,082 of CM065599.1, forward strand.
AGAGGTACGAGCGAGGAAAACTGAAGAGAATGAGGCTAGTCTGACAACTGCAAGAGGAAAACTGAAGAGAATGAGGCTAGCCTGACAACTGCAAGAGGTACGAGCGAGGAAAACTGAAGAGAATGAGGCTAGTCTGACAACTGCAAGAGGTACGAGCGAGGAAAACTGAAGAGAATGAGGCTAGTCTGACAACTGCAAGAGGTACGAGCGAGGAAAACCGAAGAGAATTAAGCGAGTCTGAACACTGCAAGAGGAAAACTGAAGAGAATGAGGCTAGTCTGACAACCGCAAGAGGTACAAGCGAGGAAAACCGAAGAGAATTAAGCGAGTCTGAACACTGCAAGAGGAAAACCGAAGAGAATTAAGCGAGTCTGAACACTGCAAGAGGTACGAGCGAGGAAAACTGAAGAGAAGATAACGACTTTGCCAGATGTGTGTTAGTAATTAGGACCCCGATCCCAGCGTACCACCGCTCACCTCTGCCTGCAGCCATGACACTTTCTCCCGCAGATCCTGGATCACAGAGTCCTTTTCCTGCATGGCCGTCCGGGAATTCTGGAGCTGAAGATATAAAACAGTGAATGAGTGATCCTAGGAGGACCCGGTCTCTCCATCCCAGTATCCTCCGCTGTTACCTGCTCAATCATCTGACGCACTTTACGCTGCTGACTTTTCAGCATATCATCCAGGTGATGAATCTTCTCCTTCAGGGTAGACACTGTCTTCTCCAGTTCTTGACATCTGTAAGAGGATGAGACTAAAGTCACTCAGATTATAGTCTGTACCATGGGACGCGGTATACGAGTGCGGTATAATCTGTACTACAGAGGGAGCCCATGCAGCTGCTATGGCACCCATACGAAGGGTGCAGCCCTCTGGGTAATTGCTGCCTTCTATCCTGTCCTGGAAGAGGGCAACACCCCAGGTCACCCTCTCTTGGGACATAAGCCCCCATGTTGTCACAGGCCTGCGCTCACCTCCCCTGCAGAGGTCCGTCTTGCTGTTCTCTCATTTTCTCCAGCTCTGCCTCATTATCTTTCATCGTCTGCAGAAGTTGCTGGTGTTCCTGTAAATTAGAGATCAGTGATAAGAAAAATCTCCTCAGGACACCACCACCAGACCTTCTAATGTATCCCAGTAATATGTCAGAAGGGGATTAAAAGTGCACTTCTCCTTTAAATAAGCCCACGGTGATTACCTTCTCCATGTTGGACATCAGCCTCTTCAGTTCTTCCACCTCTTTCTGGTGCTCGGTGGCCTTTTCCTGCGCCTCTACACGCGCTTGATTGCTCTCCTTGGCCTCCTTTTGCCAGTGACCCAGTTTTTCCTAAAGCCAGAAGAATAAAAATAATACTGAATTGTTGGAAACCCTCCTTCTGGACGTAGAAAGTCCATTGGCTCCAGTGCAAATCTGACCTCGTACATCTTGCGGTCTGCCTGGTGCCGTCTCTCCGATTCCTGGAGTCTGGCATACAACTTCTGTGCCGTCTCTCTCATGTTTTTACCATTATCCAGTGGGAATTCCTGAAAGCACAGGAGACACATTACGAATCAGGAGCAGTAAGATAAGGAACAGTCTCTCGATGGCGTCCTGCAGGAGCTCACCTCTTCATGAGCGGTAGTCTGTGACCACAGTGCATTGGTAGCTCCATCACCATTCTGTCTTCCCACTCGATCTTCCTACAAAATTAGATCAGACCAAATCAGGAGACGTCGTCCAGCATTATTCCAGTCTCACGCTGTGAGACGTGTTAACATTTACCTCGTCTGACTGGTGAACCTCATGCTTGGAGGCATCAAGATCCTGCCTTAGAAGAGTCAAGGAGGTCCGAGCCTAAAGGAGCAGAGATGATGCTGTGATGGAGGCTTATGAGAAGAACTGGCTGCTCTCACGCCTCTAACATATACTATCCATTGTAACATAACCCAGTGATCTATGGAAAGCTCCCTGACCAGCCGACAATCTAAGGACATTAATAATTAATGACTGGCTATACCATTACTGCAGAGCAAGCTATCTAGAAGTCTCAAGGACAGAGTACTGTAAGAGTGGAGAGCCCACATTAACCCTCATCTCTCCATGTTATAAGTTGGTACTCCTGCAATCTTGTTATATACCTTGTCATAGCCATTGATCTTGAGGTTTTTGATGCCTCCAGATCTACTATGTTACGTCACCCTTCCTCAACTCGCTACTATGATGTGCAGAAAACATGGAGGAAAACCCAAAGTGTGGAGGGTGAAGCAGTATACGGAAAGGTTTGTCTGAAATTTAGTGGACAGGGACGGGTGTGCCCTCTGTACAGTGCTGTGGAACATGTTGGCACTATGGAAGTGAATACGGCAATAATCTAGTTTGGAATGACCTGATCGTTCCTCACCTCCTGGATCTGCCGCACCTCGTTCCTCAGCTGGCTGACATTCCACTCGTGGTTCTTCTTGTTCTCTGCTTTAGCTTTGAGATACACCTGGGAGAGGAGGACAGCACAGTTCAGGTGTCTTGTTAGACACTGGGCCAAATCTCTACTCAAACTGCTTCCCGTTGTTTTCAATGGGAGGCCACACCGCAATTCATGGGGCCAAGAATTTTTGCCGCATAGTTTTCCAGACCACAGCAAGAATGTACAGATGCATTCTCGGTTCAGTTACCACGCGGACCCCTCAAAATGCTGCGGTGGGATTCTCCATTCATTTGAGCTAAACCGACAGCAGGTCCGCACCATACAAAATGAAAACCCACAGCAGGGGATATGCAACCGATGTTGTCGCATTGTAAACCTTCCCTTAAAATGTATCAGCACACAACTAGACCAGCCCTCAGCAGTGGGTTCAGCTGCTGACAGGGTTATTCCGTAGGGACCATTGGGCATGGAGCCTGCCTTTCATTTCCACCATGACTTGAAGAAATGAATCTCTTTGTCTCCATATTTCCCCAAAAGTCGTAACTACTGGTACACAAATGGCAGCACGCAAAGAAACCCTTAATACCAGTGCAAACAGAGCCTTGTGTGTACCGGGCACACCTAGGTCCATAGTATAGTTCTGGCGGAACTCCACCAGAAGAGCGAGGGAGAGGACGTACGTCTGTGTGATACCGCCACCTATAGTTATCTTATCCTGCTGTATGCACAGCCCCATTAGCCTCCATATAGATCACTTTACATTCCTCAGTGACATAAGCGGCCTCCACCTCTCCGTACATTCCCTGGAGGTGACACACAGGGAGGGGGTAGCCGAACCCTCCTTCTTCTTTATTCTGGGAGGTCTCATACCTTAATGATCTCTTCATCTCCATCTTTGGATTTGACCAGTTCAGAGTTGAGGGACCGGGACCCCCGGAGGGGGTTAGAGGAGATGAGTGCGAAGGCACGTCCTACCGGCTGAGGACAACAAGGAAGAATTAGTGACAGCTGTTCACACGGGGACGCCCAAAGTGTACAATGTAATGGATATTAGGAGGTAAATATATCTCAGCCTCTGACAACCGTAGTGACAAATATCTGCATCATGACATCAGCACAGAATGATGTTATGTGCTGGGGACGATCCAGGACGAGCACGCACCCTTCATAACAGCTAGGTGACAGCCGCCTGGAGGGCCCATCATCCTAGCTCCTGTTAGGGGTTGTCACCCAGCTTTTCTAATGCATAGATCTGCCTGGTGATGCAGCGATACATCCTCCCTTACTGAGTGGCTGCAGAACCCTAAATGGCATTGGGAAATATAATGGTGGCCACCCAGCTTTCCTGGGGCAGATGAGCTGAGACAGAAGCAGAATATTTTTGTATTTTCTGGGGGCTGTGTGTAGCCCTTTCTCGCTCACCTTTATTTTGATGGTGTCGGTCCTCTCTGGAGACTGGTCATCACGTAGGGTCAGCCGCAGCGTTCTCACGTTGTCCTGGGGGTTAAATACAGTTATATGAACCAGACTGACCATTCACCTAAAATCTACACCCTTGAGTCACCCATATAATTGGAATTACTCCGGCGCGCTGCACATTTGCCCAGTGACCCAGCGCCCTTTACTGGGTGAGTCTTCATCCCTTGTCCGGGGAGCGGTCTTTGGTAGTCATCTCTGGAGGATGACTACACGTCATGTACTCAGAGCGGAGATGGAGCCAGGATTAAACTTCATTCTCGCTGTCCCCGGGAGCCATCCTGTTCTGCCTCTCTTCTGCAGAAGTCCTGTATGTATGGACATCGGGGCGAGGCCCCCGCTCAGAACTTATTGACCCTGCATTACATAATGACATACCAGCGTCTCGTACCACTGGTTCACACAGGGCAGTTTCTGATGCATCATTCTTAGCGTCAGCCATTATTTATACTTGTCTTCCTTTCAGGATCCGCTCCTTGATTTGAATAAAAAACAAAAAACACCCAAACTGCCCTGTGTGGATCTGGCCTTTGACGTTAGGGGGAGTGGCTCTTAAATTCACAGCAGAGTGCAGGCAGTGTGGGGGTTAATCCAGCTTTTCCCACAGGAATCCAGACATTCCTGAGGGTGGATTCTGTCTGGGCAGGCTGGTGCTGGGGGCAGGTACATAGACCGTGAGCTCCATGTGTGCGCCCCCTCCCCCCCTCACTATACTGCAGTGGGGGTAATGGCCAGAGTGCTGTGTAGAAAAAGTGGAGACCACCGCTCGGAAATCAGAGTACACAGGACAGACCCGAAGATGTCACCTTCTGTACACCCGGAATACACACCCCTGTCACAGCAACAACAACCTGCAGAAAGATACAATGTAACAACTCCCACCGAGACACCGTGTAACAACAACTCCCACCGAGACACGGTGTAACAACAACTCCCACCGAGACACGGTGTAACAACAACTCCCACCGAGACGCGGTGTAACAACAACTCCCACCGAGACACGGTGTAACAACAACTCCTACCGTGATACAGTGTAACTACAACTCCCACAGTGATACGGTGTAACAACAACTCCCACCATGATACGGTGTAACAACATCTCCCACAGTGATACACAGCTCCCATGGAGATACAATTTACACAGAGGAGTACAGTCCACGCAACAGGAAAACCCCTTATATTTAGGGTAGGTTCACACTGAGTTAGCTTTCTTAGAGAAGGATTTCAGACAGATTTACCTGCAGATTTTTCACCGAAAAAGCAAATTCAAAGGAAATGGTAAATATAAGGGAAGGACTTCTCCTTCCTGATAAATCTACTTCTGGCTGAAAATCTGCCTTAAAACCCCCAAAACCTCAGTGTGAACCTTCTCTTATAAAGCGCCAGCATAATCAGCAAGGAAGCACCAACCCAACAGAATGACTCCGGCCCCTATACCCCGACACTGACCGGCTCGGGCTCCGGCTGGAGCTGCTGCAGGGTGCACAGGCCATTCATGGTCGCTCTCTGCTCACTCATAACAGCACTGCTCTGGGGAAAAAGAGGTGTCACTATATAAGAGGCTGATGACGTCACTGGGAGGAGCCGTCCTACTGTACTCTGCACGCCTGGCCTCAGGGCGGAGTCTGAAGGCTCCCAGGAAACATGAAGAGCAAAGGACAGGCCTGCTCCTGGGACAGCATGACACCAAACAGAGCACTGGGAGCAGATCACTGACAGCCCACAGGCCCTCTGACTGCTCCTGGATGGCAGCGTGTTAGAAGAAGGACGTCCAGCACTTGTATGTTGGGCTCTATGCAGCATGCAGTGATAGAGGACAATGCCAACACATTATAGGATGGCGCCTCTTATTACCAGACGCATGATGTCACTTTTTACTGCATACCGGACGGACCGGTATGCTGAAGCGGCTGACATCCAGGTGTTACATGGAGATTAGAGGGCGGCCCCGTGACTCACCGCCCCAGACAGAGGACAACTTGTCCTAAAAAGGACTGAGTGAGCCGTGAACCCCAGAGACAGCCCCCCGCCTCCCCTCACACACACTTACACAATGGCTTTCATCTAATGTCACCTCAGTATCTGCTCTTATTATGTGTATATATATATATACACTGCACAGTACCACTTCTCCTGTCCTGTATACCGGGTGTAATCCTCAGTATCTGCTCTTATTCTGTATATATATACACTGCACAGTACCACTTCTCCTGTCCTGTATACTGGGTGTAATCCTCAGTATCTGCTCTTATTCTGTATATATATACACTGCACAGTACCACTTCTCCTGTCCTGTATACTGGGTGTAATCCTCAGTATCTGCTCTTATTCTGTATATATATACACTGCACAGTACCACTTCTCCTGTCCTGTATACTGGGTGTAATCCTCAGTATCTGCTCTTATTCTGTATATATACACTGCACAGTACCACTTCTCCTGTATACCGGGTGTAATCATCAGTATCTGCTCTTATTCTGTATATATATACACTGCACAGTACCACTTCCCCTGTCCTGTATACTGGGTGTAATCCTCAGTATCTGCTCTTATTCTGTATATATACACACTGCACAGTACCACTTCTCCTGTCCTGTATACTGGGTGTAATCCTCAGTATCTGCTCTTATTCTGTATATATGTACACTGCACAGTACCACTTCTCCTGTCCTGTATACTGGGTGTAATCCTCAGTATCTGCTCTTATTCTGTATATATATACACTGCACAGTACCACTTCTCCTGTCCTGTATACCGGGTGTAATCCTCAGTATCTGCTCTTATTCTGTATATATATACACTGCACAGTACCACTTCTCCTGTCCTGTATACTGGGTGTAATACTCAGTATCTGCTTTTATTCTGTATATATGGACACTGCACAGTACCCCTTTTTCTGTCCTTTAAGTGTTTTTTACTTAGTTTGGGGGGCAGCAGCTCTTGGGAGAGTTCTAGTTGTTCCAAACTTCTTCCATGTAAGAATTATGGAGGCCACCGTGCTCTTGGGAACTCTGTGCAGCAGAAATTATTTTGTCTTCTCCCTATCTGAGCCTCCACACAATCCTGTCTCTGAGCTCTACAGGCAGTTCTTTCTTCCTCATGGCTTGGTTTCTGCGCTTATCTGCATTGTCACCTGTGAGATCTTGTATAGACAGGGCTGTGTCTTTCCAAATCATCTCCACTGAATTTACTACAGGTGACTCCAATCAAGGTGAAGAAACATCTCAGAGATGATCCAGAGAAATGGGGGGCTCCAGAGCGAAATATAAAGTGACATAGCAAAGGGGCGGAAGACTTATGCCCAGGGCAAATTTTAGTTTTCCATCTCATCACCACGCTGGGACACGAGGAGATTGACCCCTGACCTCTATAAATCCCCCACCACCAACACCGGTGTTTCCTGTCCCTACAGAGGACAGGGCGGAGATATGTCTCCCTGTTCATGGAGGTGAAGATGCTTACCACTGCACCATATCTGGGATACATGGTGTCCCCTTGTCCTCCTGCGGTCTAAGTACTAACGCTGAGCAGGGGGAGGATCAGGAGGGCTCGCTCCAGTTGATCTGGGGCCTGCTCCCTGGGTGACGTCTCCTGTCTGGACCCTAGTGGCTTAAGCCGGGTTTGCGCGTCCAGTGCGTTCAGCGCTTTGCAAATTTGTCACTTCCGGTGGAGGAGGAAGTGACGGGAGAGGTGTGCGACTCGCTGGTCTGCATAAGCGGCAGCGCATACGGAGGTGCCGAAACCGATTTTAGTGGTCTGTGGCACATGTCAGGGACGGAACCGCGTTCACCGGGAGATACTCCAGCGCCACCCTCTGTAAGTTCCCCTGTGGGGAGATGCATTTAGGTCCACTCTTGGTTGAGTGCAATGTTTTTCTGGTCGGGAGTCTCTTTGATCCCCTTCTCCATACCCTCACCCCTCTATTGGAGCTGAATACATTAGGTCTCTTCCTCCTGACCAAGTTTGTTCTTGCCTCCTAGGTTCCCATGGAGGCGCACAAGAAACTAAAAAAGTCGGCAAAGTGTATATCTTGCTACAAGCGGCTTCTTGATCATTACCATAAAAAATTATGTAAGCCCCAAAGGGTCCTCCTCCCCCCAAGTGGCAGAAACTAGCTTCACCCTCATCTTCTGATTCTGAGGATATAGGGGAAGATGCCTCCTCTTCCAGACTTTGGGACGAAAAGGACATTACTTCTGAGACTGAGTTATCTGAGACCGACAGAAGATTCTATTTTGCTGCAGATGAAATGCCAGATTTATTGAAGGCAGTACAGGCTTTCAGTACACGGATTTCTTTGCGGATGCCTCCGTGGAATCGGTAAGATTCTCCGCCAAAGACGCGGGTCTCTCCAATGTGGACCGCCGAGCCCTCTGGAAGAAGTGCTGGTCAGGGGACAAGACTTCAAAAATAAAGCTGTGTTCCATCCCATTTTCAGGTGAGTACGTTTTTGGGCCCGTACTGGACAGGATATTAGAAAATGGTTTAGATAAGAAAAAGGGCTTTCCCGAAGACAGGCCATACAGAAGAAAATTTCCCTTTCGCTCCTCCTCTAGCCAGAGCAGATCATAAAGAGACAAGGGAAAGTTAGGTTGCTGGAGCTACCCCAAGGGGGGTAAAGAAAGGGGCTTCCTTCCTACTCCCCAGAACAAACCCAGCGATAAACAATGACGCCAGTGAAGAATTTTCTAGCATCAGGAGAAATTATAATCTCCTGAGCCCAAGGGTTCGGGAAAATGAAGTCGGGTTATTGGATAGAGTTTTCTTCAGCTCCCCCAAACAGGTTAATTGTCTCCAGCCTCAGGTCCCTAATTGCTCAGGGAAGAATTTTAAAAAGAGTACAAGACCTTTTAAAAATGGGAGTAGTGGTCAAGGTCCCCATTACAGATCAAGCACGGGGGTTTTACTTCAATCTTTTCCTAGTGGAAAAGAAAGGGGGCTCATATCGAACCATTATAAACCTAAAAGCTCTAAACAAGTTCATTACTTACTGGAAATTCAGGTTGGAGTTCCTAGGATCCCTAATTCCACTAATAGGGAACGATGCCTTGATGTGTACGGTGGACCTGAGGGACGCCCACTACCACGTCCTAATGCACTCAGGGTTTTCACAAAGCTCATAATTGAGATGGTGGCTTTTTTGAGGCAGAAGGGTCTAGTTGTAGTTCCATACTTCGATGACGTCCTCCTGATTGGAGACAGCAAGAGCAACCTTCTGGCAGATCTAGACACCTTCCTGTCAACACTTCGGTGTCTCGGCTGGATAGTAAACCTCGAAAAGTTGAACCTACAACCTACAACAAAGATCTGGTTCTTGGGAGTTGTTCTGGACTCTCATACTCAGTCTACCTTCCTTCCTTCCGCAAGACAAGATCAGAAATCTTCAAGAGAAAATCTTAATATTTCAAAGGAAAAGGATCTGTTCCATAAGGGAGGCTATGAGTCTCCTGGGTCTTCTCACGTCCTGCATACCCTCAGTCCCTTGGAGTCAATCACACTTCCGGCCTCTACAAACCGGGATTCTCAGGGTTTGGAATCGACAGCAGATTTCCCTGGATCACAAAGTGTCTATTCCTCACAGGATAAAAACTTCCCTAAATTGGTGGGCAGTCTCAAAAAAACCTCTCCAAGATTGTTATGTGGGAAAAGGCTCCGTACATACATATCATGACAGACGCAAGTCAGTCAGGATGGGGAGTGAAGGTGGGGGACCATTATTATCAGTGTTCATGGCCCCAATCTAACAGCTCTCAGTCGTCCAATTTCAGGGAACTGAGGGCGGTATCGGAATCTCTAAAGACGGCGGAAGACTATCTTCGCGGTCTCCACCTAAAAATTCTCTCAGACAACACTACGACAGTTGCCTATCTTTCCCATCAAGGAGGAACAAAGTCAAAGTGTCTGCGGTCCTTATCCACCAGAATATTCAACTGGGCAGAAAACAATGTTAAATCTATCCCAGCAATCCACCTCAAGGGATCACTGAACCTAGAGGCGGATTACCTCAGTCGGAAGAAACTGGACCAGACCGAATGGTCCATGAACTCAGACGTCTTTCAAATGATTGTGGACAAATGGGGCGCTCCAGAGGTGGACCTGTTTGCCACAAGGGAAAATATGAAGGTGGCAAGATTTTGTTCCCTAAACCCCGGGACAATCCCTGGGCACTTACCCTGCAGTGGGACTGGGATCTCAGCTATGCCTTTCTTCCTTTTCCACCCATTCCCAAAGTGGTCCAAAAGATCTGCCGAGAAAGCACGACATTAATTCTAATAACCCCATTTTGGCCGAAGAAAAGCTGGTTTCCATCCCTCAAGAAACTCTCAATCTTGGATACTTGGCTTCTTCCGTCCAGGAAGGACCTTCTTCATCAGGGCCCGATCCTGCATCCCATTCCAGAGTTCTTGAAATTAGCAGACTGAATCCTGAAATCCAGATATTGAAACATCAAGGTCTTTCAGACCAGGTAATATCTATTCTCATACCTGAAGATTTGAAAAAGGTTTTGTTCATGGTTGGGGAACCCATGTCCAAACTTGGAAGGGCCAAACATCCAAATGATCTTAAAAGTTTTTACAGCAGGGGCTCGAGTTGGGACTTAGACCTTCCACTCTCAAAGTACAGGTGTCAGCTCTATGTTGCTTTTTCGACTCTGATTTATGAAGGCAGCCTCCAAGATCTTGCGTTCCTCCCTGGGAACTTAACGTGGTACTCACCGGTCTAACGCTTTCTCCCTTTGAGCCACTAGATGATTGTTCTGTCAAACTTATATCTTTCAAGACTGCATTCCTCATTGCTATGACATCTGCCGAAGACTGCGCTAAATACAGGCCCTCTCCATTAGGGAGCCTTACCTGCGGGTCACGGAGGATAGGATAATTCTTAAACTAGATCCGAGGTTCCTCCCAAATGTCGTGTCTGACTTTCATCGTAACCAAGAGATCATTGGTTTTTGTAATAACCCTTCTAACAACAAAGAGTCGGTCTTTCATTCTCTAGATGTCAGGCGTTCAGTTTTGAGGCCACGAAAGGGTTCAGGAAGTCAGATAGCCTTCTACTTCAATTCTCAGGTAGGAACAAAAGGTCAGACAATTTCAAGATCCTCCTTAGCCAGATGGATTAGGGACACCATTTCCCTTTGTTACGAGATTCAGAATTCTGCCCACAGAATTTGAGGGCCCATTCAACTAGAGCCATGTCCTTTTCCCAGGCGGAGAAAGCTGAAGCTTTCTTAGAGGATATTTGCAGAGCCGCTACATGGTCTAGTGTTTATACTTTCATGAAGCACTATAGGCTAGATCTTTCCAGTAATTCAGATTGGTCTTTCAGACGTATGGTCCTTCATGCAGTCACCCCCAACGATTTATAATTTTGTATATCTCCTTGTGTGCCGTCGTGGTGATAAGATGGAAAGCCGGAATTAGACTTACCAGTAATTCAGTTCCCATGAAATCACCTCGACGGCACATTATTCCCCTCCCAGTTATTTGTATTTTTATGCTGTCCTTCGAGGGGGAGGGAAGTAATACCCTCTTGTGATTACTCTACCTTTTTCTATCTATAATAACCATCACCTTTTTGCTCTCTGTAATTTTGGAAACACTGGTGTTGGTGGTGGGAGGGGGATTCAAACCTCTCTCTGTTCCTGCCCCTTCAGAGGTCGGGGTCAATCTCCTCATGTGCCGTCGGCGTGATTTCATTGAAACTGAATTACCGGTACGTCTAATTCCGGCTTTTCCCTTTAATAACATTTCTAAAATTCTGTTTTCACCTTCTCATTATGGGGGGGTCGAAAGGGTCTGCAGATTTTCTGAATGCACTGTATACAAGATGTACTGAGCTCAACAATAGCCTCATCCCTGCTTACGTCACTTAGACCTCACAAGTCAGGTGTCAGCAGCCATAAATCAGAAACCAAAGGAGCCACTGTCAGTGTCACGCCCTGCACACAGTCATCCGGGGGCGACACAGAACGATGTGCAAAGTCCGACAGGTAAACTGCTCAGAAGATACAAGGAAAGGTATCAGATTCTCAGTGCTGTCACCGCTGATCTCTAGTGAATGGATAGGTGGCATTCTCAGTGATGTCACCGCTGATCTCTAGTGAATGGATAGGCTGCATTCCCTTATGTCCTACCAGCAGCACAAGTGGGGAGTTCTCCCCTGTGAAACTGGTAGGACAGGTGGAATTTTTGTTGAAATTAAATTCCCTACCAAGCACTAATTAAATAATTAGTAAAACCCACCCCTATAAAGGGCAGACTGCCCTATTCACAGCGCTTATCTTCATGTCCCTATTCATCTAACTCACCGAAAGTTCCTAAGAGTTGCGGTCTCCATAAAGGGTGTGGTAAAGCATTACTAGTTTGCTGTTCTACCCTTTGGCATTTCTTCTGCTCCCCACACCTTTACCAAGGTAGTGGCTCCGGTTGTTGCCAAGCTCAGGCTTCAAGGACTAGAAATCGTGCCATATCTAGACGACTGGCTTCTAAAAGCCGCTTCTCTAGACGTTCTTCAAACCCATCTACAGCTGGCACTTGAGACTCTCCAGCGCTTAGGCTGGCTGATAAATTGGGAGAAGTCCCAGATCCTGCCTTCCACATACAGGGTATTCCTGGGATTTATAGTGGTTTTTCAAAAATGACGCTCTCTCTCTCCGGAAAGGAAAGATCGAGTCATAAGAGCCACACAGTTCCTCATGGACGAGTGTCCATTAGAACACTTATGAAGATGTTGGGCCATATGTCAGCATCTGCGGAAGCAGTTCCTTGGGCCCTTTGGCACCTTTCGTCCACTTCAAGAAGAAGTGTTAGCAGTCTGGAACCACAACCCCAGGGGGTTGAACAAGACTCACTCCCTGTCTGTCAAAATCTGGTCCTCACTCAGATGGAGGAACCTATCTGATGTGAGGTTCTTGATTCAACGTCGTTGGATCACGTTGACCACAGGCGCCTCCCTTCTAGGTTGGGGAGCCCATCTGGAAGACAGTCCAGTACAGGGTACAGACTCCTCAGGAGAGGCTTCTCTCGTCCAATATGAGAGAACTAAGAGCCATACGTCTAGCTCTTTATCATTTTGCTCCTCTCATCCGCGGGAAGGCGGTGAGAGTCCGTTCGGACAGCACGACTGTGGTTGCTTATATTAACAGACAGGGAGGTACGAGATCTCAACCTCTTCTCCAGGAAGTTGGCCTAATTCTCTCTTGGGCAGAGCTCAGTCTATCCCACCTTTCCGCGATTCACATCAGAGGGGATCTCAACATAGTTGCGGATCGGCTCAGTCGGGGTTTGCCAGTTCCAGGCGAATGGTCACTAAACAGGGACATCTTCACCCAGATCACTCTACGTTGGGGCACTCCAGAGATCGACTTGATGGCGACCCGGTTGAATGCGAAGGTGGACAAGTTCTGCTCCCTTTACAAGGAGGACAACCCTGTGGAGATAGACGCTCTGTCCATACCATGGAGGTTCAGGCTGGCATACATATTCCCTCCACTTTCCATAATACCAAGGGTATTGACTGAAAATCAAACAAGACCAGACCCTGGTCATTGCAATAATACCATTCTGGCTGAAGAGATCTTGGTTCACCCAGCTCATAAAGATGAGTCAGGGCACTTATTGGAGACTTCCCCTAATGCAGGACCTAGTGTATCAGGACACAGGTCCCTGCCTAGATCTGAGGAAACTCAATCTGACAGCCTGGAGATTGACAGGTCCCTTCTAGAAGCTAGAGGGCTTTCTGTGGAGTTCTTGAGAACTATTTCACACTCCCGTGCGGAGTCTACAGACAAGGCGTACTCAAGAATTCACAAGATCTTTCTTCAGTGGTGTGCTGTTAGAGAGGTAGTACCCTCAGATCCTCCTCTTTCAGCAATTCCTGCAGGACGGCCTGGACAAGGGTCTAAGCCCGTCTACTCTCAGAGTCTATACCAGTGCTTTTTCTGCCTTTTTAGGAAGACCATTATCTCAAGACCCCCTACTCAGGAGGTTCCTCAAGGGAGCCGAAAGATTAAAACCTAGAAACCTGAGACCTATCCCTGGATGGGATTTATCCATTGTTCTAAAGGGGCTATCCTCTCCCCCCTTTGAACCCCTGGAAAATGTAGACCATAGATTCTTATCTTTGAAGGTCACATTCCTACTAGCCATAACATCGGCCAAAAGGATTGGAGAGTTACAGGCCTTGGCGGCCGCTGGGCCTTACACCCTCTTTCTCCATGACTGTGTCCTGTTGAGATTTTTACCGACCTTTGATCCCAAAGTTCAATCACTCAGAAACCGAAATCAGACCATTTCCTTGCCGGTCCTATGTCCCACGCCGTCATCTCCTGAAGAGGAAGCCCTTGACTCCTTGGACATTTCCAGGAATCTCAGAATCTACTTGAACAGGACTGCGGACTTTAGAAAATCGGAACACCTTCTGCTCTCCTTCTTGGGTAAAAGCAAAAGGTCTAAAGACCTCCAAACCCTTTCTGAGTAGATGGGTAAAAGAGGCAATCCGGGAAGCTTTTTTGTCACTGCCCACTCCATGAGGGCAATATCAACTTCCTTTGCGGAAAGAAGTTTAGTCCCTCTAGAACAAATTTGTGCTGTGGCTTCTTGGAGCTCCCACAGCACTTAGGTTAAACACTATCGCCTAGACTCTAGGTGCTCTGAGGGGGTGGCGTTTGGACGCACCATTCTAACTGCCGCCCTCTCATAATAAAAAGAAAAAAGGTATTTGAGTACCTAGTAGGTGGGACCCTCCCAATTTGTCCGTGTTACTTGCTAGGTCCCCACTTGTGCTGTTGGTAGGACGTAAGGGAAGCGTTAATTTTAACGTAATTTTTTTTCCCTTAGTCCTAACAGCAGCACACAAATTACCCACTCTTGTTTTTGGTTCCTACTTGATAATAAAGCACTGTGAATGGGGCAGTCTGCCCTTTATAGGGGTGGGTTTTACTAATTATTTAATTAGTGCTTGGTAGGGAATTTAATTTCAACAAAAATTCCACCTGTCCTACCAGTTTCACAGTGGAGAACTCCCCACTTGTGCTGCTGTTAGGACTAAGGGAAAACAAATTTACGTTAAAATTAACGCTTCTCAGCGATGTCACCTCTGATCTCTAGTGAATGGATAGGCTGCATTATCAGTGATGTCACTGCTGATTGATAGTGATGGATAGGTGGCACTCTCAGTGATGTCACCGCTGATCTCTAGTGAATGGATAGGCTGCATTATCAGTGATGTCACCGCTGATCTCTAGTGATGGATAGGCGGCATTCTCAGTGATGTCACCGCTGATCTCTAGCGATGGATAGGCTGCATTCTCAGTGATGTCACCGCTGATCTCTAGCGATGGATAGGCTGCATTCTCAGTGATGTCACCGCTGATCTCTAGCGATGGATAGGCTGCATTCTCAGTGATGTCACCGCTGATCTCTAGTGATGGATAGGCTGCATTCTCAGTGATGTCACCGCTGATCTCTAGTGATGGATAGGCGGCATTCTCAGTGATGTCACCGCTGATCTCTAGTGATGGATAGGCTGCATTCTCAGTGATGTCACCGCTGATCTCTAGTGATGGATAGGCGGCATTCTCAGTGATGTCACCGCTGTTCTCTAGTGATGGATAGGCTGCATTCTCAGTGATGTCACCGCTGATCTCTAGTGATGGATAGGCTGCATTCTCAGTGATGTCACCGCTGATCTCTAGTGATGGATAGGCTGCATTCTCAGGATCGAAATCGATTGTTCACACCCTGACAGGAGACTGTCCTCGTGTAGGGAGGTTGTCCACTTGCAGTAGGTGAGATCTCCAGGACACTCAGTTCTTAGCTATACTTCTCTTCAGCGCCCGCTCTCCCTGGCCATGAACAAGGTCCCGGAGAGGACTGAGACGTCCACCATTGTCTTAATATATTGTTGGACTAAAGACTGAGCACTCTGCTGATCTCAACCACTGCATTCTTAGGATCAACATGACTGTCTGTGGTGGATACAGAAAGCAGCCGCTGTGCGGTGTGTGGAGAAGACCCACAGACGAGGCACGCTCAGCAAGGAGGGGACAGGTTCATGTACGTTCACAGTTCACACTCTTCCTGTAACCTGTTCCGGCAGCCGGATCACCACTAAATGCGTTATAATGAGTGGGGATCCGGCAGTGAATGTAGAATCCGCTGCCATGTGTGTGAAAATACCCTTAGTTACGTAGTCAACTCTCCAGGATCAGACGTGTAGAAAATCAGAGGCCGTTTTATTAGTTGAATGAATCGTACATGAGCGCAGCGCTCCGATACAAAATCATATCCCACTATACAAGAGAATTAGTAGATCGCCCATCTCAGGGGCAGCATGCAGCATGTCAGCATCCCCTCCAGCAGTGCAAAGCATGCAGCCCCCTGGCTGATATATATATATATATTATTGTATGCATTCCATTTACATATCTTTCTTCATACCCCCATATATATTCTGTAGGAATGTACTTACCCCCTCACCCCATAACAACATGGATTGTACACTCATATTACACGCGCTCCATTACAAAATTACAAACGTGCTTCACACCATGGTAGGAAAACATGAGAAGAGACAGGTGAGGCTCTGCCGCTCTCTCCTCGCAGTGGTATTCAGGCACTCATTGGATGTTGCTGGATACGTGGCATCTAGCACCTTATCAGTCCCTACTGAGGCACAAAGGGTCAAGTGTAGGGCCAAACGCAGCAGGACGGGCGGTGACAGGAAAGCAGAGTGTCCAGGGCACTGGCTGCAGTGAAAGTACTGCCCAGAAAGGCACAGAGGGCTACAAGTGGATGCTACAGCTGGCTGCAGTCTGCCATACCACCACGCTGCACCAGACCGCGGAGACATTCAGAAGAGACCATCTGTCTCCAGGGCTTCTACACACGCATGGATGCAATGTGATGCTCAGGGATCAGCAGGAAGAACAGCATGACTTCCACCATGTGGTCAGCAGGAACTGGTCTGGAGGTTACTCTCAGTGAGGAGCGAGGCTATGGAGCTGGGATCATACGATCCATCAAAGTCACCATCGGAGCTGAGGTCGTCATCGTCTGCAGCAAGACGGACCGGCTTACGCCTGTGAAAAGCACGGAAGGGAATGTTAGGACGGAACATGGAAGGGCGGTCTATTCTCCCCTCTTCTCCCTCGCACCTTTCAGAAAGGGGCAGGCGCTCAATGGGTTCTCTATTCCTACCCCTCGTGTTCTTTACAAATAATGAAACCCTTGCATACATTAACAACTGTATTTACTCTTCTGGAAGAAGCAGGCGCAGCATGAGCACTTGCGAAGACTCGGGGACATGTGCTGTTCTTACCGCGACTCTTTCTCCAAGGCTTTCAAGCGAGCCTGGAGCTGCTCATTGATCTCGTGCTGTTCTTCCACCTCTCGCTGAGCTTTCTTCCTCAGCCCCTCCAGACGCTCAATCTCCTCCTCAGCCTCATCAACCTGCCTCTTAAGAGCCTTCACCTTCAAGTTCAGCTGAGAAGACAACATGGAGGAGGATATTCATTACTGGGCCATCATGACACGGGTGCTACTGTAGTCTACATTGAGGATCCTACCTGGTCCTTCTGGTCATTGACATGGAGCCTCTCATCTTCCAGCTGAATGTTCAGCTCTTTCAGCTTCCTCTCCAGCTTGCGGTTTGAGGACAGCAATGTGTTTTTCTCCCTGGACAGAAAGAATAGATCAGAAATGGCACCAACGCTAATGATCAGGTGTATCAGGACCCTCCTGGGCCATAACCAGGTGTAGGGTTCCACACTGTGCTGCACAATGTGACCCCAGAGGTAAACTCCATAAGTTACTGAACCATACACCACAAAGTCTAGAAACCCCCAAACCTCTCTTCCAGCTGCAGTCGCTCCTGGACATCCTGCAGTTTAGCCTCCAGTTGGGACAGGTTGGCACTGGGTTTCTGCTGCCCTTCCACGCCTGCCAGACGGATCTTCAAGTCTTTATTCTGAGGGACAATGACAAATGGCGGCTAAGCATTTCTAGATCACTACAAGCTTCCCTCCACAAAATATATAACCTGGGAGGCAGTGCTCCGTATACATGTGTAGTCACACTTGTAGCATACGTTGGGGTATACCTCAGGAAGATTTTCTAATGTACTCAGAGGCACACACCTCACAACGGATCCCATGTTAAAAACTGGATGCCTCAGGATGGAAAGCTACCTTAGCCAGAAAAAACGTCAACTGACAAATCCAGGCTTGATGGAGGCCATAAGGACACTCGCTTGGCCTTGTCTCATGAACGGGGCTATGGGTACATGCTGTAAGCTGGAAGCATCCAGCGTATAAGTCAGATGTACACTGTGTGAAATTGAATACATCCTAACACATCAATGGCTTTGTGTCATAGGACTCCCGAAGAATAGATCACTGGCCGCCTGCATAGCAGATTTCTCTCATACTGACTGAATATTACACGGAAAGGTCATAAAGGAGGGAACTGTTCAGGTAAAATACTGAATGATTAGAGTGATCAGTGTTCCACTGCAGCCCCCTGCAGGTGGAGGCAAGTACGGAAATTTTAAAGAAGGAGGACATCCACAGCCGGCAGAAGTAAGGCCCTCACCTGCCTCTCCAAGGAGATCTTATCACACTCCAGGTCCTGGCGGCTGGTCCTCTCCTGCATGAGCTCCGCTCTTAGCTGCTCCATCTGCATGGAGAATGATTGAGGGGAGAATCATCACACAGCTGTGTCATCATATGTTGTAGCTCAGTCATCAGTGTACAGGTCAGAGTCTTTATACCTGCTCCCGAGTGCGGCTGACCCGGTCAGTGAGGAGCTCCACAGAATTCTTCTCCTCATCAAGCTCTACCTCCAGGCGCTTCACCTTGTCCTGTACAGAACAAACACCTCGTCAACATCCTACAGGATCCTCCGCCCGAGGTGACCCTCTACAGCTCCTGCTGGCACAGAGGAGCCGTCCCAATTTATATGCCTGTAATCTAGTGTGGTATGAAATCATTCACAGGATCCAAACAGCAAGGATAAACGTGCCGCTCTCCTGGATGTTCATATCCGATATCGGTGATCTCATCATACTCACCTCCAGCACTTTGGCCTGTCTGGAGCGGTCATCTTGGAATCGTTTCTTGGACTCGATGTCCTGCTCCAGGCTCTGCAGCCTCTGGGTGACCAGCTCTTTGTCCAGCACTGCACTCTCCTTCTCTGCCTGACTCTCCTGAAGAGCCTGCTTCAGCCGTTGCACCTGAGAGTATATATATAAATTATGATATTATCATGCACAAGAGCGCCTCCTGCTGACACTTTCTGCATGATACTTACCTCCTCCTGCAGACGACTGATATTTATCTGAATTCTCTCGGCTTCAGCTGATTTTTCCTTTGCTTGCTTTTGTGAGTCGTTAAGCTCTTTGCGAGACTTCTCCTTGTATTCTTCTAGTTGCCTCTGCAACATCTCAAGAGATTCCCGGGAGTCATTTGACATATTGTCCAGCTGAGGGAGAAGAGGCGCCAGTCAGGGAAAAGCTACTCATGTATTACATGTATGGCACATGTAGTGACCCCAGAAGCCCTCACCTCTCTGGTTAGTTTATCCATAGACTTGTCTAGTAGCCGCTTCTGCTCCTCCAACTCATTCTTGGTCTTCTTGAGCTGGTCCTTTTGCCTCATCTCCTCCTGGTAACACTCTTGCAGCTCTTCATAGTCCAACGTCAGGCGCTTCAAGTTCCTCTGAGCCTCATCCAGCTTGTTCTCCAGGTCCCTTCGTGTTATGGCAAATTCTTGGCCCTGGTCTGTGGCTTCTCCAAGAAACTCTTCCATCCTCTTTCGGTCTGCCTTTAGTAAGCCAAACACATATTAACATTTATATATGTTATAAAACCTCATGCAAGAAGGACTTCTGTTTAAATCATCAATGCTTGTACGCTACAACATGGGCAGGATCCTCAGTTTGATCCACTTCCATATCTCATGGACATGATGGCCTACAGAGGCTTTAATTACTGATCTAGTGCTGGACCCTCCATAGGTGGCTCGCATCTTTCCTCTTAACCACTTCCCACAGATGTAGGTAACTGTATGTCCAGATTGTGGTGTTCTTACCACAGATGGTTGTACAGTTACATCTAGTCCACGTCCACGGTGGCTGCTGACTTCAAGAGGTTGTCTAGTTTAGGAGCTCACATCCCCAATGGTAATAACCAGCAGCCAAGTGAAAAACAGAACCACTGTCCTGCACCACCTCCTACTCCCAGCCAATTCCAGTCCTCACCAGACCAGAAGTGGCTTAGTTCCATGACTGCTGCAGCCAATCACCAGGGTAGACGGTAAATGATAGAATACTCACTTCCATTCTGCTAATTTTGTCCTTGAGCCGAGTCTCTGCCCTCTGGAGATCATCACAAAATGTCTTCAGCTCCTTCACTTGAGCCTCCAGCCCCAGAATCTTTCTGCGGAGATCATCGTTTTCATCCCGAGTTTCTTGTAAGGTGTTCTCGATCACTTGCCGCATACTCTCAGCATCGGACTTATCAGCCTCCAGCTTTTTCTTAACCTAAAAACAAAACAAACAAAAAAAGAGACTCTGCAGCAATCAGGCCTTCCCCAGCAGACTCTTTATGTCTGGTTCTTGGTTCCTTACCTTCTGAAGCTCCTCATAGTCTTTCTTGGTCTGTTGCACCTCCTTGTTGAACTGTTCGCGCATCTTTTCCGCCTCACGGTCGTGACCAGACACTTCATCCTTTAGCGCTCCTTTCAGAGCAGATAGTTCTCTGTCCCGCTGGTGCAGAGTCTCTTCCAGCCTCTGCTTCTCCAGCATCAGAGGCTTCACTTGGTCCTGGAACTTCTCCAGCTCCTGTAAGACACTACACCATAAAGCATCTCATGCACCTTGTTATCCAGGTTGCGGTATGCTGTGGATGAAGTCTTTACCTGCACATGCTCCTCATGCTGTTTCTTGGACTGCTGCAGCTCTCGACTGAACTGTTCGCGCAGTTGTTCCAGGTCATGGTCGTGTCCAGAGACTTCATCCTTCAGCGCCCCCTTCAGGGCAGACAATTCCCGGTCTCGCTGGCGTAAAGTCTCTTCCAACCTCTGCTTCTCCTGCATTAGCTGCTTCACCTGATCCTGGAATCTCTGCAGCTCCTGACAGAAACCAGGATAATATATAACGTGATGAAAGTACAGCGACTCCTCTCCCATCCTCCTGCTGCACAGCGACATCACTAACCTTCCTTGTGACTTCCACTTCCCCGGCATCCACCGAGTCATTCTTCATCTGCCCCAGCTCTGATTGTAGCAGGGAGAAGCGATTTTTCATCTCATTCAGCTCGTCCTCAGACTCCTCTTTCTCGAGCTTCAGCTGCAAAACCCTAAACCAAAGAAATTCCTGTGAGAAGATCCAGGCTGTAACCAACATCTTCCCAGATGACAGGAGGAATTCAACATGTGGCCACTACCACCTCACTCCACCTCTGATCACCGGATTACGTTTACTCACAAATATCCCCAGCCGAGCGACAACCACTTAGCTGCTTCTGGATTTTTATGGATTTGCCAGGAATTAAAGGGATGTCTTATACTTTTAGGTTTGGTTTAGAAGTCATGGATTACAGACATTACACTGAGGGGGTCTCACTACCCTCCCTTCAGTCACACTCACTCCTTCTTCGCTTTGTGGAGCTCTTCCTTATTCTTCTGGAACATTTCCTTCCATTGGTTGATCTCTTCACTGCTCTCCTCCAGCTCTCGTTGCAAGTTCCTGACAACCTGGTTTATCTTCTGACGCTCAGACTCCAGGCTCAGCTGGTCCTGGGGAGGGAACACAAGTAACTACAGCGGGAACGCGGGCTGACACAGCAAGACGGACACACGACAAAAGAATTATAGATGAGAGATGCAGAGTAAGGGTTAATGAAGAGATGGCTGGCGAAGACAATCACAAGGAGTGCACCAGACAGACAGGCTGTGAAGTGCGCATAGCCACCTGCAGAAGAACAGGCCACACAGGCAGGTCAGTCCCCGGCACTCACTGGTACCTGCGAAACGCTGTCCATGTTTTTCCTGAGCTGCTGCATGTCATTCTGGTATTGCTGCCTGACACGCTCCATCTCCTGGTCATGACTGGCCACCTCCTCTTTCAGCGCCCCTTCAGGGCTGTCAGTTCTCTCTCCTTCTGTCTCAGTAGCTCGTCCTGCTTCCACCGGATCTGCAGAACTGCATCCAACTCCTCCTGCATTTCTTGTAGCTCCTAAAGGTGGAGGAGTGAGTGTGGTGGGACCTGACATGTGTAGATGTGCATTTCATACAGAGGTCACTGGTCAGCCTGCATCAGTCCGCCTCCGTCCATAAGACCATTCAAGGCCCGGCATACCACAGGCTCGGTTCTTCACACTAGGCTAGCTCTGGACTGAGTTGTGGCAGAGATTAGAGAAGATACACAGGCTCTGTTTTATCCAGGACCGTAAAACAGGCACAAATATTAGCAGCTCAAGCAAGCCAAGGTGTCAGGCTGTTTCACCAAGCTTAGAGGGAAGGAGCACTAGGGAGAAGATTACCTTCAGCAGAGCATGCTTGTCACCGCTCGCTCCTTTTAAACGCATCTGGTTTACTTCTTCCTTGGTGTCTTGCAGTTTCCCTTCCAGGGACCTCAGTTTTGTTTCCACTTGTTCTTTGCTCATCCGCACTTCAATCAACCTGTACAACAAAGTGGAGCAAACACCAAAAAGTTACCCTTCTGCCTCCCAGCATACATAGCACTGCCTGCGGGTGCAAATGGAGTACTACACTGAATGCTTTCCAACCCCATTCCCACAATAGCACTACAGACCCCTCTGATTCTGGTACAGCACCAGAGCCAGTGGAGCTCCCCGTATAAAGGTGCACTCTCCAGCAGATTCCATCGCTTGCAGTACACATGTTGTGTCTGCAGGTGGCGCCACAGACTGTATAATGAGGGAGACGTATATACACCTAGGACTGAGCTCTGCTTTGTGTTTTATGGGACATAAAGGACATGGAATATTGACCGGAGAATGTTAGATATTAACTTCAAGGGAAGCTGTAAATGTCTCCATACTTCTCCACACCAGACGGGCTTATTTATTACATTTCTAGAAAGTCTGAGGCATCTGGCCCCTCCCTCATTTACATACATCGTCAGGAGTGCCACTATAGTGACTGCTGAATCCATGACTTACTCCTGGGACATGCCGTTTAGCTCCTTCTTCTTCTTCTCCAGTAGCTCCTTCAGCTTCTTACATTCTTCCATAGACTCTTCCAGCTGCACCTCCAGTCTCTGGGTGGAAGCCTTAGGACGATCACGAGAAGCTTCCTGCCTCATCCTCTGCTACAAAAATAGATATCCTTCAATTCATATCCTTCACCACGTCACAGGACAGAGCATATATCAGTCACCATACCCTCCACCACATCACAAGCCAGGAGTGTATATCGGTCACCATACCCTCCACCATATCACAGGACAGAGCGTATATCAGTCACCATACCCTCCACCACAGGACAGAGCGTATATTAGTTACCATACCCTCCACCACATCAAAGGACAGAGCGTATATTAGTCACCATATCCTCCACCACGTTACAGGACAGAGCGTATATCACTTCCCATACCCTCCACCACATGACAGGACAGAGCGTATATCAGTCACCATACCCTCCACCACGTCACAGCGGCATATATCAGTAACCATTCCCTCGACCACATCACAGCAGCGTATATCAGTCTCCATCTCCTCCGCCACATCACAGGACAGAGCATATATCAGTCACCATATCCTCCACCACGTCACAGAACAGAGCGTATATTAGTTACCATACCCTCCACCACATCACAGGACAGAGCGTATATCAGTCACCATATCCTCCACCACGTCACAGCGGCATATATCAGTCACCATACCCTCCACCACATCACAGGACAGAGCGTATATTAGTCACCATATCCTCCACCACGTCACAGCGGCATATATCAGTCACCATATCCTCCACCACATCACAGGACAGAGCGTATATCAGTCACCATACCCTCCACCACGTCACAGGACAGAGCGTATATCAGTCACCATACCCTCCACCACATCACAGGACAGAGCGTATATCAGTCACCATACCCTCCACCACATCACAGGACAGAGCGTATATCAGTCACCATATCCTCCACCACGTCACAGCGGCATATATCAGTCACCATACCCTCCACCACATCACAGGACAGAGCGTATATTAGTCACCATATCCTCCACCACGTCACAGCGGCATATATCAGTCACCATACCCTCCACCACGTCACAGGACAGAGCGTATATCAGTCACCATACCCTCCACCACATGACAGGACAGAGTATATATCAGTCACCATACCCTCCACCACATGACAGGACAGAGCGTATATCAGTCACCATATCCTCCACCACATCACAGGACAGAGCGTATATTAGTCACCATACCCTCCACCACATCACAGGACAGAGCGTATATCAGTCACCATATCCTCCACCACATCACAGGACAGAGCATATATCAGTCACCATACCCTCCACAACATCACAGGACAGAGCGTATATCAGTCACCATACCCTCCACCACATCACAGGACAGAGCATATATCAGTCACCATACCCTCCACCACATCACATTACAAGAGCATATATCCATCACCATACCCTCCACCACATTACAAGAGCATATATCCGTCACCATACTCTCCACCACATTACAGGACATATATCAGTCACCATATGCTCTACCACATTACAGGACAGGAGTATGTGTCAGTCACCATATGATCCACATTACAGGGACGTATAACAATTACCATACCTTCCACCACATTATTGGATAGGAGTGTATATTAGTCACCATATCCTCCCCACAAGACAGGAGACTATATCAGTCACCATATCATCTACCACGTGACAGTACAGGAGAGTATATCAGTCGCCATATCCTCCACCACATGACAAGACAGGAAAATATATCAATCACCATATCCTCCACATTACAGGGACGTATAACAGTTACCATACCATCCACCACATGACAGGAGGTATATCAGTCGCAATATCCTCCATATGACAGGACGTATATCAGTCACGATATCCTCCATCACATGACAGGACGTATATCAGGTGTCAGGGCTCTGTCTCACCTTCATTTCATCGTCCAGCTGCTGCTGCAGTTCTTTGACTCTCCTCTCCAGCTCCTTCTTCTGAGAGACCAGTGTCCTGGTGTCTTCTCCTGGGGAGGCCTACAGCGATAAAATCAATATCACATGCAGCCAAGCTACAGCTCGCAACAATGGAAGTAGTCCTAAACTATACGATGGTGACATTTCTAAGGAATGGCGCTAAGGATAAGGCGCCTTGTTCTCACTCACGTACTTGGAACGACTGAATCTTCTCCAGGAGGAGACTGGTCTTTTCCGCAGGGTGGCATCACTCTCATTAGACCTGAGTGGATCAAAAACGGCATTTAACACAGTCATTTATGACACACATAACACAGAGGAAAAGCAGAGCTCGAAGGCACTGACCCGTCCCGCAGGATGCTGTAAATCAGCTCACGAGTGGGGTCATCTTGCTGCTGGTCTTTCAGGAGGTCTGGAGTGCTCTTCAACTAGTGACAAGAATTGGAAACAGTGAGGCGCAGAGTGTGACAAGTACATAATAATACTGAGATATTGGGGCTTTGTTATGATACCTGTAGCTCCGTCTGGACCGTTCTCTGTTGTGACTGAGTCAGTGGATCTTCCATCGTCTGCGCCAACCATTCTTTCGTCAGCCAGCTCTTGTTGACACCCTGGCTCTCTATCGATGCTCTATCAAATGATCGGTTGTCAGAAAGCTGCCCCCGATCCTGTTGTATGCTCCTTTCTGTGGTCTGTACTTCTCTGTAGTCTGCGGTGTCCTGGTGAGACCGCCGCCCGTCAAGCTTTGCGACCGCTTGCGCTCATCTTTCAGGGCCTGGCTCCTTTTCGCCGTCCTTCCTCTCATCTGGCCCTTATTATCAAATTTATTGATTAGAGAATCCACAGAGGACAGTGGCTTTGTGTCGATGTCTTCACTCGGCAGCTTTAGTGAGGAAGACGTTGGGACGATGGTCTTCCTTTGTAGCGAGGTTGAGAAGGAGGTAGGTTGTTGACTAGTCGCCGGCTTATATTTGCCAGACGTGGTCTCTCCATTGCCTGTTGTCTTCAGGCTTCCACGGCTGCCTGATGATTGGGAGTATGTAGTGTCAAGGGTAGAGGAACGCTCACTGTAGTGCCCATCATAGCCATATGAGTCCTCCAGTTCTGTATCCAGTAAAGAACCATGGGATTGGGACCTCCGGAGCTCCTCCTTGCGTGGTGGCTGTAGGGCTCGTGGCTTGCTGCGAGGTCTGGAGTTTTGCTCCTCATCTGAGGTACTGCTGTACCGAGATCCAGGTTGTGGGTACGTCCTATTGCCATAGGGGTTTTCAGGTATGTCTGACTCAGAACTAATGGAGTGGACGGTCGGGCTTACTTTGGTGGTGAGTCCCTGGTACTCAGGCGTGGGGTTAGGGAGGAGTTTCCATAACCGCTGTTGGTTTTGATCTGAACCCCATATGAAGATTTTGTTTTGTCTCCGCTGTTGAGAACCACAAATGGTTGTCCGTCTATGCCCTGGACACGGATGGCCACCCCATAGGAGTCATGCTTGGGCCTTATGCTCCTCGGCTTCCTGTTCTCTTTTAGGTCATCAATGAAACGGATCTGGACCCCTGGCACACAGGCAAGTGCTGCTCAGCCATGTCCCCATGAACACGTCTTTTCATTCACCACACGACTTGTCTGCAAAAAGAAGAGCAGGACACAATGAGAATGAGGAACAACCTCCACCGAGGCATCATCCAAAAAGAAGAGCAGGACAATGAGAATGAGGAACAACCTCCACTGAGGCATCATCCAAAAAGAAGAGCAGGACACAATGAGAATGGGGAACAACCTCCACCGAGGCATCATCCAAAAAGAAGAGCAGGAGACAATGAGAATAGGGAACAACCTCCACCGAGGCATCATCCAAAAAGAAGAGCAGGACACAATGAGAATGAGGAACAACCTCCACCGAGGCATCATCCAAAAAGAAGAGCAGGACAATGAGAATGAGGAACAACCTCCACTGAGGCATCATCCAAAAAGAAGAGCAGGACACAATGAGAATGGGGAACAACCTCCACCGAGGCATCATCCAAAAAGAAGAGCAGGACACAATGAGAATAGGGAACAACCTCCACCGAGGCATCATCCAAAAAGAAGAGCAGTACACAATGAGGACGGGGAACAACCTCCACTGAGGCATCATCCAAAAAGAAGAGCAGGACACAATGAGAACGAGGAACAACCTCCACTGAGGCATCATCCAAAAAGAAGAGCAGGACACAATGAGAATGAAGAACAACCTCCACTGAGGCATCATCCAAAAAGAACAAGGAGACACACTGAGAATGGGGAACAACCTCCACCGAGGCATCATCCAAAAAGAACAAGGAGACACACTGAGAATGGGGAACAACCTCCACCGAGGCATCATCCAAAAAGAAGAGCAAGACACAATGAGAACGGGGAACAACCTCCACCGAGGCATCATCCAAAAAGAAGAGCAGGACACAATGAGAATGAGGAACAACCTCCACCGAGGCATCATCCAAAAAGAAGAGCAGGACACAATGAGAACGGGGAACAACTTCCACCAAGGCATCATCCAAAAAGAAGAGCAGGACACAATGAGAACAACCTCCACCAAGGCATCATCCAAAAAGAACAAGGAGACACACTGAGAATGGGGAACAACCTCCACCGAGGCATCATCCAAAAAGAAGAGCAGGACACAATGAGAACAACCTCCACCGAGGCATCATCCAAAAAGAACAAGGAGACACACTGAGAATGGGGAACAACCTCCACCGAGGCATCATCCAAAAAGAAGAGCAGGACACAATGAGAACGGGGAACAACCTCCACCAAGGCATCAT
This sequence comes from Bufotes viridis, assembly GCA_033119425.1. Taxonomy (NCBI): domain Eukaryota; kingdom Metazoa; phylum Chordata; class Amphibia; order Anura; family Bufonidae; genus Bufotes; species Bufotes viridis. The sequence goes on from CM065599.1 coordinate 69,739,958, forward strand.
CCAAAAAGAAGAGCAAGACACAATGAGAACGGGGAACAACCTCCACTGAGGCATCATCCAAAAAGAACAAGGAGACACAATGAGAACGGGGAACAACCTCCACTGAGGCATCATCCACCATGGTGCCTCACTGTAATGCAGATGACTAAACTTTCATTAGTACTGCTTAACTTTTACTGAATGTCACCCGCTCAGGCAGTGGCGGACACTTTTATGCTCTGCTTATAATAACCAGAAAAGGCGTACATCATGGTAAGAAAAACACAAGAAAACCGGAATGGCTTTACTCCAGGTGCACAACCAACATAACAAGAGGGCCGAATATGGGAGGAGCCCTGCACGGCCAGAAACTAGGCACACCACATTTTTTCCTCTGATTGTATTTCTATGACCTGTGACATTACAGGTGCATTCTCAGGATTCTCACATTGTACACAGACCGCCACGTTAAACTCTGGTGCGCAATCTTTGTGGATCATTTGTCTTCTATGATGTTGGCCTTCGCCCGCCTTGAACGATGTGGTACATGTATGCTGTGTACGGTCATTGTTTAGCCAGCTCCCTGCAGCGCCCCCTTTGTCTGGTGACTGGATACAGTAACTGCAGGGTGATAACAAGGGCTTCACTCCGTTCTGCATCAGTGCGGATCCCTCATCACACAACCTCGTTCACTCTCTCTGATCTGCACGTTTCTATGAGCGCCGCGCTGCAGCGATTTCCATATAAATGTGCAGTAGAGGGGCTGCACAGCTGGCGGCGAGAGATAAGATTTTGGACACTTGTGATGTTTGCAGCTGCTGATCTTAATTTAATACATGAAGTCATCGTTATCTCCGCGGCTTTTCTCCCACCGCCTGGTAGTGGTAAAATAAATGACTGCGGCTGAGAACAAGTAGGCAACTGCAGAGCAGCACCCAGCGGCCGTCATGGTGCAGATCTGTCACAGTCATACAATCAACATAGAGAAACGATGGATGAGAGCACCGCTGTCTGCGGCCGCACAGAGGTGGATTTTACATGAGCCACTATTAAAGGGTTGATTACTACGTTTTCCACCATGCAGATTGTATACAGACTGCCCTCAGCCTAAAGGCATCACAAAACAGGATGAAGCAGCTTATCCTAAAGACGCCGTATAAGTAATAAGGTCCAGAGCGTATAACAGCGCGGAAGCATTATAAGGCTACCTGTGGAAACGCACGGTTTTAGCGCACGGATGCATGTGTGGAAAAAATGCAGCGTTACACAGGAGTCGGGACCAGCAAAGTGAGTGAGCGAACAGACAGACCTCATGTACACTTTGCCGTTTCATTCCGTGCAGGTTTTGAAACCGTTAGCATGTCAATTCTTTGTGCGGATTTCACCCTTTTCAATGCAAGGATGAGATCTGCAGCAAAAAGCATCAAATCCGCAAGTAGCACATGCAGTTTCTGTCCCAAGAGGAGCGGTCCTACAGTCCGCAGTGCAGAGTACAGTAACCAGATATTAGAACTACAACTCCCAGGGAGGAAGCTGGAAAAACTTACAAGTGTGCCGATCAGTGCATAGATGACGATGCCTGGACGGTGAGGGCGCGCCTCATGGACACATTCCTAGCACAGAAGCGTCAATCATTAACCTGCCGCTCGCCATGAAGAAGTGCAAGCAGATCTCACACCTCCGCCCAGGTGAAACTATCCCTTTCTCCAGCCTGAAACGTCAACATGATCGACGCTGCCAAACCTCAGAGCAGCAGAGATGTGAGGAGTGCGCGCTGCCGTCCTCACCGGGCGTTGGGGGTGACTGAGCTGATTTGTTTAAAAATCCAGGAAATCAGTCAGATCGGTTCTCACGGGAAATAGAGAAATTAGTTAATAAATATAAAAACTTGGTTCATTCTACTACTACTACTCCTACTACTACCACCACCAGAGTGGGGCAGAAAGGCTGCGCACAACCTCTGGTAGCAGCTGCTCAAGTCCCGACACATCACCCAGAAATCCTACAACACGCATTAAGACACTGATGAGCGTGGCTTCAGCTGTGCGGAGGTGCAGAGCAGTGGCACAACATAGCCCCGCCAGAGCTCCCCAACAGGTGTACAGGGGGCACCCACACTTACCTGACACAGCGCTGCCAGCGGCAGACATGAAACGCGCTCTACCAGCCTGGCGCGCAGCCCTGTTCTGCAGAGAGATTATTTACCTGCTCGTATTGACAGAGCCCAGCAGAGCATTTAACCCCTCACATGCTAGCCCGCGCCAGGAAGAACAAGATGGGAGAGTGCAAGAGGAAGTCCCCACAGCTAGAAGACCAGAAGGACAAAGTGCAGGTAACTGTATATCAGTGATTAACCCTCGAAGGGCGAGGTGGAGGCAGACATCAGTCATTAGAGCTGCCGCTGGCCCTGCCAAACAACAATCACAGGAGCTGGCAGCAGGACCCAGTACAGGGGCACAGGGGGTGGCAGCACTGGCACAATGCGGATTATGGGAAGTAAAGCAGGAATGTGCCACAGCTCCAGGACGCCGGATCTACAGGTGACCTGCCAACAGCTGCCAGGACGAGTGATCGGAACAGCCACCCTTAAAGGCGACAAAAGGCATCGTAGAGGCAACGAAAGACCAAAATCTAGGGAACATCACGTGTGTGTGTGGGGGGTGTTATTGCATATGAGGTCTCGGTATAGCAGAGTGGTTGGAATACCTTTAGCAGTACACATGGACATTTAACTATATCCACAGAGTGGCTTGGATCTGAGCGCTCAATATATCCAAACAGCGTCTCAGATGCCACAAAGCGATCAGGCCTCAAGCATCGCATATGGGGTCTAAGTTTAGCAGAGTGGTTGAGGGCCGCCCTAGCAATCACATATGGGGTCTCTGAGTACAGAGTGGTTGGGTCCGCCTAGCATTACATATGGGGTCTCTGTATCACAGAGTGGTTAGTGCCCTAGCATTACATATGGGGTCTCTGTATTGCAGAGTGGTTGGGGCCGCCCTAGCATTACATATGGGGGTCTCTGTATTACAGAGTGGTTGGGGCCGCCCTAGCATTACATATGGGGGTCTCTGTATTACAGAGTGGTTGGGGCCGCCCTAGCATTACATATGGGGGTCTCTGTATTACAGAGTGGTTGGGGCCGCCCTAGCATTACATATGGGGGTCTCTGTATTACAGAGTGGTTAGGGCCGCCCTAGCATTACATATGGGGGTCTCTGTATTACAGAGTGGTTGGGGCCGCTCTAGCATTACATATGGGGGTCTCTGTATTACAGAGTGGTTGGGGCCGCCCTAGCATTACATATGGGGTCTCTGTATTGCAGAGTGGTTGGGGCCGCCCTAGCATTACATATGGGGGTCTCTGTATTACAGAGTGGTTGAGGCCATCCTAGCATTACATATGGGGGTCTCTGTATTACAGAGTGGTTAGGGCCGCCCTAGCATTACATATGGGGGTCTCTGTATTACAGAGTGGTTGGGGCCGCCCTAGCATTACATATGGGGGTCTCTGTATTACAGAGTGGTTGGGGCCGCCCTAGCATTACATATGGGGGTCTCTGTATTACAGAGTGGTTGGGGCCGCCCTAGCATTACATATGGGGGTCTCTGTATTACAGAGTGGTTGGGGCCGCCCTAGCATTACATATGGGGGTCTCTGTATTACAGAGTGGTTGGGGCCGCCCTAGCATTACATATGGGGGTCTCTGTATTACAGAGTGGTTAGGGCCGCCCTAGCATTACATATGGGGGTCTCTGTATTACAGAGTGGTTGGGGCCGCCTAGCATTACATATGGGGGTCTCTGTATTATAGAGTGGTTGGGGCCGCCCTAGCATTACATATGGGGGTCTCTGTATTACAGAGTGGTTGGGGCCGCCCTAGCATTACATATGGGGGTCTCTGTATTACAGAGTGGTTGGGGCCGCACTAGCATTACATATGGGGTCTCTGTATTACAGAGTGGTTGAGGCCATCCTAGCATTACATATGGGGGTCTCTGTATTATAGAGTGGTTGGGGCCGCCCTAGCATTACATATGGGGGTCTCTGTATTACAGAGTGGTTGGGGCCGCCCTAGCATTACATATGGGGGTCTCTGTATTACAGAGTGGTTGGGGCCGCCCTAGCATTACATATGGGGGTCTCTGTATTATAGAGTGGTTGGGGCCGCCCTAGCATTACATATGGGGGTCTCTGTATTATAGAGTGGTTGGGGCCGCCCTAGCATTACATATGGGGGTCTCTGTATTACAGAGTGGTTGGGGCCGCCCTAGCATTACATATGGGGGTCTCTGTATTGCAGAGTGGTTGGGGCCGCACTAGCATTACATATGGGGGTCTCTGTATTATAGAGTGGTTGGGGCCGCCCTAGCATTACATATGGGGGTCTCTGTATTATAGAGTGGTTGGGGCCGCCTAGCATTACATATGGGGGTCTCTGTATTACAGAGTGGTTGGGGCCGCACTAGCATTACATATGCGGGTCTCTGTATTACAGAGTGGTTGGGGCCGCACTAGCATTACATATGGGGGTCTCTGTATTACAGAGTGGTTGGGGCCGCCCTAGCATTACATATGGGGGGTCTCTGTATTACAGAGTGGTTGGGGCCGCCCTAGCATTACATTTGTGGGAGGGTGTCTATATTCGCTCCTTGTTGCAGACATGTCATGAGTCACCATGAATGTTTCATATGTAAGGAATTCTGGCTCTCCGCTCTTATCCAGGCCACGCTGATAAAGGACGCGGGGTAACTCTATATCTGTACTCCACCCGAATCCTGCAACAGGGGGAAGGGAGGGAGACTGCACGCAGCACATCAGCATACAGTGCATTCCTCCACTGGCTGCTTAGGGGTTAAACCTGGACAACAGCTCAATGGCTGCCAAGGATGGCCAGCAATGAGAGGGCAGAGCTGGGCATTACAGTCCATGAGTAAAGACAACATGGCTGATCCTTCCTCCAGCATTTGTCGTCAGCGGAGAGTCAGGGCACCCCGCACGAATATCACAGCCGGCCAATCTGCATGTTTCTGCTGAGTTTCATCTGAGGTGTATGGTCAGCTTCTCTGCTGCTGTATCTGGGGGAACCCCTGACCAGGGTGCCCAGGAAACCCCAGATGGGAAACACTGGTCCAGAGTGTGGAGTTCAGGGTGTAAAAGTCCAACACTGGGCCCCTGCACCCCTTCTGTACATACCACAAGGAGCCGTTTTATATATCTGCCCATGATGTTGTAGAGGGCACACCGTGTGCCCATCAGGTTTGGCAGCCCTCTTTATGGGTCTCCTGGGGAAACGTGACCATTTGAAATACACAGGCTCTGCTTGTTCTGACTAGACCTCTACCGCTGGCAGTGTGTAATTAACCTTGGCCGGGCGTTTATCTGCTCCTAATCTATCATTACTTACAGGAAGATGAACACCCACCACTGAGCAGAGCTTCCATGTCAGCGGCACTCCTCCACATATATGCAAATGTCCCTGGGGATATCAGCTGATCAGGTTGGGCCCCTGTAGATGGAGGGTTTCCAGAGTGGCACCCTGACCTGGCACTAGAAACACAGAATACAGAATCCACCCATACATTTCATGTGGATACATTCAGCTAATATCGGACCATCCCTTGAAGTTACAGTGAGAGACCCCCACCATGAGGGGAACATCAACCGAGACCTCTGACTGACCTGAGCCCCCACCAAATGCAACACCTAGCCAGCACTCTAAACCAAGAGATATCTCTGACTGTCTTGGACCCTAAACCAACAGCAACTGAAACCTCTGACCGGCCCAAACCATCACCAGCAGCTACCTGTGACCAGCCGGGACACTGACAAACAGCAGCCTTTAACAGTCCTAGACTCTCTACCAATAATGACTGAAACCTCTGACCAACCCAGGCCCACCAGTGGTATTACAAACACAGAATACAGAGTCCACCCATACATTTCATGTAGATACATTCAGCTAATATCTGACCATCCCTCAAAGTTACCCAGGTAAGGAAAGGAGGCTTTCGAAAAGTGGGAGACCCTCACCATGAGGGTAACATCAGCGGAGACCTCTGACTGACCTGGGCTCTCATAAACAGCGACATCTGACCCTCACTAACAGCAGCCAAAACCAGTGACCAGCCCGGACTCTCAAACAACATCTACCTGTGACTGGCCCGGACCCTCGACCGACAGCTACCTGTGACCGGCCCGGACCCTCGACCGACAGCTACCTGTGACCGGCCTGGACCTCGACCGACAGCTACCTGTGACTGGCCCGGACCCTCGACCGACAGCTACCTGTGACCGGCCCGGACCCTCGACCGACAGCTACCTGTGACCGGCCCGGACCCTTGACCGACAGCTACCTGTGACCGGCCTGGACCCTCGACCGACAGCTACCTGTGACCGGCCTGGGCCCTCGACCGACAGCTACCTGTGACCGGCCTGGACCCTCAACCAACATATACATCTGAAGGCCCAAGACCCTGAACGATCAACACCTAACCAGCCCAGGCTCTTAACAGCAACTTCTGACAGGCTCTCACCAAATTCAACCTCTGACTGTTCTGGACTGTTGCCATCAGCCTCATAGATCTATAGGGGCCACCTACTTATGGATGCAGGGCTGGTGCAAGGATTTTTCCCAACACAAGCGAAGCTACATTTTGCGCCCCCATGATCACATTATGACCCCTATTGTGTCACACTCTCCCCCCCATGTCACATTTGTCCCCCTCCATGGCACAGAACACAGACATTTGATTTGTGCCCCTCCCACATGTCACCCATTAATGTTGTGTAATAATTATAAACAATATGCGCTCTGCGCTCATCACCAACCACCTACCGTATGGCAGTCAGCAGTCCGTCTGGGCTGGCTGTGTGAGTCACATTTACCAACAGCTGCTCCAGTCCCTGCTGCTGCCCGCCGCGAGCCACTCGCCAGTCACACACCCCTGAGTGCCCCCATGACCGTGTTGCCGCTCTGTGAGTGAGGACCGGGCCGCATGGCACATGCGGCTCAACTCGCGCAAGTGATTTTAAAAAAAGTTCATTTTTCCGCCAACCCCTTCTCTGCGCCCTAAGGCAGCCACTTGGTCTGCCTTATTATAGAACCGGCCCTGTATGGATGTACCTGGTCTGGACTCTATATACTATTCGTCACTAGTGTTGAGCCGAACTGTTTTCAAGTTCAGCGTACAAGGTTCAGGTTCGGGATATCTAAGAATTCTGTTATGGATTCCGCTACCACGGACCATAAGTTATAGTCCGTGGAAGCGTAATCCATAACGGCATGCTTAGCTATCCCGAACCTTGTACACCGAACTTAAAAACAGAAGTTCGCTCATCCCTAGTCGTCACTTACAGCTGTGACGCGGGTCAGTGAGTGTAAAGCACCTGTACACAGAAAACCATCTACCTGGCACTGGCTGCAACCCCAGCACTGGTGGGCGCCTCCTGTCCTCTACCACAGGAGGAGTCAGTGAGGAGAAACTACTCTGACAGCATCCATAGTTATGCCTGCTCCTAGTGATGGGATATACATGTATATCGCAGGCAGTATACAGGTCACATGGTGCGATAATGAGCACAGGGTAGCCGCACATCATTACAAGATCCCCAGAAGCAGAACATCCAAGAAATAATTATCCAATTATCTGTATGCGAAGAGCACAGGCATGCAAGGGTCGCTAACCTGAACACAGAATGACCACCGGGTGGTGCCGAGACCAAGGGTGACCAGAACTTACATATTTATGAAGCTGGTACCAGGATCAGTCAACAGGACAGGCAGGTTGGGAGCTACTGCTCCATAAGTGGACGGTGAATGCGCCCTGAGGAATGCTCTCTGGATCATCAGGGAAAGCATGGTGCAGGGATGGGCGAGTTTCACTGCAATTAGTTTCACTGTCAGGAGCAGCAGAGGAAGCGCCTGCTCTACCTGCTCCGAGCTGCGCCTGCTAAGCTTTCCTCGGCTGGGAGGCGTCAATGTACCAACCATCAGAATGCATAGGCCAAGGACAGAAACAGGCTACTGCTCCCTGTTATCACAGTCTCAGGACAGGAGAAGCTGCCATACAGCAGGAGAATACAGACTACTGCCCCCTGTTATCACAGTCTCAGGACAGGAGAAGCTGCCGTACAGCAGGAGAATACAGGCTACTGCCGCCTGTTATCAGCCTCTCAGGACAGGAGAAGCTGCCGTACAGCAGGAGAATACCGGCTACTGCCGCCTGTCATCAGCCTCTCAGGACAGGAGAAGCTGCCGTACAGCAGGAGAATACAGGCTACTGCCGCCTGTTATCAGCCTCTCAGGACAGGAGAAGCTGCCGTACAGCAGGAGAATACAGGCTACTGCCGCCTGTTATCAGCCTCTCAGGACAGGAGAAGCTGCCGTACAGCAGGAGAATACAGGCTACTGCCGCCTGTTATCAGCCTCTCAGGACAGGAGAAGCTGCCGTACAACAGGAGAATATAGACTACTGCCGCCTGTTATCAGCCTCTCAGGACAGGAGAAGCTGCCGTACAGCAGGAGAATACAGGCTACTGCAGCCTGTTATCAGCCTCTCAGGACAGGAGAAGCTGCCGTACAGCAGGAGAATACCGGCTACTGCCGCCTGTCATCAGCCTCTCAGGAGAGAAGAAGCTGCCGTACAGCAGGAGAATACAGGCTACTGCCTCCTGTTATCAGCCTCTCAGGACAGGAAAAGCTGCCGTACAGCAGGAGAATACAGGCTACTGCCGCCTGTTATCAGCCTCTCAGGACAGGAGAAGCTGCCGTACAGCAGGAGAATACAGGCTACTGCCGCCTGTTATCTGCCTCTCAGGACAGGAGAAGCTGCCGTACAGCAGGAGAATACAGGCTACTGCCGCCTGTTATCAGCCTCTCAGGACAGGAGAAGCTGCCGTACAGCAGGAGAATAAAGGCTACTGCCGCCTGTTATCAGCCTCTCAGGACAGGAGAAGCTGCCGTACAACAGGAGAATACAGGCTACTGCCCCCTGTTATCAGCCTCTCAGGACAGGAGAAGCTGCCGTACAACAGGAGAATACAGGCTACTGCAATCTGTTATCAGCCTCTCAGGACAGGAGAAGCTGCCGTACAGCAGGAGAATACAGGCTACTGCCGCCTGTTATCAGCCTCTCAGGACAGGAGAAGCTGCCGTACAGCAGGAGAATACAGGCTACTGCCGCCTGTTATCAGCCTCTCAGGACAGGAGAAGCTGCCGTACAGCAGGAGAATACAGGCTACTGCCGCCTGTTATCAGCCTCTCAGGACAGGAGAAGCTGCCGTACAGCAGGAGAATACAGGCTACTGCCGCCTGTTATCAGCCTCTCAGGACAGGAGAAGCTGCCGTACAGCAGGAGAATACAGGCTACTGCCCCTGTTATCAGCCTCTCAGGACAGGAGAAGCTGCCGTACAGCAGGAGAATACAGGCTACTGCCGCCTGTTATCAGCAGTCTCAGGACAGGAGAAGCTGCCGTACAGCAGGAGAATACAGACTACTGCCCCCTGTTATCACAGTCTCAGGACAGGAGAAGCTGCCATACAGCAGGAGAATACAGGCTACTGCCGCCTGTTATCAGCCTCTCAGGACAGGAGAAGCTGCCGTACAGCAGGAGAATACAGGCTACTGCCCCCTGTTATCAGCCTCTCAGGACAGGAGAAGCTGCCGTACAGCAGGAGAATACAGGCTACTGCCGCCTGTTATCACAGTCTCAGGACAGGAGAAGCTGCCGTACAACAGGAGAATACAGGCTACTGCCCCTGTTATCAGCCTCTCAGGACAGGAGAAGCTGCCGTACAGCAGGAGAATACAGGCTACTGCCTCCTGTTATCAGCCTCTCAGGACAGGAAAAGCTGCCGTACAGCAGGAGAATACAGGCTACTGCCGCCTGTTATCAGCCTCTCAGGACAGGAGAAGCTGCCGTACAGCAGGAGAATACAGGCTACTGCAGCCTGTTATCAGCCTCTCAGGACAGGAGAAGCTGCCGTACAACAGGAGAATACAGGCTACTGCAGCCTGTTATCAGCCCCTCAGGACAGGAGAAGCTGCCGTACAGCAGGAGAATACAGGCTACTGCAGCCTGTTATCAGCCCCTCAGGACAGGAGAAGCTGCCATACAGCAGGAGAATACAGGCTACTGCCGCCTGTTATCACAGTCTCAGGACAGGAGAAGCTGCCGTACAGCAGGAGAATACAGACTACTGCCGCCTGTTATCAGCCTCTCAGGACAGGAGAAGCTGCCGTACAGCAGGAGAATACAGGCTACTGCCGCCTGTTATCAGCCTCTCAGGACAGGAGAAGCTGCCGTACAGCAGGAGAATACAGGCTACTGCCGCCTGTTATCACAGTCTCAGGACAGGAGAAGCTGCCGTACAACAGGAGAATACAGGCTACTGCCCCTGTTATCAGCCTCTCAGGACAGGAGAAGCTGCCGTACAGCAGGAGAATACAGGCTACTGCCCCTGTTATCAGCCTCTCAGGACAGGAGAAGCTGCCGTACAGCAGGAGTATACAGGCTACTGCCCCCTGTTATCACAGTCTCAGGACAGGAGAAGCTGCCATACAGCAGGAGAATACAGGCTACTGCCCCTGTTATCAGCCTCTCAGGACAGGAGAAGCTGCCGTACAGCAGGAGAATACAGGCTACTGCCCCTGTTATCAGCCTCTCAGGACAGGAGAAGCTGCCGTACAGCAGGAGAATACAGGCTACTGCCGCCTGTTATCAGCCTCTCAGGACAGGAGAAGCTGCCGTACAGCAGGAGAATACAGGCTACTGCCCCTGTTATCAGCCTCTCAGGACAGGAGAAGCTGCCGTACAGCAGGAGAATACAGGCTACTGCCGCCTGTTATCAGCCTCTCAGGACAGGAGAAGCTGCCGTACAGCAGGAGAATACAGGCTACTGCCGCCTGTTATCAGCCTCTCAGGACAGGAGAAGCTGCCGTACAACAGGAGAATACAGGCTACTGCCCCCTGTTATCAGCCTCTCAGGACAGGGGGTATTAAAATAACACACAGGGACAGGGGGTATTATAATAACACACAGGGACAGGGGGTATTATAATAACACACAGGGACAGGGGGTATTATAATAACACACAGGGACAGGGGGTATTATAATAACACACAGGGACAGGGGTATTATAATAACACACAGGGACAGGGGGTATTATAATAACACACAGGGACAGGGGGTATTATAATAACACACAGGGACAGGGGTATTATAATAACACACAGGGACAGGGGGTATTATAATAACACACAGGGACAGGGGGTATTATAATAACACACAGGGACGGGGGTATTATAATAACACACAGGGACGGGGGTATTATAATAACACACAGGGACGGGGGTATTATAATAACACACAGGGACAGGGGTATTATAATAACACACAGGGACGGGGGTATTATAATAACACACAGGGACGGGGGTATTATAATAACACACAGGGACGGGGGTATTATAATAACACACAGGGACAGGGGGTATTATAATAACACACAGGGACGGGGGTATTATAATAACACACAGGGACGGGGGGTATTATAATAACACACAGGGACGGGGGTATTATAATAACACACAGGGACGGGGGTATTATAATAACACACAGGGACGAGGGGTATTATAATAACACACAGGGACGGGGGTATTATAATAACACACAGGGACGGGGGTATTATAATAACACACAGGGACGGGGGTATTATAATAACACACAGGGACAGGGGGTATTATAATAACACACAGGGACGGGGGTATTATAATAACACACAGGGACGGGGGTATTATAATAACACACAGGGACAGGGGTATTATAATAACACACAGGGACAGGGGGTATTATAATAACACACAGGGACGGGGGTATTATAATAACACACAGGGACGGGGGGTATTATAATAACACACAGGGACGGGGGTATTATAATAACACACAGGGACGGGGGTATTATAATAACACACAGGGACAGGGGGTATTATAATAACACACAGGGACAGGGGGTATTATAATAACACACAGGGACGGGGGTATTATAATAACACACAGGGACAGGGGGTATTATAATAACACACAGGGACAGGGGGTATTATAATAACACACAGGGACAGGGGGTATTATAATAACACACAGGGACAGGGGGTATTATAATAACACACAGGGACAGGGGGTATTATAATAACACACAGGGACAGGGGTATTATAATAACACACAGGGACAGGGGGTATTATAATAACACACAGGGACAGGGGGTATTATAATAACACACAGGGACAGGGGGTATTATAATAACACACAGGGACAGGGGTATTATAATAACACACAGGGACAGGGGGTATTATAATAACACACAGGGACAGGGGGTATGTATAATAATACACAGGGACAGGGGTATTATAATAATACACAGGGACAGGGGGTATTATAATAATACACAGGGACAGGGGGTATTATAATAATACACAGGGACAGGGGGTATTATAATAATACACAGGGACAGGGGGTATTATAATAATACACAGGGACAGGGGGTATTATAATAATACACAGGGACAGGGGATGTATAATAATACACAGGGACAGGGGGTTTATAATAATACACAGGGACAGGGGATGTATAATAGTACACAGGGACAGGGGATGTATAATAGTACACAGGGACAGGGGGTATTATAATAATACACAGGGACAGGGGGTATTATAATAATACACACAGGGACAGGGGGTATTATAATAATACACAGGGACAGGGGGTATTATAATAATACATCAGGGACAGGGGTATTATAATAATACACAGGGACAGGGGTATTATAATAATACACAGGGACAGGGGGTATTATAATAATACACAGGGACAGGGGGTATTATAATAATACACAGGGACAGGGGGTATAATAATAATACACAGGGACAGGGGTTATTATAATAATACACAGGGACAGGGGGTATTATAATAATACACAGGGACAGGGGGTATAATAATAATACACAGGGACAGGGGGTATTATAATAATACACAGGGACAGGGGTATTATAATAATACACAGGGACAGGGGTATTATAATAATACACAGGGACAGGGGTATTATAATAATACACCAGGGACAGGGGGTATAATAATAATACACAGTGACAGGGGGGTATATAATAATACCCAGGGACAGGGGGTATATAATAATACCCAGGACAGGTGTAATACAGAGCATATAATAAGGCACAGGTCGGGGTACTACCGGAATACAATCAAACGTTACAGCAGGTCCGGTTCTCACCTCCTTCCTTGGTCCTCTCCAACCTGACACTGAGCTGCACCTCCAGCCGCACAGCGCCCCTCCCTGCAGCCCCGCCCCTCAAAACACCGGTACCAATTACAATCCTCCATCCTCTTTCCCCATACCCTTCCCTCCATTTCATTGGTGGGAGGGAGGAGGAGGCGGAGACAGAAGGTGAGCTCACGCACAACCTGAGGCAGAGCGGGTATGGGTCATGTGACAGGCGCCATGTTTCTGGTTGTTAAGCAACTGTGGTTTGGTGACACCTGTCCGTGACCCGGAGCTGTCACCCGGCAGAGCAGTGTCTTCTGATCTCTAGCGCCCCGTCCTCCGCAGTGACCGAGCGGAGATGCATTGCTGTCACACCGGCAGTTCAGGGCAGCGCTCCCCGCGGATTATCGTCCGGAGCCCTGCACCTTAGTATACCACGGGGGCCGCTCAGGCTGTGCCCGGCTGATATCATCCGTAGCCACCACACAGGTCTCGGCCTCCATGCAGTATGATGCCTCCTTAGTGCCCCCATGCAGTATGATGCCCCCTTAGTGCCCCCATGCAGTATGATGCCTCTTTAGTGCTCCCATGCAGTATGATGCCCCCATGCAGTATGATGCCTCTTTAGTGCCCCCATGCAGTATGATGCCTCCTTAGTGCCCCCATGCAGTATGATGCCCCTTAGTGCCCCCATGCAGTATGATGCCTCCTTAGTGCCCCCATGCAGTATGATGCCTCCTTAGTGCCCCCATGCAGTATGATGCCCCTTAGTGCCCCCATGCAGTATGATGCCTCCTTAGTGCTCCCATGCAGTATGATGCCCCTTAGTGCCCCCATGCAGTATGATGCCCCTTAGTGCCCCCATGCAGTATGATGCCTCCTTAGTGCCCCCATGCAGTATGATGCCTCCTTAGATCCCCCATGCAGTATGATACCTCCTTAGATGCCCCATGCAGTATGATGCCTCCTTAGTGCCCCCATGCAGTATGATACCCCTTAGTGCCCCCATGCAGTATGATGCCTCCTTAGTGCCCCCATGCAGTATGATGCCTCCTTAGTGCCCCCATGCAGTATGATGACTCCTTAGTGCCCCCATGCAGTATGATGCCTCCTTAGTGCCCCTATGCAGTATGATGCCCCTTAGTGCCCCCATGTAGTATGATGCCCCTTAGTGCCCCCATGCAGTATGATACCCCCTTAGTGCCCCCATGCAGCATGATACCTCCTTAGGGCCCCCATGCAGTATGATGCTCTCCCATGCAGTATGATGCCCCTTAGTGCCCCCATGCAGTATGATGCCTCCTTAGATGCCCCATGCAGTATGATGCCTCCTTAGTGCCCCCATGCAGTATGATGCCTCCTTAGTGCCCCCATGCAGTATGATGCCTCCTTAGTGCCCCCATGCAGTATGATGCCTCCTTAGTGCCCCCATGCAGTATGATGCCTCCTTAGTGCCCCCATGCAGTATGATGCCCCTTAGTGCCCCCATGCAGTATGATGCTCCTTAGTGCCCCCATGCAGTATGATACCCCTTAGTGCCCCCATGCAGTATGATGCCTCCTTAGTGCCCCCATGCAGTATGATGCCTCCTTAGTGCCCCCATGCAGTATGATGCCTCCTTAGTGCCCCTATGCAGTATGATGCCCCTTAGTGCCCCCATGTAGTATGATGCCCCTTAGTGCCCCCATGCAGTATGATACCCCTTAGTGCCCCCATGCAGTATGATGCCTCCTTAGTGCCCCCATGCGTATGATGCCCCTTAGTGCCCCCATGCAGTATGATACCCCTTAGTGCCCCCATGCAGCATGATACCTCCTTAGTGCCCCCATGCAGTATGATGCCTCCATGCAGTATGATGCCCGCTTAGTGCCCCCATGCAGTATGATGCCTCCTTAGTGTCCCCATGCAGTATGATGTCCCCTTAGTGCCCCCATGCAGTATGATGCCCCTTAGTGCCCCCATGCAGTATGATGCCCCTTAGTGCCCCCATGCAGTATGATGCCCCTTAGTGCCCCCATGCAGTATGATGCCTCCTTAGTGCCCCCATGCAGTATGATGCCTCCTTAGTGCCCCCATGCAGTATGATGCCTCCTTAGTGCCCCCATGCAGTATGATGCCCCTTAGTGCCCCCATGCAGTATGATACCTCCTTAGTGCCCCCATGCAGTATGATGCCCCTTAGTGCCCCCATGCAGTATGATGCCTCCTTAGTGTCCCCATGCAGTATGATGCCTCCTTAGTGCCCCCATGCAGTATGATGCCTCCTTAGTGTCCCCATGCAGTATGATGCCTCCTTAGTGCCCCCATGCAGTATGATGCCTCCTTAGTGCCCCCATGCAGTATGATGCCCCTTAGTGCCCCCATGCAGTATGATGCCCCTTAGTGCCCCATGCAGTATGATACCCCCTTAGTGCCCCCATGCAGTATGATGCCTCTTTAGTGCCTCCATGCAGTATGATGCCCCATTAGTGCCTCCATGCAGTATGATGCCTCCTTAGTGCCCCCATGCAGTATGATGCCCCCTTAGTGCCTCCATGCAGTATGATGCCCCTTAGTGCCCCCATGCAGTATGATGCCTCCTAGTGCCCCCATGCAGTATGATGCCCCTTAGTGCCCCCATGCAGTATGATGCCTCCTTAGTGCCTCCATGCAGTATGATGCCTCCTTAGTGCCTCCATGCAGTATGATGCCCCTTAGTGCCCCCATGCAGTATGATGCCCCTGAGTGCCTCCATGCAGTATGATGCCCCTGAGTGCCCCCATGCAGTATGATGCCTCCTTAGTGCCCCCATGCAGTATGATGCCCCCTTAGTGCCCCCATGCAGTATGATGCTCCCTTAGTGCCCCCATGCAGTATGATGCCCCTTAGTGCCCCCATGCAGTATGATGCCTCCTTAGTGCCCCCATGCAGTATGATACCTCCTTAGTGTCCCCATGCAGTATGATGCCCCTTAGTGCCCCCATGCAGTATGATGCCTCCTTAGTGCCCCCATGCAGTATGATGCCCCTTAGTGCCCCCATGCAGTATGATACCCCTTAGTGCCCCCATGCAGTATGATGCCTCCTTAGTGCCCCCATGCAGTATGATACCTCCTCAGTGTCCCCATGCAGTATGATGCCCCTTAGTGCCCCCATGCAGTATGATACCTCCTTAGTGCCCCCATGCAGTATGATGCCTCCTTAGTGCCTCCATGCAGTATGATGCCCCCTTAGTGCCCCCATGCAGCATGATACCTCCTTAGGGCCCCCATGCAGTATGATGCCTCCATGCAGTATGATGCCTCCTTAGTGCCCCCATGCAGTATGATGCCTCCTTAGTGCCTCCCATGCAGTATGATGCCCCTTAGTGCCCCCATGCAGTATGATACCACCTTAGTGTCCCCATGCAGTATGATGCCCCTTAGTGCCCCCATGCAGTATGATGCCTCCTTAGTGTCCCCATGCAGTATGATGCCCCTTAGTGCCCCCATGCAGTATGATGCCCCTTAGTGCCCCCATGCAGTATGATGCCCCTTAGTGCCCCATGCAGTATGATGCCCCCTTATGGCCCCCATGCAGTATGATGCCTCCATGCAGTATGATACCTCCTTAGTGCCCCCATGCAGTATGATGTCCCCTTAGTGCCCCCATGCAGTATGATGCCCCTTAGTGCCCCCATGCAGTATGATGCCCCCTTAGTGCCCCCATGCAGTATGATGCCTCCTTAGTGCCTCCATGCAGTATGATACCTCCTTAGTGCCCCCATGCAGTATGATGCTTCCTTAGTGCCCCCATGCAGTATGATGCCTCCTTAGTGCCCCCATGCAGTATGATGCCCCCTTAGTGCCCCCATGCAGTATGATGCCTCCTTAGTGCCCCCATGCAGTATGATGCCCCTTAGTGCCCCCATGCAGTATGATGCCTCCTTAGTGCCCCCAAGCAGTATGATGTCCCCTTAGTGCCCCCATGCAGTATGATGCCGCACTGCCCACAGACTGCTCACCTACTGCCCGTCTCCGGTGTCGCCCTGCCTCACGCTGGTGGTTCAGGGCCGGCAGGCAGGACGCAGTGAGGTGATCACGCCTGCTGAGCTCCAGGTAACGCGGAGCAGGTGGCGGTACTATCTGTGGCTCCGCGCTGCAGCATCAAGACCTCATGGTGGATGACGGAGCTGTATTCAGCGGTATGTGCGTCCTCAGGGCATGCAGGGGTCCGGGTGGCGGTATACACACCAGATATACTGCTGTACACCCGACCATACATCTGCTGCACGTGCCGCACCATAAAGCCTTATCTGCTGCCATAAAGTCATCCCAGGAGTCAAAATCCACAGATCCGCAGCACCACCTAGCAGGAGGTGGAGGAGCAATGCTCTGCAGATCTCTGCACAGATCAGGGGTGTGATCATCTGCAGGATACAGTGCTTTCAGCCTCTCTCACCTTCCTCACAAAGGGGCCAAAGACTTATGTCCCGAGAACAGGGGCTGAAGACTTATGTCCCGAGTACAGGGGCTGAAGACTTATGTCCCTAGTAAAGGGGCTGAAGACTTATGTCCCGAGTACAGGGGCTGAAGACTTATGTCCCTAGTAAAGGGGCTGAAGACTTATGTCCCTAGTATAGGGGCTGAAGACTTATGTCCTAGTACAGGGGCTGAAGACTTATGTCCCAGTACAGGGGCTGAAGACTTATGTCCGCTAGTAGCAGGGGCTGAAGACTTTTGTCCCTAGTAAAGGGCTGAAGACTTATGTCCCTAGTAAAGGGGCTGAAGACTTATGTCCTGAGTAAAGGGGCTGAAGACTTATGTCCGAGTACAGGGGCTGAAGACTTATGTCCTGAGTAAATGGGCTGAAGACTTATGTCCCGAGTAAATGGGCTGAAGACATATGTCCCTAGTAAAGGGGCTGAAGACTTATGTCCTGAGTAAAGGGGCTGAAGACTTATATCCAGAGTAAAGTGGTTGAAGACTTATGTCCCGAGTAAAGGGGCTGAAGACTTATATCCAGAGTAAAGGGGCTGAAGACTTATGTCCACGAGTAAAGGGGCTGAAGACTTATGTCCCTAGTAAAGGGGCTGAAGACTTATGTCCCGAGTAAAGGGGCTGAAGACTTATGTCCCGAGTAAAGGGCTGAAGACTTATGTCCCGAGTAAAGGGGCTGAAGACTTATGTCCCGAGTAAAGGGGCTGAAGACTTATGTCCCGAGTAAATGGGCTGAAGACTTATGTCCCGAGTAAATGGGCTGAAGACTTATGTCCCTAGTAAAGGGGCTGAAGACTTATGTCCTGAGTAAAGGGGTTGAAGACTTATATCCAGAGTAAAGTGGTTGAAGACTTATGTCCCGAGTAAAGGGGCTGAAGACTTATATCCAGAGTAAAGGGGCTGAAGACTTATGTCCACAGTAAAGGGGCTGAAGACTTATGTCCCGAGTAAAGGTGCTGAAGACTTATGTCCCGAGTAAAGGTGCTGAAGACTTATGTCCACAGTAAAGGGGCTGAAGACTTATGTCCCGAGTAAAGGTGCTGAAGACTTGTGTCCCTAGTAAAGGGGCTGAAGACTTAGGTCCCGAGGAAGGGGTCTGAAGACTTAGGTCCCGAGGAAAGGGTCTGAAGACTTATGTCCCGAGTAAAGGGTCCGAAGACTTATGTCCCGAGTAAAGGGTCTAAAGTCTTATGTCCCGAGTACAGGGTCTGAAGACTTTTCTTCCTGAGTAAAGGGGCTGAAAACTTATATCCAGAGTATAGGGTCTGAAGACTTATGTCCGGTGGAAAGGGGCTGAAGACTTATGTCCCTGAGTAAAGGGGCTGGAGACTTATGTCCTGAGTAAAGGGTCTGAAGACTTATGTCCCGAATAAAAGGTCTGATGACTTATGTCCTGAGTAAAGGGGCTGAAGACGTATGTACAGAGGAAAGGGGCTGAAGACTTATGTCCCGAGTAAAGGGTCTGAAGAATTATGTCCCGAGTAAAGGGGCAGAAGACTTATGACCCGAGTAAAGGGTGTGAAGACTTATGTCCAGAGTAAAGGGGCTGAAGACTTATGTCCCGAGTAAAAAGGCTGAAGACTTTTGTCCTGAGTAAAGGGTCTGAAGACTTATGTCCTGAGTAAAGGGTCTGAAGACTTATGTCCAGAGTAAAAGGGCTGAAGACTTATGTCCTGAGTAAAGGGGCTGAAGACTTATGTCCCAAGTAAAGGGGCTGAAGACTTATGTCCCGAGTAAAGGGGCTGAAGACTTATGTCCCGAATAAAAGGTCTGAAGAATTATGTCCCAAATAAAGGGTCTGAAGTCTTATGTCCCGAGTATAGGGTCTGAAGACTTTTGTCCTGAGTAAAGGGGCTGAAAACTTATATCCAGAGTATAGGGTCTGAAGACTTATGTCCCGAGTAAAGGGGCCGAAGACTTATGTCCCAGACCTATCCCGAATAAAAGGTCTGAAGACTTATTTCCTGAGTAAAGGGGCTGAAGCATTATGTCTCCAGTAAAGGCTCTGAAGACTTATGTCCGGAGGAAAGGGGCTGAAGACTTATGTCCCTAAGTAAAGGGGCTGGAGACTTATGTCCCGAGTAAAGGGGCTGAAGACTTATGTCCCGAGTAAAGGGGCTGAAGACTTAGGTCCCGAGGAAAGGGTCTGAAGACTTATGTCCCAAGAAAATGGGCTGAAGGCTTATGTCCCGAGTAAAGGGGCTGAAGACTTATGTCCTGAGTAAAGGGGCTGAAGACTTATGTCCCGAGTAAAGGGTTTAAAGACTTATATTCTGAGTAAAGTGCCTTATGTCCTGAGCAAAGGTGCTTAAGACTTATGTCCCAAGTAAAGGGGCTGAAGACTTATGTCCCGTGTAAAGCGTCTGAAGACTTATGTCCAGAGTAAAGAGTTTGAAGACTTATGTCCCGAATAAAGGGGCTGAAGACTTATGTCCTGAGTAAAGGGGCTGAAAACTTATGTCTCGAGTATAGGGTCTGAAGACTTATGTCCCGAGTAAAGGATTTGAAGACTTATGTCCCGAGGAAAGGGTTTGAAGACTTATGTCCCGAGGAAAGAGTCTGAAGACTTATGTCCCAAATAAAGGGACTGAAGACTTATGTCCCTAGTAAAGGGGCTAAAGACTTAAGTCCCGAGTAAAGGGGCCGAAGGCTTATGTCCCGAGTAAAAGGGCTGAAGACTTATGTCCCAAGTAAAGGGGCTGAAGACTTATGTCCCGAGTAAAAGGTATGAAGAATTATGTCCCGAGTAAAGGGTCTGGAGACTTATGTCCCGAGTAAAGCGTCTGAAGACTTATGTCCAGAGTAAAGGGGCTGAAGACTTATGTGCCAAGTAAAGGGGCTGAAGACTTATGTCCCAAGTAAAGGGGCTGAAGACTTATGTCCCAAGTAAAGGGGCTGAAGACTTATGTCACAAGTTAAGGGGCTGAAGACTTATGTCCCAAGTAAAGGGGCTGAAGACTTATGTGCCGATTAAAAGGGCTGAAGACTTATGTCCCAAATAAAGGGGCTGAAGACTTATGTCCTGAGTAAAAGGGCTGAAGACTTATGTCCTGAGTAAAGGGTCTGAAGACTTATGTCCCAAAGAAAGGTGCTTATGACATATCCCGAATAAAAGGTCTGAAGACTTATGTCCCGAGTAAAGCGTCTGAAGACTTATGTCCAGAGTAAAGGGGCTTAAAACTTATGTCCCGAGTAAAGGGGCTGAAGACTTATGTCCTGAGGAATGGGGCTTAAAACTTATGTCCTGAGTAAAGGGGCTAAAGACTTATGTCCCGAGTAAAATGGCTAAAGACTTATGTCCCGAGTAAAATGGCTAAAGACTTATGTCCCGAGTAAAAGGGCTAAAGACTTACGTCCCGAGTAAAGCGACTGAAGCTTTATGTCCCGAGTAAAGGGTCTGAAGACTTATGTCCCGAATAAAGGGGCTGAAGAATTATGTCCCAAGTAAATGGGCTGAAGACTTAGGTCCCTAGTAAAGGCTCGGAAGACTTATGTCCCTAGTAAAGGGTCTGAAGACTTATGTCCCTAGTAAAGGGTCTGAAGACTTATGTCCCGAGTATAGGGTCTGAAGACTCATGTCCCGAGTAAAGGGGCTGACAATTTATGTCCCGAGTAAAGGGGCTTAAGACTTATGTCCTGAGTAAAGGGGCTGAAGACTTATGTCCCGAGTAAAGGGGTTGAAGACTTATGTCCCGAGTAAAGGGGCTGAAGAGTTATGTCCTGAGTAAAGGGGCTGAAGACTTATGTCCCGAGTAAAGGGACTGAAGACATGTCCTGAGTAAAGGGGCTGAAGAGTTATGTTCCGAGTAAAGGGACTGAAGACATGTCCTGAGTAAAGGGGCTGAAGACTTATATCCAGAGTAAAGGGGCTGAAGACTTTTGTCCTGAGTAAAGGGGCTGAAAACTTATATCCAGAGTATAGGGGCTGAAAACTTATGTCCCGAGTATAGGGTCTGAAGACTTATGTCCTGAGTAAAGTGGCTGAAGACTTATGTCCCAAGTAAAGTGGCTGAAGACTTTTGTCCTGAGTAAAGTGGCTGAAGACTTATATCCAGAGTAAAGAGGTTGAAGACTTTTGTCCTGAGTAAAGGGGCTGAAAACTTATATCCAGAGTATAGGGTCTGAAGACTTATGTCCCGAATAAAGGGGCCTAAGACTTATGTCCCGAGTAAAGGGGCTGAAGACTTATGTCACGAGTAAAAGGGCTGAAGTCTTATGTTCTGAGTAAAGGGTCTGAAGCATTATGTCCCGAGTAAAGGGTCTGAAGCTTTATGTCCCAAGTAAAGGGTCTGAAGACTTATGTCCCGAGTAAAGGGGCCGAAGCTTTATGTCCCAAGTAAAGGGTCTGAAGACTTATGTCCCGAGTAAAGGGTCTGAAGATTTTTGTCCTGAGTAAAAGGTCTGAAGATTTCTGTCCCGAGTAAAGGGTTTGAAGACTTATTTCCAGAGGAAAGAGTCTCAAGACTTAGGTCCCCAGTAAAGGGGCTGAAGACTTATGTCCCTAGTAAATGGGCTGAAGACTTAGGTCCCTAGTAAAGGCTCGGAAGACTTATGTCCCTAGTTAAGGGTCTGAAGTCTTATGTCCCGAGTATAGGGTCTGAAGACTCATGTCCCGAGTATAGGGTCTGAAGACTCATGTCCCGAGTAAAGGGGCTGACGATTTATGTCCCGAGTAAAGGGGCTTAAGACTTATGTCCCGAGTAAAGGGGTTGAAGACTTATGTCCCGAGTAAAGGGGCTGAAGAGTTATGTCCTGAGTAAAGGGGCTGAAGACTTATGTCCCGAGTAAACGGACTGAAGACATGTCCTGAGTAAAGGGGCTGAAGAGTTATGTCCCGAGTAAAGGGGCTGATGACTTAAGTCCCAAGTAAAGGGTTTAAAGACTGAAGTCCCGGGTAAAGGGGCTGAAAACGTATGTCCCGAGTAAAGGGTCTGAAGACTTATGTCCCGAGTAAAGGGGCTGAAGACTTATGTCCAGAGTAAAGGGGCTGAAAACGTATGTCCCGAGTAAAGGGTCTGAAGACTTATGTCCCGAGTAAAGGGGCTGAAGACTTATGTCCCTAGTAAAGGGGCTGAAGACTTAGGTCCCGAGTAAAGGGGCTGAAGACTTATATCCAGAGTAAAGTGGCTGAAAACGTATGTCCCGAGTATAGGGTCTGAAGACTTATGTCCCGAGTAAAGGGGCTGAAGACTTATGTCCCTAGTAAAGGGGCTGAAAACTTAGGTCCCGAGTAAAGGGGCTGAAGACTTATATCCAGAGTAAAGTGGCTGAAGACTTATGTCCCGAGTAAAGTGGCTGAAGACTTATGTCTTTATGAAATGTGCTTATGACATATCCCGAATAAAAGGTCTGACTTATGTCCCGAGTAAAGGGGCTGAAGCTTTATGTCCTGAGTAAAGGGTCTGAAGACTTATGTCCCGAGTAAAGGGGCTGAAGACTTATGTCCCGTGTAAAGGGGCTGAAGACTTATGTCCCGTGTAAAGGGGCTGAAGACTTATGTTCTGAGTAAAGTGGCTGAAAACTTATGTCCCGAGTATAGGGTCTGAAGACTTATGTCCCAAAGAAAGGTTCTTATGACATATCCCGAATAAAAGGTCTGAAGAATTATGTCCCGAGTAAAGGTGCTAAAGACTTATGTCCCTAGTAAAAGAGCTGAAGACTTATGTCGCGAGTAAAGGGGCTGAAGACTTATGTCCCTAGTAAAGGGCTGAAGACTTATATCCAGAGTAAAGTGGCTGAAGACTTATGTCCCGAGTAAAGAGGCTGAAGACTTTTGTCCTGATTAAAGTGGCTGAAGACTTATATTCAGAGTAAAGGGGCTGAAGACTTTTGTCCTGAGTAAAGGGGCTGAAGACTTTTGTCCTGAGTAAAGGGGCTGAAGACTTTTGTCCTGAGTAAAGGGGCTCAAGACTTATGTCCCGAGTAAAGGGGCTGAAGACTTATGTCCCGAGTAAAGGGTCTGAAGACTCATGTCCCGAGTAAAGGGGCTGAAGACTTATGTCCCGAGTATAGGTGCTTAAGACTTATGTCTTGAGTAAAGGGGCTGAAGACTTATGTCCCGAGTAAAGGGTTTGAAGACTTATGTCCCGAGGAAAGAGTCTAAAGACTTATGTCCCTAGTTAAGGGGCTAAAGATTTATGTCCTGAGTAAATGGGCTGAAGACTTATGTCCTGAGTAAAGGGTCTGAAGACTTATTTCCTGAGGAAAGGTGCTTATAACATATCCCGAATAAAAGGTCTGAAGACTTATGTCCCGAGCAAAGGGTCTGAAGACTTATGTCCCGAGTAAAGGGCTGAAGACTTATATCCAGAGTAAAGTGGCTGAAGACTTATGTCCCGAGTAAAGTGGCTGAAGACTTTTGTCCTGAGTAACGTGGCTGAAGACTTATGTCCTGAGTAAAGGGGCTGAAGACTTATGTCCCTAGTAAAGGGCTGAAGACTTATATCCAGAGTAAAGGGGCTGAAGACTTATGTCCCAAGTAAAGGGGCTGAAGACTTATGTCCCGAGTAAAGGGGCTGAAGACTTATGTCCCGAGTAAAGTGGCTGAAGACTTATGTCCTGAGTAAAGAGGCTGAAGCATTATGTCCCGAGTAAAGGGTCTGAAGACATATGTCCTGAGTAAATGGGCTGAAGACTTATGTCCTAAGTAAAGAGGCTCAAGACTTAGGTCCCGAGTAAAGGGACTTAAAACTTATCTCCCGAGTAAATGGGCTCAAGACTTATGTCCCGAGTAAAAGGGCTGAAGACTTATGTCCTGAGTAAAGGGTCTGAAGACTTATGTCCCAAAGAAAGGTGCTTATGACATATCCCGAATAAAAGGTCTAAAGAATTAAGTCCCAAGTAAAGGGGCTGAAGACTTATGTCCTGAGTAAAGAGGCTGAAGCATTATGTCCTGAGTAAAGGGTCTGAAGACATATGTCCTGAGTAAATGGGCTGAAGACTTATGTCCCGAGTAAAGGGGCTGAAGACTTATGTCCCGAGTAAAGGGGCTTAATGAATTATGTCCCAAGTAAACGGGTTTGAAGACTTATGTCCCAAGGAAAGAGTCTAAAGATTTATGTCCCGCGTAAAGGGTCTGAAGACTCATGTCCCGAGTAAAGGGGCTGAAGACTTATGTCCCTAGTAAAGGGCTGAAGACTTATATCCAGAGTAAAGTGGCTGAAGACTTATGTTCTGAGTAAAGGGTCTGAAGCATTATGTCCCGAGTAAAGGGTCTGAAGCTTTGTCCTGAGTAACGTGGCTGAAGACTTATATCCAGAGTAAAGGGGCTGAAGACTTTTGTCCCGAGTAAAGGGGCTGAAGACTTATGTCCCAAGTAAAGTGGCTGAAGACTTTTGTCCTGAGTAACGTGGCTGAAGACTTATATCCAGAGTAAAGGGGCTGAAGACTTTTGTCCCGAGTAAAGGGGCTGAAGACTTATGTCCCAAGTAAAAGGGCTGACGAATTATGTCCTGAGTAAAGGGTCTGAAGACTTATGTCCCAAATAAAAGGTCTGAAGTCTTATGTCCTGAGTAAAGAGGCTGAAGCATTATGTCCCGAGTAAAGGGTCTGAAGACATATGTCCTGAGTAAATGGGCTGAAGACTTATGTCCCGAGTAAAGGGGCTGAAGACTTTTGTCCCGAGTAAAGAGGCTGAAGACTTATGTCCCGAGTAAAAGGGCTGAAAACTTGTGTCCTGAGTAAAGGGGCTCAAGACTCATGTCCCGAGTAAAGGGTCTGAAGACTTATGTTCCGAGTAAAGGGTCTGAAGACTTATGTCCTGAGTAAATGGGCTGAAGACTTATGTCCTGAGTAAAGGGGCTCGAAGACTTATGTCCCGAGTAAAGGGTCTGAAGACTTATGTCCCGAGTAAAGGGCCTGAAGACTTATGTCCCGAGTAAAGGGTCTGAAGACTTATGTCCCGAGTAAAGGGGCTGAAGCATTATGTCCCGAGTAAAGGGGCTGAAGCATTATGTCCTGAGTAAAGGGGCTGAAGATTTATGTCCTGAGTAAAGGGGCTGAAGACTTGTGTCCCGAGTAAAGAGGCTGAAGAGTTATGTCCCGAGTAAAGGGGCTGAAGACTTATGTCCCAAGTAAAGGGTTTGAAGACTTATGTCCCGAGTAAAGGGTTTGAAGACTTATGTCCCGAGGAAAGAGTCTGAAGACTTATGTCCCGAATAAAGGGGTTGAAGACTTATGTCCCTAGTAAAGGGCTGAAGACTTATATCCAGAGTAAAGTGGCTGAAGACTTATGTCCCGAGTAAAGGGTCTGAAGCTTTGTCCTGAGTAACGTGGCTGAAGACTAGTATCCAGAGTATAGGGTCTGAAGACTTATGTGCCCAGTAAAGGGGCCGAAGACTTATGTCCCGAGTAAAGTGGCTGAAGACTTTTGTCCTGAGTAAAGTGGCTGAAGACTTATATCCAGAGTAAAGGGGCTGAAGACTTTTGTCGCGAGTAAGGGGCTGAAGACTTATGTCCCAAGTAAAAGGGCTGACGACTTATGTCCTGAGTAAAGGGTCTGAAGACTTATGTCCCAAATAAAAGGTCTGAAGTCTTATGTCCTGAGTAAAGAGGCTGAAGCATTATGTCCCGAGTAAAGGGTCTGAAGACATATGTCCCAAGTAAAGGGGCTGAAGACTTTTGTCCCGAGTAAAGAGGCTGAAGACTTATGTCCCGAGTAAAAGGGCTGAAGACTTGTGTCCTGAGTAAAGGGTCTGAAGACATGTCCCTAGTAAAGGGCTGAAGACTTATGTTCCGAGTAAAGGGTCTGAAGACTTATGTCCTGAGTAAAGGGGCTCAAGACTCATGTCCCGAGTAAAGGGTCTGAAGACTTATGTCCCGAGTAAAGGGGCTGAAGCATTATGTCCCGAGTAAAGGGGCTGAAGATTTATGTTCCGAGTAAAGGGGCTGAAGACTTGTGTCCCGAGTAAAGAGGATGAGAGTTATGTCCCGAGTAAAGGGGCTGAAGACTTATGTCCCAAGTAAAGGGTTTGAAGACTTATGTCCCGAGTAAAGGGTTTGAAGACTTATGTCCCGAGGAAAGAGTCTAAAGACTTATGTCCCGAATAAAGGGACTGAAGACTTATGTCCCTAGTAAAGGGTCTGAAGACTTATGTCCCGATTAAAGGTTCTAAAGTTTTATGTCCCGAGTATAGGGTCTGAAGACTTATGTCCCGAGTAAAGGGGCTGAAGACTTATGTCCTGAGTAAAGGGGCTGAAGACTTATGTCCCGAGTACAGGGGCTGAAGACTTATGTCCCGAATAAAGGGACTGAAGACTTATGTCCCTAGTAAAGGGTCTGAAGACTTATGTCCCGATTAAAGGTTCTAAAGTTTTATGTCCCGAGTATAGGGTCTGAAGACTTATGTCCCGAGTAAAAGGGGCTGAAGACTTATGTCCTGAGTAAAGGGGCTGAAGACTTATGTCCCGAGTACAGGGGCTGAAGACTTATGTCCCGAATAAAGGGACTGAAGACTTATGTCCCTAGTAAAGGGTCTGAAGACTTATGTCCCGATTAAAGGTTCTAAAGTTTTATGTCCCGAGTATAGGGTCTGAAGACTTATGTCCCGAGTAAAGGGGCTGAAGACTTATGTCCTGAGTAAAGGGGCTGAAGAGTTATGTCCCAAGTAAATGGGCTGAAGACTTATGTCCCAAGTAAAGGGTTTGAAGACTTATGTCCCGAGGAAAGAGTCTGAAGACTTATGTCCGGAAGAAAGATTCTGAAGACTTATGTCCAGAGTAAAGGGTCTGAAGACTTATGTCCCAAGTAAAGGATTTGAAGACTAATGTCTCGAGTAAAGGGGCTGAAAACTTATGTCCCTAGTAAAGGGTTTGAAGACTTATGTGCCTAGTAAAGGGTCTGAAGATTTATGTCCCTAGTAAAGGGTCTGAAGACTTATTTCTCGAGTAAAGGGTCTGAAGACTTATGTCCCGAGTAAAAGGGCTGAAGACTTATGTTCCGATTAATGGGTGTGAATACTTGTAAGATTATAGTTTCTCCTTCTCAGTAAATCAGTAAAGATTTCACACTTCTCACTTTTACATTCTGAGGACTGAGGGCAGAATGATGGGGGAATTGATAGCACAAAGAGCGAGAGGACAGAATGTGAGGACTTTGAGGGGTGTAAGGACTTTCCCAATGTATATCACCAGGTATCTGTCAGGAGGTAGAGGGGTCAGAGCGATTCTCTGCAGGCAGTGGGACCTCAGTCAAGGGTCTTCTTTGCTCCTGAGCGCCCTCTTGTGGTTCTTGGCTCTCATCGCTGTCTATTGCCTTCTTCACGCATGTGGAGAAGGATCAGGAAGCGGTTAGTAATCCTGTGGTGTTTGTGGCAGCGTTTCATCATGTCTGGGCGGCTTCAGTGACCTATGACTCTCATCATTTGTGTAAAAGTGGAAGCATGACTGGAGAATGCTAATCCTTGTATAACAGTATGATGCTCGCCCTGTAATCCGCCGCTTCATCCTGATAATCCAGAACAGTTCCATGCTGCTGGGGTGCCAGTGAGTGCTGAAGGAGCAGCCGCAGTGTCTTTGTAAGAGGGCTTCCAACTCTTACCCCTGCGGGATGGCGCAGTCATGCCTCCCATCCATCCTAGGTCTAGGTTGTGCCTCCCATACACCCTAATATTGTATGGCCATGAGACCCACAGATAAGTGTAATAATCACTTCCCGGTCATCGATCGGAGCCACTCATCAATCACAGTCTTGACAGCGGAGCTTACAGTCACATTCACCAGCAGGACACACCTTGTACCCCCTAGTGCGGGGCACCTGAGGCCAATCCACAGGCCGCTCATCACTCTCCCATACCTCACAGCTCATTTGTCGTCTCCTGACAATCGTGTCTGGTGTAGTTGTCAGGACACCGCGTTCGGCAGCATTCCGCAGCTCAGAAGTTGTGAACTGTGTCTCCACCTGCTGGTCACACGTGATACTGCAGCAGTGAGGATCTGTAGACAGCGCCAAGAAAATCACCTCCGACTATAATGGGGTCCGGCAGGTTTCTGTCAGGGGTCCGCCATGTCACAGCAGAGTCCGATATTTCTTCTGATACTAATACTTTTTGTCTGAATCTGGAGCCCCATGAGATGCGTCCGCATCCAGCCCCAGAATCTGAATACTTATAGCTGCAGATAAATAAACTGCGGGTCTTGTCTCTGTATAGCGCCACCTGCTGCTTCTTCTTTCCCCTATTTCTCTGGCTGCTGAAAGGATGAGGTGGTCACACATGCTCAGTTCTATTTTTCAACATCCAAAAGCCATATTTACTGTGAATCTCTGACAATTACAGGGAGGGAGCTGCGGCGGAAACGGGACGCCTTGTGATAGGGAGAGTGCTGCAGCAAATAGAACACCCCATGAGCTGTGGAGAGAGAGCTGCAGCAGAGAGGGCACACCTCCTCATTTGTGATAAGGAGAGAGCTGCAGCAGAAAAGACAGGCTCCCTGATCTGTGATATGGAAAGAGCTGCAGAAGAAAGGACAAATCCCTGATCCGTGATAGAGAGCTGCAGCAGAAAGGACACACCCTCTGCCCTGTGATAGGGAGAGATGCTTATTTATATGTGTATTTCACTGACACTAAATGTTCTCATACACTTCTCTTTAATTTAACCATTCAAGGTACAAATCACAGCAAATATCCAGAGGTGTAGGAGCAGCATACCGCACCTCACCATGTGACGTCCCGAGAGCCATAACCCCTTCCTCAAGCTTGTGCCATTGCTATGGTGTATAAGGACTATGTATAATGTTTAGGTGTATGAGGACTATTTGTATACGGACTATTTGTATAGGGTCTAGGTGTATAAGGACTATTTGTATAAGGTCTAGGTGTATGAGGACTATTTGTATAAGGACTATTTGTATAAGGTCTAGGTGTATGAGGACTATTTGTATAAGGACTATTTGTATAAGGTCTAGGTGTATGAGGACTATTTGTATAAGGACTATTTGTATAAGGTCTAGGTGTATGAGGACTATTTTTGTAAGGTCTAGGTGTATAGGGACTATTTGTATAAGATCTAGGTGTATAAGGACTATTTGTATAATGTTTAGGTGTATGAGGACTACTTGTATAAGGTCTAGGTGTATGAGGACTATTTGTATAAGGTCTAGGTGTATGAGGACTACTTGTATAAGGTCTAGGTGTATAAGGACTATTTGTATAATGTTTAGGTGTATGAGGACTATTTGTATAAGATCTAGGTGCATGAGGACTATTTGTGTAAGGCAGGCATGTCCAAACTGCGGCCCTCCAGCTGTTGCAAAACTACAACTCCCAGCATGACATACTAGCTGTAGGCTATCCAGGCATGCTGGGAGTTGTAGTTTTGCAACAGCTGGAGGGCCGCAGTTTGGACATGCCTGGTGTAAGGCTATAGGTGTATGAGGACTATTTGTATAATGTTTAGGTGTATACGGACTATTTGTTTAAGGTCTAGGTGTATGAGGACTATTTGTGTAAGGTCTAGGTGTATAAGGACTGTTTGTGTAAGTTCTAGGTGTATGAGGACTATTTGTGTAAGGTTTAGGTGTATAAGGGCTGTTTGTGTAAGGTCTAGGTGTATGAGGACTATATCTATAAGGTCTAGGTGTATGAGGACTATATCTATAAGGTGTAGGTGTATACGGACTATTTGTGTAAGGTCTAGGTGTATACGGACTATTTGTGTAAGGCCTAGGTGTATAAGGGCTGTTTGTGTAAGGTCTAGGTGTATAAGGACTGTTTGTGTAAGGCCTAGGTGTATGAGGACTATATCTATAAGGTCTAGGTGTATACAGACTATTTGTGTAAGGTCTAGGTGTATACGGACTATTTGTATAAGGTCTAGGTGTATGAGGACTATATCTATAAGGTGTAGGTGTATGAGGACTATATCTATAAGGTGTAGGTGTATACGGACTATTTGTCTAGGTGTATAAGGGCGGTTTGTGTAAGGCCTAGGTGTATGAGGACTATATCTATAAGGTCTAGGTGTATAAGGACTATTTGTATATGGACTATATCTATAAGGTCTAGGTGTATATGGACTATTTGTGTAAGGTCTAGGTGTATATGGACTATTTGTGTAAGGTCTAGGTGTATAAGGGCGGTTTGTGTAAGGTCTAGGTGTATGAGGACTATATCTATAAGGTCTAGGTGTATAAGGGCTGTTTGGTTAAGGTCTAGGTGTATAAGGACTGTTTGTGTAAGGTCTAGGTGTATGAGGACTATATCTATAAGGTCTAGGTGTATACAGACTATTTGTGTAAGGCCTAGGTGTATAAGGGCTGTTTGTGTAAGGTCTAGGTGTATACAGACTATTTGTGTAAGGTCTAGGTGTATAAGGGCTGTTTGTGTAAGGTCTAGGTGTATGAGGACCATCTCATAAGGTCTAGTGTATGAGGACTATATCTATAAGGTTAGGTGTATACGGACTATTTGTAAGGTCTAGGTGTATAAGGACTATTTGTGTAAGGGGCCTAGGTGTATAAGGGCTGTGTTTGTAAGGTCTAGGTGTATAAGGACTGTTTGTAAGGCCTAGGTGTATGAGGATTATATGTATAAGGTCTAGGTGTATACAGACTATTTGTGTAAGGCCTAGGTGTATAAGGGCTGTTTGTGTAAGGTCTAGGTGTATACAGACTATTTGTGTAAGGCCTAGGTGTATAAGGGCTGTTTGTGTAAGGCCTAGGTGTATAAGGGCTGTTTGTGTAAGGTCTAGGTGTATACAGACTATTTGTGTAAGGCCTAGGTGTATGAGGACTATATCTATAAGGTCTAGGTGTATACAGACTATTTGTGTAAGGCCTAGGTGTATAAGGGCTGTTTGTGTAAGGTCTAGGTGTATACAGACTATTTGTGTAAGGTCTAGGTGTATGAGGACTATATCTATAAGGTCTAGGTGTATGAGGACTATATCTATAAGGTCTAGGTGTATGAGGACTATATCTATAAGGTCTAGGTGTATACAGACTATTTGTGTAAGGCCTAGGTGTATAAGGGCTGTTTGTGTAAGGTCTAGGTGTATAAGGGCTGTTTGTGTAAGGTCTAGGTGTATGAGGACTATATCTATAAGGTCTAGGTGTATGAGGACTATATCTATAAGGTCTAGGTGTATACAGACTATTTGTGTAAGGCCTAGGTGTATAAGGGCTGTTTGTGTAAGGCCTAGGTGTATAAGGGCTGTTTGTGTAAGGTCTAGGTGTATAAGGGCTGTTTGTGTAAGGTCTAGGTGTATACAGACTATTTGTGTAAGGCCTAGGTGTATGAGGGCTGTTTGTGTAAGGCCCAGATGTATGAGGACTATATCTATAAGGTCTAGGTGTATGAGGACTATATCTATAAGGTCTAGGTGTATGAGGACTATATCTATAAGGTCTAGGTGTATAAGGACTATTTGTATAAGGTCTAGGTGTATGAGGGCTGTTTGTGTAAGGCCCAGATGTATGAGGACTATATCTATAAGGTCTAGATGTATGAGGACTATATCTATAAGGTCTAGGTGTATGAGGACTATATCTATAAGGTCTAGGTGTATAAGGGCTGTTTGTGTAAGGAGTAGTGGCGGACATCTCAGATGTGTTGGACGACACTTCACAGACACAAAATGGCCGCCCATGAACCGCTCACAGCCTGTCTTGAGCTCTGGGCAGGGCCACCATGGTTGTCATCTGTCTTCCTGCTAACCGGGGGAGGTTTCTCCATGACAGGAGCAGAGGTCATGATGAAGTGCTTGCTGTGTACCCCAATACTTTAATTGAGCCCCCACACACTGATGGTGGGGTACATTCAGCTGTGCCAGTTACTGCAAGGTATTGGCACACGTGGTTGGGGTGTATGACCCCAGTACCTGTAAAGATGGGCGCTGTGACCCCAACCAGTCATTCTGGACTTCACAGATTTTTTATTACTGAGATCCCCAAATCTGCGCCCCAGTGGCGTGAGAAGAATTCCTTACAGGCTTCCAGACTAAATCATCATTTCTTGTGATGGACCCCAGGGCGCAATGTGATTTTGGGGTACAGTACTATACTCTCACATACTCTGCTTGCTGGGTCTCTGACGCTTTGGGGTACACGTCATATAACAGGGGCAGTGCACCCTCACACAGGTTCTCAGCTTTTGGGAAGTGAGTGTAGGCCACTCTCATTATTATTTGGTGGCCCCTGCGATATTTGGGGTGCAGTAGGCCACTCTCCAGTCTTATCTGATGGCTCCCAACATTTTGGGGGTGCACTGGGCCTCTCTCCATTCTTATTTGTTGGCTCCTAACATTTTGGGGTGCACTAGGCCACTCTCCATTACATTTTGGGGGTGCAGGGGCCACTCTCCATTCTTATTTGGTGGCCCCTGTCATTTTGGAGTGCAGGGGGCCACTCTACTGTCAGGTGCACACATTTGGGGTGTGTCGTGTGATTTGGCGGTTCAGCAGAGGGGGTATCATCGTGCAGGCCCCTCCCTCTTTAGGGAGGGACACTCCAGGCGCAGGCGCAGTAGCCATATTGTCGGGTGGGCGGGGCTACTAGCCGTTACGTCAACGCCCGCTCCAGTGTTTCGGCCATTCAGCGCGTGCTGAGGAAATGACGCCATGATATACCTCCGCCGTGACTGAGCCGTGTTCCTCCGCTCGCCTCTCTTTGTACGCAGTGCGTTTGGTGGCGGGTGTGAGGCGGCCCAGGATTCCCGGGGCGTGACCGGGCCTACGACCGAGGAGGGGAATCCGAGGCGAGGAAGAGGTGAGTGGCGGGGCAGTCCGAGCACAATCTGGGTGTAATCGTTGTGGGACCACGGCAAGCCAGGCCGAGACGTAACTCTCCGCTGCTGCCGCCGCCATGTTGCCCGTGGGGACTATTTTGCGAGGAGGAGCATGATTTTGGGGGCCCCTTAGAGGAGGCGAGTGAGGCCCCCCATAGGCAGCGCCTACTCCTGTATGGAGCCTTTGAGGTGCAGCACCTGAGGTGTAGACAGCGCCCCCAGGTGGGAGGTGGGGGAGATGCTATAAGAACAATGGAGAAGCCCCCAGATGAAGCTTGTGGGGGTCCAGGGGCCCGTTATCTGTCATCCTTGGGGGTGGAGCCGATCCTGGTATGTCACATGTGCACGGCCTATAATAACGCGTCACATGTATGTAACACGGCGCGCGGTGTATATAATGTTTACTTTTCTTATTTTTTTTTCTAGATCTTGGAAGAGAGAATCTGATATCTTCAGAAGATCCAGAGAGGTAATGAGCGTGGTGGGAATAACCTGTCCTCTGGTATTCCTCCTGGAAATGGGTGAGATGGGGGTTTCTCACCGCTGGAAGGCTGTGTTCCTCTATGACGTGACATTGGCAGCTCTGATTGGCTGGTATTTGAGTTGAGGACACGCCCCTGAGTGGAAACCCCCAGTTGTCAGTATATTACTACATTGCTATAAGGATTAACAGAGGAGCACAGGAATGTTATTACAGAGGGAATGCAGACATTACAAGACATGTCCGCAGAGGGGAGCCCCCCAGTGAGGAGCCGCCATCT
The DNA here is from genome assembly GCA_033119425.1 of Bufotes viridis. Taxonomy (NCBI): domain Eukaryota; kingdom Metazoa; phylum Chordata; class Amphibia; order Anura; family Bufonidae; genus Bufotes; species Bufotes viridis. Next base: position 69,774,151 of record CM065599.1, read on the forward strand.
CAGTCCTGCCAGTAAACCCCCGAGTAACAGGAGATCAGGGGAAGCGTAATACTGACTCACACGTGAGGCTAGGAATAAAGGGGTTCTCCGGGCCCCATACACAACTCCGTGCAGCTCTCTATGTGCCGTTAGATGACAGATATAAAAGGAAAATGTGTGAAAATCCTGTAAAAGAGTTCAAAACCTTTCTAAAACCAGTGCCGTATGTTTTACCATGAAGACGGGCACTGGTTCTGTGGCATCAGATGAACGGTGCCAGAACATTAGAAACTCCTTCAAAGTGACCCTATGTGGCAAAACTACGACTCCCAGCATGCTCCATTCAGTTCTGAGGACAGCCACGCAAGGGAGCATCTTGGGAGTTCTAGTTTTACCACAGCTAGAGTGCCGGAGGTCAGCCATCACAGCCCTAAGGTATCACCCTGAGGCAATGTGGACATTTTAACCCTTTCACTACAGGAGTTTTATTTTTATTTTTCTTCCCTATCTTCTGTGAGCCATCACTTTTTTATATTTCCGCACACATAGCTGTACGAGGGCTTATTTTTTGCAGGAAAAGTTGTACTTTCTAACGCCGCCATTAATTTTGGCATAAAATGTAGTGGAAGAGGTAAACAAAATTCCAAATGGGGTGGAATCAGGAAAAAATGCAATTTCTCCATCGTTCTACAGGTTTTGTTTCCACTGCGTTTTGTTTTTGCGGCAAAACTGGCCGATGCCCTATATTCTTTGGCTGAGTAATATTCTTTGGCTCATTTTTGCAGAATACCATTTTGGCGTTTGTGTGACTTTTTGACCACATTTTATTGCATTTTTTGGGTAAGTGAAGCAATGAAAAAATGGCAAATCGGCCATTATGAACCTTTTTTCAGTCGCGATGATACCCATGATGTTTATTTTTTTATTATACAGAAAGGGGTGATTTAAACTTATTTTGATATATTTTTTTTGTGATAATTTTAAAGCTCATATATGAGCCTAAAATTCTGTATTTTAATTTTGTGCTATCAGGGATTCTTAAAATGAGTTTTGGACTGCTGATTGTTCTTTTCATCTGGTGGCCTAAATAAGAATTCCAGCATGAACACTTTAAGCCTGGTCAGCGAGGCTTACAGTGTTCAGCACAACTACCGATGCCCACATTGGCTGCATGGGGCATCGGTAGGAAGCCTAGAAGTGCGAACTTCTGGAATTTTGCGCATTTAGATGCCATGATCTCACTTGACACCTTTAATTACTGTCATCAGCATTATTGCTACTGCAACATCCCCTCTGTGACCTTCCATCAAGCACTCTTGCACCCCCCAAATCTATTCTCAACTCTGCTTTCCATCTGATCCTCTCACACTGTTACTCCTCTGCCTCTCCCTCTGCCAGTCCCTGCACCGGCTCCCCATTGCCCAGCAAATTCAGTTCAAAATACTAACAAACACATACAAGGCCGTCCACAACCTGCCCCTCCGCACATCTCTGAGCTCCTGATACATCCTCACACGCACTCTCCGATCCTCACAGGACTCCTTCTCTCCTCTTATCACCTCTTCCCACACTCTCGCCTTCAGGATTTCTCCCGGGCATCCCCATATCAGACTCAAAAGAAACCTAAAACCCACCTCTTCAGACAAGCCTCCAACATTGACCCCGCTGCTTCTATACCGCGCATGTGCCGGGCTATAGGAGGAGCTATTTTTCTTTTGCTCTTTGAAAAAAATTCAATACCAGATCTGTTAATCCAGATGAGACGGATCCGGTATAGCACTGTATCTGGAAAAACAGATTCCCATTTGCATATGGTTTGATGGATCTGGCAGGCAGTTCCGAATAACGCTAGTGTGACAGTAGCCTTAGTGCAATTGTCTGTATTATGTATGTGCACCCTTATCATATGTACAGCGCTATGGAATGAATGGCGCTATAATAATAATTGGCGTTCACGGTAATTAGCTGCAGGTCTCTGCTGGCCATGGCGCCCGCTACACGTGCGAGCCGGCGCCATATTTACACATTGCTCCAGCGCCGTACATGTAGTAAGTGCTGGTAGCGAAAGGGTTAAGCTTGTATATTTTACGTTAAAAAAAAACTGTATTTGAAATTTTGCCTGAACGATTCATTTTTTATAAAAGAGAAAAATGTGTGTCTGTATATTTTACATAGGTTTTTTTTTTATAAACATAGAAAGAGAAACTGTGTATGTAGTCTGCTGTACTAGTTCTAAAACTTTATTTTATTTATTTTTTTACTTTTTATCCTTTTTCATAAAAAAAAATGAATCCCTTCTGCCACAGTCTGGGCAGGAAGAGTAGAGTACACAGAGTGAGGCCCTCAGTTAGTCTTACAGCCAGCAGGGGGCATGCTCACCCCTACCAGCCTACATGGCGATGGATCTCACTCACACCCGATCATTGTTATACCACGCAGGGAGACCGCATTGACTGCTCTCCGGGATACTCGCTGTGAGCGCAGCTGTCTAAAGGCCGATCGTAGATGTTTACCCCACAGATGCTTCCCTTCGCCATTTGTTTTTTGTGGTAGCCTACCACAGCAATGGGGCACAGACAGCGCTCTTTATTCTATTGTATGTCCCATAGACTGCAGTGTTAATTCTTTGCGGTCTATGGGACAGGGAATCTACCAATCGCATGTTGAGGTCTCCTGAGGAAACGTAAAGGGGTATTCTGGTTACAATGTGTTATCCCCTATGCACAGGATAGGGGATAACTATTAGATTGGGGGAGTCCTACTGCTGGCACCCACACCGACTATGTAATAATTATCCTCAGTCCTGTGGGTAGGGGATAACTTAATGTAACCAGCGTACCCCATTAATATAAGTGGGGGGAAAAAAGTAAAGAAAAAAAATTTTCAAAATTGTAAAAAGAGATCAGTCACCCCCCCCCCCCCATTTTCCTATAATAAAAATAAACAGTAAGTAATATAGTTTGCACCACTGCGTCCCAAAAACCTGCACTATTAAAATATAATCGTGTGTATCAGTAACAGGAAAAAAAATCTAAATCGCCAATTGCCCACTTTTTTATTGCTTTGCAATGCAATGGGCAAAAAGTTTTTCAGTTCTGTCACCCTCCAAAAATCTTTTTTATTTTCGGGCTCACAAAAATGCTTATAGGGCGATTATTCTATATCTACTGTTTAACTTTTTCTGTAGGTTAATTTCGCTAAAAAAACGCAATTTTATAATATGTAAATTACCTCGCAACCAGCAAGTAGGGCGGTTACTTGCTGGTAGTCGCCGCATCCTCCTTTAGAAAAAAAAACGCCCCCTCCTGTTGAGTGACAGGGTCAGCGAGCGTTCCCCTCCTCCGGCTGGCCCTGTCTCCGCTCAAAATCTCGCGCCTTCACCTTACTGGTCTTCAGTCGGCGCAGACACACTGAGGAGGACGTTTGCTCGGCTGCTCCTTCCTCAGTGCGCCTGCGCTGATGATGTCACCTCTGCACCCAGATGAGAGGACGTCATCGGCGCAGGCGCACTGAGGAAGAAGTGGCTGAGCGAGTGTCCTCCTCTCAATGCGCCTGCGCCGAGTGAAGACCGGACGGCGCAGGCGCGAGATTTTGAACGGAGACAGGGCCAGCCAGAGAGAGGAACGCTCGCTGACCCTGTCGCTCAACAGGAGGAGGGAGTGTTTTTCGAAAGGAGGATGCGGCGGCTACCAGCAGTAACCGCCTACTTGCTGGTAGCGAGGTCATTTTACATATTATAAAAGTTTTTAGCGAAATTAACCTACAGAAAAAGTTAAAAGCGGTAGATATAGAATAATCGCTCTATAAGCTATTTTGTGAGCCCCAAAAAGACTTTTGGGGGCTGACAGAAGCCCTTTAAGTTTTAAACAAATTAATAAAAAATGCTAAATATATCACTGTAATCAGTATCCCTCATAGGGAGCGCCATAAAATCCATACAACTGTGATAGATTTTTTTTTATTTTTTATTTTATTCCACTCCATCGCTTTGGAATTTTTTATTCAGCTTTCCACTACATCGTATGCAATAGTAAATTGCCATTAGAAAGTGCAACTTGTCCCACAAAAACAAACCGTCATACATGTATGTGAAAGAAAAAATAAATATTTGGGCTCCTGGAAGACGGGTGGAAAAATGAAAAACTGTCAATTGCCATATAGAAAATTAAATGGAGCTGAAACTTCTGTGAAACTCAATCCTGTATCTGGCTGCGTGAGTGGAAGAGTATAAAAATGATGACCTTAGGAATGTAGGGAGAACAAAAAGGCTGTGGAGTCAGAGTTGAAGCTAGTTTTGGGTGGAGTTGTAAGATATGTACTGACTCGGACTCCATCTTAAAAATAATATTATCTGTTAATATTGAGTAATTTAAAAACATTTATAAATTCAAACCAAAGTTTATAATCATAGATTGATAGAACACAAAATATAAGGCCCCTATTTATCCATCCCAGTGATAAGCAGGGTGTTCTAGTGGTGATAGATAATCAGTTCTCACCTCTCCTGTCCTTATACTATACACAGTGATAAGCAGGGTGTTCTAGTGATGATAGATAATCAGTTCTCACCTCTCCTGTGTTCTCTCCTGTCCTTATACTATACACAGTGATAAGCAGGGTGTTCTAGTGATGATAGATAATCAGTTCTCACTCTCTTGTTCTCTCCTGTCCTTATACTATACACAGTGATAAGCAGGGTGTTCTAGTGATGATAGATAATCAGTTCTCACCTCTCCTGTGTTCTCTACTGTCCTTATACTATACACAGTGATAAGCAGGGTGTTCTAGTGATGATAGATAATCAGTTCTCACCTCTCCTGTGTTCTCTCCTGTCCTTATACTATACACAGTGATAAGCAGGGTGTTCTAGTGATGATAGATAATCAGTTCTCACCTCTCCTGTGTTCTCTCCTGTCCTTATACTATACACAGTGATAAGCAGGGTGTTCTAGTGATGATAGATAATCAGTTCTCACCTCTCCTGTGTTCTCTCCTGTCCTTATACTATACACAGTGATAAGCAGGGTGTTCTAGTGATGATAGATAATCAGTCCTCACCTCTCCTGTGTTCTCTCCTGTCCTTATACTATACACAGTGATAAGCAGGGTGTTCTAGTGGTGATAGATAATCAGTTCTCACCTCTCCCTGTCCTTATACTATACACAGTGATAAGCAGGGTGTTCTAGTGATGATAGATAATCAGTCCTCACCTCTCCTGTGTTCTCTCCTGTCCTTATACTATACACAGTGATAAGCAGGGTGTTCTAGTGGTGATAGATAATCAGTTCTCACCTCTCCGTGTTCCTCTGTCTTATACTATACACAGTGATAAGCAGGGTGTTCTAGTGATGATAGATAATCAGTTCTCACCTCTCCTGTGTTCTCTCCTGTCCTTATACTATACACAGTGATAAGCAGGGTGTTCTAGTGATGATAGATAATCAGTTCTCACCTCTCCTGTGTTCTCTCCTGTCCTTATACTATACACAGTGATAAGCAGGGTGCTCTAGTGGTGATAGATAATCAGTTCTCACTCTCCTGTCCTGTCCTTATACTATACACAGTGATAAGCAGGGTGTTCTAGTGATGATAGATAATCAGTTCTCACCTCCTGTGTTCTCCTGTCCTTATACTATACACAGTGATAAGCAGGGTGTTCTAGTGATGATAGATAATCAGTTCTCACCTCTCCTGTGTTCTCTCCTGTCCTTATACTATACACAGTGATAAGCAGGGTGTTCTAGTGATGATAGATAATCAGTTCTCACCTCTCCTGTGTTCTCTCCTGTCCTTATACTATACACAGTGATAAGCAGGGTGTTCTAGTGATGATAGATAATCAGTTCTCACCTCTCCTGTGTTCTCTCCTGTCCTTATACTATACACAGTGATAAGCAGGGTGTTCTAGTGATGATAGATAATCAGTTCTCACTTCCTGTGTTCTCCTGTCCTTATACTATACACAGTGATAAGCAGGGTGTTCTAGTGATGATAGATAATCAGTTCTCACCTCTCTGTGTTCTCTACTGTCCTTATACTATACACAGTGATAAGCAGGGTGTTCTAGTGATGATAGATAATCAGTTCTCACCTCTCCTGTGTTCTCTCCTGTCCTTATACTATACACAGTGATAAGCAGGGTGTTCTAGTGATGATAGATAATCAGTTCTCACCTCTCCTGTGTTCTCTCCTGTCCTTATACTATACACAGTGATAAGCAGGGTGTTCTAGTGATGATAGATAATCAGTTCTCACCTCTCCTGTGTTCTCCTGTCCTTATACTATACACAGTGATAAGCAGGGTGTTCTAGTGATGATAGATAATCAGTTCTCACCTCTCCTGTGTTCTCTCCTGTCCTTATACTATACACAGTGATAAGCAGGGTGTTCTAGTGATGATAGATAATCAGTTCTCACCTCTCCTGTGTTCTCTCCTGTCCTTATACTATACACAGTGATAAGCAGGGTGTTCTAGTGATGATAGATAATCAGTTCTCACCTCTCTGTGTTCTCTCCTGTCCTTATACTATACACAGTGATAAGCAGGGTGTTCTAGTGATGATAGATAATCAGTTCTCACCTCTCCTGTCCTTATACTATACACAGTGATAAGCAGGGTGTTCTAGTGATGATAGATAATCAGTTCTCACCTCTCCTGTGTTCTCTCCTGTCCTTATACTATACACAGTGATAAGCAGGGTGTTCTAGTGATGATAGATAATCAGTTCTCACCTCTCCGTGTTCTCTCCTTATACTATACACAGTGATAAGCAGGGTGTTCTAGTGATGATAGATAATCAGTTCTCACCTCTCCTGTCCTTATACTATACACAGTGATAAGCAGGGTGTTCTAGTGATGATAGATAATCAGTTCTCACCTCTCCTGTCCTTATACTATACACAGTGATGGCAGGGTGTTCTAGTGATGATAGATAATCAGTTCTCACCTCTCCTGTGTTCTCTCCCGTCCTTATACTATACGCAGTGATAAGCAGGGTGTTCTACAGGTGATAGATAATCAGTTCTCTCCTCTCCTGTCCTTATACTATACACAGTGATAAGCAGGGTGTTCTACAGGTGATAGATAATCAGTTCTCTCCTCTCCTGTCCTTATACTATACACAGTGATAAGCAGGGTGCTCTAGTGATGATAGATAATCAGTTCTCACCTCTCCTGTCCTTATACTATACACAGTGATAAGCAGAGTGTTCTAGTGGTGATAGATAATCAGTTCTCACCTCTCCTGTGTTCTCTCCTGTCCTTATACTATACACAGTGATAAACAGGGTGTTCTAGTGATGATAGATAATCAGTTCTCGCCTCTCCTGTCCTTATACTATACACAGTGATAAGCAGGGTGTTCTAGTGATGATAGATAATCAGTTCTCACCTCTCCTGTCCTTATACTATACACAGTGATAAGCAGGGTGTTCTATGATGATAGATAATCAGTTATCACCTCTCCTGTCCTTATACTATACACAGTGATAAGCAGGGTGTTCTACTGATGATAGATAATCAGTTCTCACCTCTCCTGTCCTTATATTATACACAGTGATAAGCAGGGTGTTCTACTGATGATAGATAATCAGTTCTCACCTCTCCTGTGTTCTCTCCTGTCCTTATACTATACACAGTGATAAGCAGGGTGTTCTAGTGATGATAGATAATCAGTTCTCACCTCCCTGTGTTCTCTCCTGTCCTTATACTATACACAGTGATAAGCAGGGTGTTCTAGTGATGATAGATAATCAGTTCTCACCTCTCCTGTCCTTATACTATACACAGTGATAAGCAGGGTGTTCTAGTGATGATAGATAATCAGTTCTCACCTCTCCTGTCCTTATACTATACACAGTGATAAGCAGGGTGTTCTACTGATGATAGATAATCAGTTCTCACCTCTCCTGTGTTCTCTCCTGTCCTTATACTATACACAGTGATAAGCAGGGTGTTCTAGTGATGATAGATAATCAGTTCTCACCTCTCCGTGTTCTCCTGTCCTTATACTATACACAGTGATAAGCAGGGTGTTCTAGTGGTGATAGATAATCAGTTCTCACCTCTCCTGTCCTTATACTATACACAGTGATAAGCAGGGTGTTCTAGTGGTGATAGATAATCAGTTCTCACCTCTCCTGTCCTTATACTATACACAGTGATAAGCAGGGTGTTCTAGTGATGATAGATAATCAGTTCTCACCTCTCCTGTCCTTATACTATACACAGTGATAAGCAGGGTGTTCTAGTGATGATAGATAATCAGTTCTCACCTCTCCTGTCCTTATACTATACACAGTGATAAGCAGGGTGTTCTAGTGATGATAGATAATCAGTTCTCACCTCTCCTGTGTTCTCTCCTGTCCTTATACTATACACAGTGATAAGCAGGGTGTTCTAGTGATGATAGATAATCAGTTCTCACCTCTCCTGTCCTTATACTATACACAGTGATAAGCAGGGTGTTCTAGTGATGATAGATAATCAGTCCTCACCTCTCCTGTGTTCTCTCCTGTCCTTATACTATACACAGTGATAAGCAGGGTGTTCTAGTGATGATAAATAATCAGTTCTCACCTCTCCTGTCCTTATACTATACACAGTGATGAGCAGGGTGTTCTAGTGATGATAAAGAATCAGTTCTCACCTCTCCTGTCCTTATACTATACACAGTGATAAGCAGGGTGTTCTAGTGATGATAGATCATCAGTTCTCACCTCTCCTGTGTTCTCTCCTGTCCTTATACTATACACAGTGATAAGCAGGGTGTTCTAGTGATGATAGATAATCAGTCCTCACCTCTCCTGTGTTCTCTCCTGTCATTATACTATACACAGTGATAAGCAGGGTGTTCTAGTGATGATAGATAATCAGTTCTCACCTCTCCTGTCCTTATACTATACACAGTGATAAGCAGGGTGTTCTAGTGGTGATAGATAATCAGTTCTCACCTCTCCTGTCCTTATACTATACACAGTGATAAGCAGGGTGTTCTAGTGGTGATAGATAATCAGTTCTCACCTCTCCTGTCCTTATACTATACACAGTGATAAGCAGGGTGCTCTAGTGGTGATAGATAATCAGTTCTCACCTCTCCTGTGTTCTCTCCTGTCCTTATACTATACACAGTGATAAGCAGGGTGTTCTAGTGATGATAGATAATCAGTTCTCACCTCTCCTGTCCTTATACTATACACAGTGATAAGCAGGGTGTTCTAGTGATGATAGATAATCAGTTCTCACCTCTCCTGTGTTCTCTCCTGTCCTTATACTATACACAGTGATAAGCAGGGTGTTCTAGTGATGATAGATAATCAGTTCTCACCTCTCCTGTGTTCTCTCCTGTCCTTATACTATACACAGTGATAAGCAGGGTGTTCTAGTGATGATAGATAATCAGTTCTCACCTCTCCTGTCCTTATACTATACACAGTGATAAGCAGGGTGTTCTAGTGATGATAGATAATCAGTTCTCACCTCTCCTGTCCTTATACTATACACAGTGATAAGCAGGGTGTTCTAGTGATGATAGATAATCAGTTCTCACCTCTCCTGTGTTCTCTCCTGTCCTTATACTATACACAGTGATAAGCAGGGTGTTCTAGTGATGATAGATAATCAGTTCTCACCTCTCCTGTGTTCTCTCCTGTCCTTATACTATACACAGTGATAAGCAGGGTGTTCTAGTGATGATAGATAATCAGTTCTCACCTCTCCTGTGTTCTCTCCTGTCCTTATACTATACACAGTGATAAGCAGGGTGTTCTAGTGATGATAGATAATCAGTTCTCACCTCTCCTGTCCTTATACTATACACAGTGATAAGCAGGGTGTTCTAGTGATGATAGATAATCAGTCCTCACCCCTCCTGTCCTTATACTATACACAGTGATAAGCAGGGTGCTCTAGTGATGATAGATAATCAGTTCTCACCTCTCCTGTGTTCTCTCCTGTCCTTATACTATACACAGTGATAAGCAGGGTGTTCTAGTGATGATAGATAATCAGTTCTCACCTCTCCTGTGTTCTCTCCTGTCCTTATACTATACACAGTGATAAGCAGGGTGTTCTAGTGATGATAGATAATCAGTTCTCACCTCTCCTGTCCTTATACTATACACAGTGATAAGCAGGGTGCTCTAGTGGTGATAGATAATCAGTTCTCACCTCTCCTGTCCTTATACTATACACAGTGATAAGCAGGGTGTTCTAGTGGTGATAGATAATCAGTTCCCTCACCTCTCCTGTCCTTATACTATACGCAGTGATAAGCAGGGTGCTCTAGTGATGATAGATAATCAGTTCTCACCTCTCCTGTCCTTATACTATACACAGTGATAAGCAGGGTGTTCTAGTGATGATAGATAATCAGTTCTCACCTCTCCTGTGTTCTCTCCTGTCCTTATACTCATACACAGTGATAAGCAGGGTGTTCTAGTGATGATAGATAATCAGTTCTCACCTCTCCTGTCCTTATACTATACACAGTGATAAGCAGGGTGTTCTAGTAGGTGATAGATAATCAGTTCTCACCTCTCCTGTGTCCTCTCCTGTCCTTATACTATACACAGTGATAAGCAGGGTGTTCTAGTGATGATAGATAATCAGTTCTCACCTCTCCTGTGTTCTCTCCTGTCCTTATACTATACACAGTGATGAGCAGGGTGTTCTAGTGATGATAGATAATCAGTTCTCATCTCTCCTGTCCTTATACTCATACACAGTGATAAGCAGGGTGTTCTAGTGATGATAGATAATCAGTTCTCACCTCTCCTGTCCTTCATACTATACACAGTGATAAGCAGGGTGCTCTAGTGGTGATAGATAATCAGTTCTCACCTCTCCTGTGTTCTCTCCTGTCCTTATACTCATACACAGTGATAAGCAGGGTGTTCTAGTGGTGATAGATAATCAGTTCTCACCTCTCCTGTCCTTATACTATACACAGTGATAAGCAGGGTGTTCTAGTGATGATAGATAATCAGTTCTCACCTCTCCTGTCCTTATACTATACACAGTGATGAGCAGGGTGTTCTAGTGATGATAGATAATCAGTTCTCACCTCTCCTGTGTTCTCTCCTCTCCTTATACTATACACAGTGATAAGCAGGGTGTTCTAGTGATGATAGATAATCAGTTCTCACCTCTCCTGTGTTCTCTCCTCTCCTTATACTATACACAGTGATAAGCAGGGTGTTCTAGTGATGATAGATAATCAGTTCTCACCTCTCCTGTCCTTATACTATACACAGTGATAAGCAGGGTGTTCTAGTGGTGATAGATAATCAGTTCTCACCTCTCCTTGTCCTTATACTATACACAGTGATAAGCAGGGTGTTCTAGTGATGATAGATAATCAGTTCTCACCTCTCCTGTCCTTATACTATACACAGTGATAAGCAGGGTGTTCTAGTGATGATAGATAATCAGTTCTCACCTCTCCTGTGTTCTCTCCTGTCCTTATACTATACACAGTGATAAGCAGGGTGCTCTAGTGGTGATAGATAATCAGTTCTCACCTCTCCTGTGTTCTCTCCTGTCCTTATACTATACACAGTGATAAGCAGGGTGCTCTAGTGATGATAGATAATCAGTTCTCACCTCTCCTGTCCTTATACTATACACAGTGATAAGCAGGGTGTTCTAGTGATGATAGATAATCAGTTCTCACCTCTCCTGTGTTCTCTCCTGTCCTTATACTATACACAGTGATAAGCAGGGTGTTCTAGTGATGATAGATAATCAGTTCTCACCTCTCCTGTGTTCTCTCCTGTCCTTATACTATACACCAGGGCTGTGGAGTCGGTAGATAAATCTGTCCAACTCCGACTCCTCAGATTTTGAAACTTCCGACCTCGACTCCGACTCCTCTGTATTTAATATGCAAATACGAGCTGTTCCACCAAGTTCTTCTAATCTCCTCTAGCACAGAGAGATAGTTGAGCAGAAGCTGCTGCCTTCTCCTTTGTGTGCTGATCTTCTGCTGAAGATAGAGCAGTGGGAGGATCCAGGAAGGGGCATTTATTTTAAAACATGATTTTCCTAGTAGAATCCCAGTGTAAGTATTGCCGCTCCTTAAAGGGACACTGACAGGCTGATTTTCCAGCTAAAGATATATATATCTACTGGTATTCATCACAGAATTAGGAATAAAACTATACTAATGTTACCCCCAGTTAAGCTGTACTTGTGTTTAAAAAACATTTTAATCTGTATGCAAATTCACTATCTTTGTGCCCAATGGGGCAGCGTCTCCTGCGGCTTTGTGCCCAGCCACGCCCAGTACAGCTTCCCAGCGCTGTTCCCCTCGTTATTATTCACTGCACTAGCCTTTTTTTCAGGCTAGCCGAACGCTGAATTCCTGCGCAGGCGCACGTGTAGAGTGCTGGCAGCAGCCTCGTCTGGCTATGCTGAGGCTGTGCCAGCTTTCTCTCTTCCTCCTCGCTACCGAGTCCTGTCTAGTGCTGCCAGTACTCTACATGTGCGCCTGCCCTTGGGCACAAAGGTAGAGAATTTGCATATTGATTAAAACGTTTTTAAACACAAGTAAACCTCAACTGGGGGTAACAGTCGTCTAGTTGTATTCCTAAACCTCTGATGAATACCAGCAGATATATCAGCCTGTCAGTGTCCCTTTAACTGCATAGTAAAGCATATGAAAAGCTTCTTCACGGTCACTTAACGTCTTTGTTTAGCGGTAACGTGACGCACTGCATGCATTGGCCTTTATTCTTACAGTAGAGAAGTAATTAATTATAACTTTGTCTGAATTGGGACATTTAAACTTGCTTTTTTTTATTCCAATTTTTTTATTCCAATTTAAATCTAGTAGGAGTCGGAGTCGGTCCATTTTTGCCGACTCCGACTCCGACTCCAGGTACCCAAAATTGCCTCCGACTCCTCGACTCCGACTCCACAGCCCTGCTATACACAGTGATGAGCAGGGTGTTCTAGTGATGATAGATAATCAGTTCCTCGCCTCTCCTGTCCTTATACTATACACAGTGATAAGCAGGGTGTTCTAGTTATAGATAATCAGTTCTCACCTCCCTGTGTTCTCTCCTGTCCTTATACTATACACAGTGATAAGCAGGGTGTTCTAGTGATGATAGATAATCAGTTCTCACCTCTCCTGTCCTTATACTATACACAGTGATAAGCAGGGTGTTCTAGTGATGATAGATAATCAGTTCTCACCTCTCCTGTCCTTATACTATACACAGTGATAAGCAGGGTGTTCTAGTGATGATAGATAATCAGTTCTCTCCTCTCCTGTGTTCTCTCCTGTCCTTATACTATACACAGTGATAAGCAGGGTGTTGTAGTGATGATAGATAATCAGTCCTCACCTCCTCCTGTCCTTATACTATACACAGTGATAAGCAGGGTGTTCTAGTGATGATAGATAATCAGTTCTCACCTCTCCTGTCCTTATACTATACACAGTGATAAGCAGGGTGTTCTAGTGATGATAGATAATCAGTTCTCACCTCTCCTGTCCTTATACTATACACAGTGATAAGCAGGGTGTTCTAGTGATGATAGATAATCAGTTCTCACCTCTCCTGTCCTTATACTATACACAGTGATAAGCAGGGTGTTCTAGTGATGATAGATAATCAGTTCTCACCTCTCCTGTGTTCTCTCCTGTCCTTATACTATACACAGTGATAAGCAGGGTGTTCTAGTGATGATAGATAATCAGTCCTCACCTCTCCTGTGTTCTCTCCTGTCCTTATACTATACACAGTGATAAGCAGCGTGTTCTAGTGATGATAATCAGTTCTCACCTCTCCTGTGTACTCTCCTGTCCTTATACTATACACAGTAATAAGCAGGGTGTTCTAGTGATGATAGATAATCAGTTCTCACCTCTCCTGTGTTCTCTCCTGTCCTTATACTATACACAGTGATAAGCAGGGTGTTCTAGTGATAGATAATCAGTTCTCACCTCTCCTGTGTTCTCTCCTGTCCTTATACTATACACAGTGATAAGCAGGGTGTTCTAGTGATGATAGATAATCAGTCCTCACCTCTCCTGTGTTCTCTTCTGTCCTTATACTATACACAGTGATAAGCAGGGTGTTCTAGTGATGATAGATAATCAGTTCTCACCTCTCCTGTGTTCTCTCCTGTCCTTATACTATACACAGTGATAAGCAGGGTGTTCTAGTGATGATAGATAATCAGTCCTCACCTCTCCTGTGTTCTCTCCTGTCCTTATACTATACACAGTGATAAGCAGGGTGCTCTAGTGATAGATAATCAGTTCTCACCTCTCCTGTCCTTATACTATATACAGTGATAAGCATGGTGTTCTAGTGATGATAGATAATCAGTTCTCACCTCTCCTGTGTTCTCTCCTGTCCTTATACTATACACAGTGATAAGCAGGGTGTTCTAGTGATGATAGATAATCAGTTCTCACCTCTCCTGTCCTTATACTATACACAGTGATAAGCAGGGTGTTCTAGTGATGATAGATAATCAGTTCTCACCTCTCCTGTGTTCTCTCCTGTCCTTATACTATACACAGTGATAAGCAGGGTGTTCTAGTGATAGATAATCAGTTCTCACCTCTCCTGTCCTTATACTATATACAGTGATAAGCATGGTGTTCTAGTGATGATAGATAATCAGTCCTCACCTCTCCTGTGTTCTCTCCTGTCCTTATACTATACACAGTGATAAGCAGGGTGTTCTAGTGATGATAGATAATCAGTTCTCACCTCTCCTGTCCTTATACTATACACAGTGATAAGCAGGGTGTTCTAGTGATGATAGATAATCAGTTCTCACCTCTCCTGTGTTCTCTCCTGTCCTTATACTATACACAGTGATAAGCAGGGTGTTCTAGTGATGATAGATAATCAGTTCTCACCTCTCCTGTCCTTACACTATACACAGTGATAAGCAGGGTGTTCTAGTTATAGATAATCAGTTCTCACCTCTCCTGTGTTCTCTCCTGTCCTTATACTATACACAGTGATAAGCAGGGTGTTCTAGTGATGATAGATAATCAGTTCTCACCTCTCCTGTGTTCTCTCCTGTCCTTATACTATACACAGTGATAAGCAGGGTATTCTAGTGGTGATAGATAATCAGTTCTCACCTCTCCTGTCCTTATACTATACACAGTGATAAGCAGGGTATTCTAGTGGTGATAGATAATCAGTTCTCACCTCTCCTGTGTTCTCTCCCTGTCCTTATACTATACACAGTGATAAGCAGGGTGTTCTAGTGGTGATAGATAATCAGTCCTCACCTCTCCTGTGTTCTCTCCTGTCCTTATACTATACACAGTGATAAGCAGGGTGTTCTAGTGATGATAGATAATCAGTTCTCTCCTCTCCTGTCCTTACACTATACACAGTGATAAGCAGGGTGTTCTAGTGGTGATAGATAAACAGTTCTCACCTCTCCTGTCCTTATACTATACACAGTGATAAGCAGGGTGTTCTAGTGATGATAGATAATCAGTTCTCACCTCTCCTGTCCTTATACTATACACAGTGATAAGCAGGGTGTTCTAGTGATGATAGATAATCAGTTCTCACCTCTCCTGTGTTCTCTCCTCTCCTTATACTATACACAGTGATAAGCAGGGTGTTCTAGTGATGATAGATAATCAGTTCTCACCTCTCCTGTGTTCTCTCCTGTCCTTATACTATACTAGGGTTGGGCAATATACCGGTTATGATGATATACCGCGGTATTAGAAAACTGCGATATTGCGATATGGCTGTTTCCTAATAACCGCGGTATTCTGTGACGTCATGCGCCCTGTATATTCCCCAGTCTGCGGCGCCGTCCACCCGCACAAAGAGAGCCGCCCGTACATTTAACTAGCAGCGTGGCTCAGGATTAGGAACATTACACTTGATCCCTGGCTCCGCCTCCTCCCGGCTCCCTGGCTCCGCCTCCTCCCGGCTCCCTGGCTCCGCCTCCTCCCGGCCCCTGGCTCCGCCTCCTCCCGGCTCCCTGGCTCCGCCTCCTCCCGGCTCCCTGGCTCCGCCTCCTCCCGGCTCCCTGGCTCCGCCTCCTCCCGGCTCCCTGGCTCCGCCTCCTCCCGGCTCCCTGGCTCCGCCTCCTCCCGGCTCCCTGGCTCCGCCTCCTCCCGGCTCCCTGGCTCCGCCTCCTCCCGGCTCCCTGGCTCCGCCTCCTCCCGGCTCCCTGGCTCCGCCTCCTCCGGCTCCTGGCCCGCCTCCTCCTGGCTCCGCCTCCTCCCGGCTCCCTGGCTCCGCCTCCTCCCGGCTCCTGGCTCCGCCTCCTCCTGGCTCCGCCTCCTCCCGGCTCCTGGCTCCGCCTCCTCCGGCTCCTGGCTCCGCCTCCTCCCGGCTCCCTGGCTCCGCCTCCTCCCGGCTCCCTGGCTCCGCCTCCTCCCGGCTCCCTGGCTCCGCCTCCTCCGGCTCCCTGGCTCCGCCTCCTCCCGGCTCCCTGGCTCCGCCTCCTCCCGGCTCCCTGGCTCCGCTTACTGACAATCTCCGGGAGCCGGGAGGGTTAAGCGTTTCCTGCGGCTGCCTCGCTCCCATTTTCAAAGTCTCCGCCCCTACTAGACAGAATCACCACACGATGAAGGCAGCCGAGGGAAAAGTCCAGACGCCACCACCCTCCGTGACACACTGAGCCCTGTGTTGTCCTGGCCTACGAGGGCTGGAGTGTTCAACAACTCCAAGGAGCTGCCACAGGTGTGTGAGATGAGACTGAGACCCCTAAACTAACAAACTGTAATAAATAAAGGTGGATAGTGAAGTGTCTCCTGTGGCCCTGGGGCTGCCTGGCCTTCCCTTCCTGCCTGTAGCATAACCAGTAGTAGGCAAGGCATTAGGGAATAAACAATCATGAGTCCCCTCCCCAAACATAAGCAAGAAGACATTACTGTATGGTGGCCACAGCCACATTATACTGAGGAGGAAGGAACTTAGAGGCACAGTATAATATCTCCTTGTGGCCCCATAATATCTCCTTGTGTGGCGGCTGCTGCCCCATACAGTATAACGTCTCCTTGCGCTGCCCCCATACAGTATAATGTCTCCTTGTAGCTGCCCCCATACAGTATAACGTCTCCTTGTAGCTGCCCCCATACAGTATAACGTCTCCTTGTAGCTGCCCCATACAGTATAACGTGTACCTTGTGGCTGCCCCCATACAATATAACGTCTCCTTGTAGCTGCCCCATACAGTAGAACGGTACCTTGTGGCTGCCCCATACAGTATAACGGTACCTTGTAGCTGCCCCCATACAGTATAACGTCACCTTGTGGCTGCCCCATACAGTATAACGTCTCCTTGTAGCTGCCCCATACAGTAGAACGGTACCTTGTGGCTGCCCCATACAGTATAACGTCTCTTGTAGCTGCCCCATACAGTAGAACGGTACCTTGTGGCTGCCCCATACAGTATAACGTCTCCTTGTAGCTGCCCCATACAGTATAACGTCACCTTGTAGCTGCCCCATACAGTATAACGTCACCTTGTAGCTGCCCCATACAGTATAACGTCACCTTGTAGCTGCCCCCATACAGTATAACGTCTCCAAGTGTTTTTTTCTTCTAAATAGGCATTTATCGTGATATATATCGTTATCGCGATAAATTTCTTAATATCGTTATCGTGGCAATATTTTTGATATCGCCCAACCCTATACTATACACAGTGATAAGCAGGGTGTTCTAGTGATGATAGATAATCAGTTCTCACCTCTCCTGTCCTTATACTATACACAGTGATAAGCAGGGTGTTCTAGTGATGATAGATAATCAGTTCTCACCTCTCCTGTCCTTATACTATACACAGTGATAAGCAGGGTGTTCTAGTTATAGATAATCAGTTCTCACCTCTCCTGTGTTCTCTCCTGTCCTTATACTATATACAGTGATAAGCAGGGTGTTCTAGTGATGATAGATAATCAGTTCTCACCTCTCCTGTCCTTATACTATACACAGTGATAAGCAGGGTGTTCTAGTGATGATAGATAATCAGTTCTCACCTCTCCTGTCCTTATACTATACACAGTGATAAGCAGGGTGTTCTAGTGATGATAGATAATCAGTTCTCACCTCTCCTGTGTTCTCTCCTGTCCTTATACTATACACAGTGATAAGCAGGGTGTTCTAGTGATGATAGATAATCAGTTCTCACCTCTCCTGTCCTTATACTATATACAGTGATAAGCAGGGTGTTCTAGTGATGATAGATAATCAGTTCTCACCTCTCCTGTCCTTATACTATACACAGTGATAAGCAGGGTGTTCTAGTGATGATAGATAATCAGTTCTCACCTCTCCTGTGTTCTCTCCTGTCCTTATACTATACACAGTGATAAGCAGGGTGTTCTAGTGATGATAGATAATCAGTTCTCACCTCTCCTGTGTTCTCTCCTGTCCTTATACTATACACAGTGATAAGCAGGGTGTTCTAGTGATGATAGATAATCAGTTCTCACCTCTCCCTGTCCTTATACTATATACAGTGATAAGCAGGGTGTTCTAGTGATGATAGATAATCAGTTCTCACCTCTCCTGTCCTTATACTATACACAGTGATAAGCAGGGTGTTCTAGTGATGATAGATAATCAGTTCTCACCTCTCCTGTGTTCTCTCCTGTCCTTATACTATACACAGTGATAAGCAGGGTGTTCTAGTGATGATAGATAATCAGTTCTCACCTCTCCTGTGTTCTCTCCTGTCCTTATACTATATACAGTGATAAGCAGAGGTTGTTCTAGTGATGATAGATAATCAGTTCTCACCTCTCCTGTCCTTATACTATACACAGTGATAAGCAGGGTGTTCTAGTGATGATAGATAATCAGTTCTCACCTCTCCTGTCCTTATACTATATACAGTGATAAGCAGGGTGTTCTAGTGATGATAGATAATCAGTTCTCACCTCTCCTGTCCTTATACTATATACAGTGATAAGCAGGGTGTTCTAGTGATGATAGATAATCAGTTCTCACCTCTCCTGTCCTTATACTATACACAGTGATAAGCAGGGTGTTCTAGTGATGATAGATAATCAGTTCTCACCTCTCCTGTGTTCTCTCCTGTCCTTATACTATACACAGTGATAAGCAGGGTGTTCTAGTGATGATAGATAATCAGTTCTCACCTCTCCTGTGTTCTCTACTGTCCTTATACTATACACAGTGATAAGCAGGGTGTTCTAGTGATGATAGATAATCAGTTCTCACCTCTCCTGTGTTCTCTCCTGTCCTTATACTATACACCATGATAAGCTAGGGTGTTCTAGTGATGATAGATAATCAGTTCTCACCTCTCCTGTGTTCTCTCCTGTCCTTATACTATACACAGTGATAAGCAGGGTGTTCTAGTGATGATAGATAATCAGTTCTCACCTCTCCTGTCCTTATACTATACACAGTGATAAGCAGGGTGTTCTAGTGATGATAGATAATCAGTTCTCACCTCTCCTGTCCTTATACTATACACAGTGATAAGCAGGGTGTTCTAGTTATAGATAATCAGTTCTCACCTCTCCTGTGTTCTCTCCTGTCCTTATACTATACACAGTGATAAGCAGGGTGTTCTAGTGATGATAGATAATCAGTTCTCACCTCTCCTGTGTTCTCTCCTGTCCTTATACTATACACAGTGATAAGCAGGGTGTTCTAGTGATGATAGATAATCAGTTCTCACCTCTCCTGTCCTTATACTATATACAGTGATAAGCAGGGTGTTCTAGTGATGATAGATAATCAGTTCTCACCTCTCCTGTCCTTATACTATACACAGTGATAAGCAGGGTGTTCTAGTGATGATAGATAATCAGTTCTCACCTCTCCTGTGTTCTCTCCTGTCCTTATACTATACACAGTGATAAGCAGGGTGTTCTAGTGATGATAGATAATCAGTTCTCACCTCTCCTGTGTTCTCTCCTGTCCTTATACTATACACAGTGATAAGCAGGGTGTTCTAGTGATGATAGATAATCAGTTCTCACCTCTCCTGTCCTTATACTATACACAGTGATAAGCAGGGTGTTCTAGTGATGATAGATAATCAGTTCTCACCTCTCCTGTGTTCTCTCCTGTCCTTATACTATACACAGTGATAAGCAGGGTGTTCTAGTGATGATAGATAATCAGTTCTCACCTCTCCTGTCCTTATACTATAGACAGTGATAAGCAGGGTGTTCTAGTGATGATAGATAATCAGTTCTCACCTCTCCTGTGTTCTCTCCTGTCCTTATACTATACACAGTGATAAGCAGAGGTGTTCTAGTGATGATAGATAATCAGTTCTCACCTCTCCTGTGTTCTCTCCTGTCCTTATACTATACACAGTGATAAGCAGGGTGTTCTAGTGATGATAGATAATCAGTTCTCACCTCTCCTGTCCTGTATACTATACACAGTGATAAGCAGGGTGTTCTAGTGATGATAGATAATCAGTTCTCACCTCTCTCTCCTGTCCTTATACTATACACAGTGATAAGCAGGGTGTTCTAGTGATGATAGATAATCCAGTTCTCACCTCTCCTGTCCTTATACTATACACAGTGATAAGCAGGGTGTTCTAGTGATGATAGATAATCAGTTCTCACCTCTCCTGTGTTCTCTCCTGTCCTTATACTATACACAGTGATAAGCAGGGTGTTCTAGTGATGATAGATAATCAGTTCTCACCTCTCCTGTCCTTATACTATACACAGTGATAAGCAGGGTGTTCTAGTGATGATAGATAATCAGTTCTCACCTCTCCTGTGTTCTCTCCTGTCCTTATACTATACACAGTGATAAGCAGGGTGTTCTAGTGATGATAGATAATCAGTTCTCACCTCTCCTGTGTTCTCTCCTGTCCTTATACTATACACAGTGATAAGCAGGGTGTTCTAGTGATGATAGATAATCAGTTCTCACCTCTCCTGTCCTTACACTATACACAGTAATAAACAGGGTGTTCTAGTGATGATAGATAATCAGTTCTCACCTCTCCTGTGTTCTCTCCTGTCCTTATACTATACACAGTGATAAGCAGGGTATTCTAGTGATGATAGATAATCAGTTCTCACCTCTCCTGTGTTCTCTCCTGTCCTTATACTATACACAGTGATTAGCAGGGTGTTCTAGTGATGATAGATAATCAGTTCTCACCTCTCCTGTGTTCTCTCCTGTCCTTATACTATACACAGTGATAAGCAGGGTGTTCTAGTGATGATAGATAATCAGTTCTCACCTCTCCTGTGTTCTCTCCTGTCCTTATACAATACACAGTGATAAGCAGGGTGTTCTAGTGATGATAGATAATCAGTTCTCACCTCTCCTGTCCTTATACTATACACAGTGATAAGCAGGGTGTTCTAGTGATGATAGATAATCAGTTCTCACCTCTCCTGTGTTCTCTACTGTCCTTATACTATACACAGTGATAAGCAGGGTGTTCTAGTGATGATAGATAATCAGTTCTCACCTCTCCTGTGTTCTCTCCTGTCCTTATACTATACACCAGTGATAAGCAGGGTGTTCTAGTGATGATAGATAATCAGTTCTCACCTCTCCTGTGTTCTCTCCTGTCCTTATACTATACACAGTGATAAGCAGGGTGTTCTAGTGATGATAGATAATCAGTTCTCACCTCTCCCTGTCCTTATACTATACACAGTGATAGGCAGGGTGTTCTAGTGATGATAGATAATCAGTTCTCACCTCTCCTGTGTTCTCTCCTGTCCTTATACTATACGCAGTGATAAGCAGGGTGTTCTACAGGTGATAGATAATCAGTTCTCACCTCTCTCTGTCCTTATACTATACACAGTGATAAGCAGGGTGTTCTAGTGATGATAGATAATCAGTTCTCATCCTCTCCTGTCCTTATACTATACACAGTGATAAGCAGGGTGCTCTAGTGATGATAGATAATCAGTTCTCACCTCTCTCCTGTCCTTATACTATACACAGTGATAAGCAGAGTGTTCTAGTGGTGATAGATAATCAGTTCTCACCTCTCCTGTGTTCTCTCCTGTCCTTATACTATACACAGTGATAAGCAGGGTGTTCTAGTGATGATAGATAATCAGTTCTCACCTCTCCTGTCCTTATACTATACACAGTGATAAGCAGGGTGTTCTAGTGATGATAGATAATCAGTTCTCACCTCTCCTGTGTTCTCTCCTGTCCTTATACTATACACAGTGATGAGCAGGGTGTTCTAGTGATGATAGATAATCAGTCCTCACCTCTCCTGTGTTCTCTCCTGTCCTTATACTATACACAGTGATAAGCAGGGTGTTCTAGTGATGATAGATAATCAGTTCTCACCTCTCTGTGTTCTCTCCTGTCCTTATACTATACACAGTGATAAGCAGGGTGTTCTAGTGATGATAGATAATCAGTTCTCACCTCTCCTTGTCCTTATACTATACACAGTGATAAGCAGGGTGTTCTAGTGATGATAGATAATCAGTTCTCACCTCTCCTGTGTTCTCTCCTGTCCTTATACTATACACAGTGATAAGCAGGGTGTTCTAGTGATGATAGATAATCAGTTCTCACCTCTCCTGTGTTCTCTCCTGTCCTTATACTATACACAGTGATAAGCAGGGTGTTCTAGTGATGATAGATAATCAGTTCTCACCTCTCCTGTCCTTATACTATACACAGTGATAAGCAGGGTGTTCTAGTGATGATAGATAATCAGTTCTCACCTCTCCTGTGTTCTCTCCTGTCCTTATACTATACACAGTGATAAGCAGGGTGTTCTAGTGATGATAGATAATCAGTTCTCACCTCTCCGTGTCCTTATACTATACACAGTGATAAGCAGGGTGTTCTAGTGATGATAGATAATCAGTTCTCACCTCTCCTGTGCTCTCTGTCCTTATACTATACACAGTGATAAGCAGGGTGTTCTAGTGATGATAGATAATCAGTTCTCACCTCTCCTGTGTTCTCTCCTGTCCTTATACTATACACAGTGATAAGCAGGGTGTTCTAGTGATGATAGATAATCAGTTCTCACCTCTCCTGTGTTCTCTCCTGTCCTTATACTATACACAGTGATAAGCAGGGTGTTCTAGTGATGATAGATAATCAGTTCTCACCTCTCTGTGTTCTCTCCTGTCCTTATACTATACACAGTGATAAGCAGGGTGTTCTAGTGATGATAGATAATCAGTTCTCACCTCTCCTGTGTTCTCTCCTGTCCTTATACTATACACAGTGATAAGCAGGGTGTTCTAGTGATGATAGATAATCAGTTCTCACCTCTCCTGTGTTCTCTCCTGTCCTTATACTATACACAGTGATAAGCAGGGTGTTCTAGTGATGATAGATAATCAGTTCTCACCTCTCCTGTGTTCTCTCCTGTCCTTATACTATACACAGTGATAAGCAGGGTGTTCTAGTGATGATAGATAATCAGTTCTCACCTCTCCTGTGTTCTCTCCTGTCCTTATACTATACACAGTGATAAGCAGGGTGTTCTAGTGATGATAGATAATCAGTTCTCACCTCTCCTGTGTTCTCTCCTGTCCTTATACTATACACAGTGATAAGCAGGGTGTTCTAGTGATGATAGATAATCAGTCCTCACCTCTCCTGTGTTCTCTCCTGTCCTTATACTATACACAGTGATAAGCAGGGTGTTCTAGTGATGATAGATAATCAGTTCTCACCTCTCCTGTGTTCTCTCTGTCCTTATACTATACACAGTGATAAGCAGGGTGTTCTAGTGATGATAGATAATCAGTTCTCACCTCTCTCTGTCCTTATACTATACACAGTGATAAGCAGGGTGTTCTAGTGATGATAGATAATCAGTTCTCACCTCTCCTGTGTTCTCTCCTGTCCTTATACTATACACAGTGATAAGCAGGGTGTTCTAGTGATGATAGATAATCAGTTCCTCACCTCTCCTGTCCTTATACTATACACAGTGATAAGCAGGGTGTTCTAGTGATGATAGATAATCAGTTCTCACCTCTCCTGTCCTTATACTATACACAGTGATAAGCAGGGTGTTCTAGTGATGATAGATAATCAGTTCTCACCTCTCCTGTGTTCTCTCCTGTCCTTATACTATACACAGTGATAAGCAGGGTGTTCTAGTGATGATAGATAATCAGTTCTCACCTCTCCTGTGTTCTCTCCTGTCCTTATACTATACACAGTGATAAGCAGGGTGTTCTAGTGATGATAGATAATCAGTTCTCACCTCTCCTGTCCTTATACTATACACAGTGATAAGCAGGGTGTTCTAGTGATGATAGATAATCAGTTCTCACCTCTCCTGTGTTCTCTCCTGTCCTTATACTATACACAGTGATAAGCAGGGTGTTCTAGTGATGATAGATAATCAGTTCTCACCTCTCCTGTGTTCTCTCCTGTCCTTATACTATACACAGTGATAAGCAGGGTGTTCTAGTGATGATAGATAATCAGTTCTCACCTCTCCTGTCCTTATACTATACACAGTGATAAGCAGGGTGTTCTAGTGATGATAGATAATCAGTTCTCACCTCTCCTGTCCTTATACTATACACAGTGATAAGCAGGGTGTTCTAGTGATGATAGATAATCAGTTCTCACCTCTCCTGTGTTCTCTCCTGTCCTTATACTATACACAGTGATAAGCAGGGTGTTCTAGTGATGATAGATAATCAGTTCTCACCTCTCTTGTGTTCTCTCCTGTCCTTATACTATACACAGTGATAAGCAGGGTGTTCTAGTGATGATAGATAATCAGTTCTCACCTCTCCTGTCCTTATACTATACACAGTGATAAGCAGGGTGTTCTAGTGATGATAGATAATCAGTTCTCACCTCTCCTGTGTTCTCTCCTGTCCTTATACTATACACAGTGATAAGCAGGGTGTTCTAGTGATGATAGATAATCAGTTCTCACCTCTCCTGTGTTCTCTCCTGTCCTTATACTATACACAGTGATAAGCAGGGTGTTCTAGTGATGATAGATAATCAGTTCTCACCTCTCCTGTCCTTATACTATACACAGTGATAAGCAGGGTGTTCTAGTGATGATAGATAATCAGTTCTCACTCTCTCTCCTGTCCTTATACTATACACAGTGATAAGCAGGGTGTTCTAGTGATGATAGATAATCAGTTCTCACCTCTCCTGTGTTCTCTCCTGTCCTTATACTATACACAGTGATAAGCAGGGTGTTCTAGTGATGATAGATAATCAGTTCTCATCCTCTCCTGTCCTTATACTATACACAGTGATAAGCAGGGTGTTCTAGTGATGATAGATAATCAGTTCTCACCTCTCCTGTGTTCTCTCCTGTCCTTATACTATACACAGTGATAAGCAGGGTGTTCTAGTGATGATAGATAATCAGTTCTCACCTCTCCTGTCCTTATACTATACACAGTGATAAGCAGGGTGTTCTAGTGATGATAGATAATCAGTTCTCACCTCTCCTGTGTTCTCTCCTGTCCTTATACTATACACAGTGATAAGCAGGGTGTTCTAGTGATGATAGATAATCAGTTCTCACCTCTCCTGTCCTTATACTATACACAGTGATAAGCAGGGTGCTCTAGTGATGATAGATAATCAGTTCTCCCCTCTCCTGTGTTCTCTTCTGTTCTCATACTGTAATCAGTTCTTACCTCTCCTGTGTTCTGTCCCTCATACTCGGTAGCTTCATGGTGCTCTGTGGCCCTTAGTTTTAATGCCTGGCACTGTGCTGCACATGCCCAGTAGTGGTGACCACAGGAGGACAATCACATGCCTGCAGGATTAAAGGGGTAGGCTGGTAGGGTTGGGCAATATACCAGTGTCTGCGATATACCGCAGTATTAAGAAACTGTGATATGACGATATCACAGTTTCCTAATAACCGCGGTATTTAATGACGTCATAGGAGCGGTCGCACGTGTGCCGACCGCTCCTAAAACATCCATGTCAGGGCCGAATTCCTATCGCCCGGGACATGTAGTGCCGGGCAGGTATCTTAAGTAGCGGGCTCTGCCGGGAATTTAGCACCGGCCCTGCAGTGAAGTAGCCCGACCTTATTAACTATTGTTTGCAGGCTCTCCGGGCAGTTCTCTGTTCCTCCATGCCCCTTCATTCATAAAGTAGGCGGAGCATGGAGGAACAGAGAGCTGCCCGAGAACCTCGCGCAACAATCGTTATTAGGTCCAGCTACTTCTAAAGACATTAACTACATAAATACTGGATAAGAGCTGCAGTGCCGGTGCATTACTGCAGAGTAACACTGCACCAGCCGCTGCGAGTGGCCCCCACCCACAGTGTTGGGGTCTGTGGCTGACACATATATAGCATAAGATGCTATATATGTGTCAGCCACAGTGCCATCCATAACAGTCGTCAGCCACAGTGCCCCCATAACAGTGCGTCAGCCACGGTGCCCCCCATAACAGTCGTCAGCCACAGGTGCCCCCATAACAGTCGTCAGCCACAGTGCCCCCATAACAGTGCGTCAGCCACAGTGCCCCCATAACAGTCGTCAGCCACAGTGCCCCCATAACAGTGCGTCATACAGTATAACGCCTCCTTGTGGCTGCCCCCATACAGTATAACGTCTCCTTGTGGCTGCCCCCATACAGTATAACGTCTCCTTGTGGCTGCCCCCATACAGTATAACGTCTCCTTGTGGCTGCCCCATACAGTATAACGTCTCCTTGTGGCTGCCCCTTACAGTATAACGTCTCCTTGTGGCTGCCCCTTACAGTATAACGTCTCCTTGTGGCTGCCCCCATACAGTATAACGCCTCCTTGTGGCTGCCCCCATACAGTATAACGTCTCCTTGTGGCTGCCCCATACAGTATAACGTCTCCTTGTGGCTGCCCCCATACAGTATAACGTCTCCTTGTGGCTGCCCCCATACAGTATAACGTCTCCTTGTGGCTGCCCCCATACAGTATAACGTCTCCTTGTGGCTGCCCCATACAGTATGACGTCTCCTTGTAGCTGCCCCCATACAGTATAACGTCTCCTTGTGGCTGCCCTCATACAGTATAACGTCTCCTTGTGGCTGCCCCATACAGTATAATGTCTCCTTGTGGCTGCCCCCATACAGTATAATGTCTCCTTGTGGCTGCCCCCATACAGTATAATGTCTACCTTGTGGCTGCCCCCATACAGTATAACGTCTCCTTGTGGCTGCCCCCATACAGTATAACGTCTCCTTGTGGCTGCCCCCATACAGTATGGCGTCTCCTTGTGGCTGCCCCCATACAGTATGACGTCTCCTTGTGGCTGCCCCCATACAGTATAACGTCTCCTTGTGGCTGCCCCCATACAGTATAACGTCTCCTGTGGCTGCCCCCATACAGTATAATGTCTCCTTGTGGCTGCCCCCATACAGTATAATGTCTCCTTGTGGCTGCCCCCATACAGTATAACGTCTCCTTGTGGCTGCCTCCATACAGTATAATGTCTCCTTGTGGCTCCCCATACAGTATAATGTCTCCTTGTGGCTGCCCCCATACAGTATAACGTCTCCTTGTGGCTGCCCCATACAGTATAATGTCTCCTTGTGGCTGCCCCCATACAGTATAACGTCACCTTGTGGCTGCCCCATACAGTATAACGTCTCCTTGTGGCTGCCTCCATACAGTATAATGTCTCCTTGGCCCCCATGCAGTATAACTCCTCGTGGCTGCCCCATACAGTATAACGTCTCCTTGTGGCTGCCCCATACAGTATAACGTCCTCCTTGTGGCTGCCCCCATACAGTATAACGTCTCCTTGTGGCTGCCCCATACAGTATAACGTCTCCAAGTGTTTTTTTCTTCTAAATGGGCATTTATCGCGATAAATTTCTTAATTTCGTTATCGTGGCAATATTTTTGATATTGCCCAACCCTAGGCTGGTAATGAGCCTCTGCTATAGAAACAATCTTACCTGCCCCGGTTTTGTGCGCTGGGTGTCCGTCTTCTGGTCACTTCCTCCTCAGCATGGGTACGGTCACCTATCGGGAAGATGGACTCGCAGCAGCGGAGCTGAGGATGGCAGGTAAGTATGAATCTTTCCATAGCGGAGGTCGGCTGCAGACAATCCCCTTTAAGGCTGCGCTGAATATGGCAGCTCCACTTCTTACGGGTCTCTCGTATTTCAGTTCAGACTGGTGCAGCATTTCCAGCACAAAGAAAACCACGGTGCGCCGCGTTATTCAGTCCTGGGAAAAAAGCGTAGAGAAACGGTGACAACATATGCAGTTATAGTCCATGGGTGCGTCAAGCAATAGGTTTCTATCCGAGATGTGAACAGCCCCGTTTTACCCCAGGAAATACCTGGCCATTTATAAAGGAGTTGCGGCGGGACAGAAGGCGGTCGGAGTGAAACGTTGGCTTCCAGGCTCCACCTCCCTGGTAGGTCAGCGGGTTAGTCCTGCAGCCGCCACTAGAGGGAGCTGATTGGGCTCGGGTTAGAGTCGGTGTCTCGCAGTCTGCAGCCAGCTCCCCTAGTGGCAGGGGCAGGCACGCTGAATACGGAGCTTATAGTTACATCATTTGGCAATCAAACAATATAATCTGCATCCTGAAGTCTTAGACTCGGGGCCTAAATGACTTTTCCTTTAGGGCTCATGCACATAAATGTACTTTGTTTCTGTTACATTTTTTGCGGCCCGTATGCGAAAAATTCACTTCAATGGGGCTGCATGTCCATTCCGTAAAAAAGTCTCATTATTGTCTGTGTAACGGACCAGGATAGGACTGTTCTATTAGGGGCCAGCTGCTTCCTGTGACATCACCGCCCTTCTGCTGCAGGACCTAACAGCCGCCCCTGAGTCTTCAGAGCCAGGACCCCTCCCCAGGACAGGCCGACAGGACTGGAGCCTGCAGAACCTCTTTACCAAACCTGATTTCTATAAAAACAAACCCTTCTATAAGCCAGAGCGCCCCTGCTGATCTCCTGTTGGCTTGACAACTGTGGACTTGTGATTACTTCTGTTGGATGTCATGTATTCTGGGACTTGTAGTCCTCACTGTCGCACCAGGGCGTCGCTAAGTCATGTGTGTCTTCCTGTTTCCAGGAGCCATGGACACGGACCTATTCATGGAGTGTGAGGAGGAGGAGCTGGAGCCGTGGCAGAAGATCAGCGATGTGATTGAGGACTCTGTGGTGGAGGACTACAGCTACCTGGACAAGACCAACACAGGTAATCACCGCAGAATCCAGGGGCGTCCGGGGCTGGGGAGCATCTGACATGATGGTCCTGTCTGCATACATCTGCTGGGGGTTGTAGTCTGATGAGCAGATTTTTCTTGTCGTAGTGCAGTTTCCATCAGCCTCCAGCCAGTCACAGCTTCCCTGCCTGTAGTGCAGCCCACCCTGTGCAGTCAGTATACCACAGCAGCCACCATAGCCAACACCCTCACCCAGAATACGGACAACACAAAGAAAACCGTAGTCACTCTGATCGCAAATAATAGTGGTAAGTGGGCATACGCCTCTCGCTCTGTAGACCTCTGCAGAACATTCTTCTGACACTTGTCTTTCTGCTTCAGGTCCGACACCTATCGTGCAGCAGAGTCCTCAGCCGCTCATTCTCACCCAGAACACAGCGTCAGGCCTGGGCACAATGGTTACTCAGCCTGTACTGCGCCCCATGCAGGTGATGCAGAATGCCAACCATGCCACCAACAACTCCATCGCAGCACAGCCTATCTTCATAACAGCGCAGGTAGGAGCGTCACCGCAACCTGTCCTCGTTCATGACATATTCCCTGCAGTACTTCTGTAGGACCGCGGTCTGTGAGGATCGGGTCAGGGGCACTCTAAATACTTTGTTCCTTGTTGCAGGGCTTTCCTGTCCGAAACATCCGGCCGGTCCAAAATGCAGTAAACGCCATGAATCAAGTAGGCATCGTACTGAACGCCCAGCAAGGTCAAACTGTTAGGCCCATCACCATTGTACCAGGTAGGTTGGAAGGTTTAAATCGCTGGTTTACCCCTCCGTTATCGGTGGCCCAGCTTCTCTTAACTCATGCCTCACTCTTTACAGCAGCAGGCACACAGTTCATGAAACCAGGCGTTGGTGTTTCTCAAGTGTTTTCGCAAGTGACTCAGGTGCGGCCAGCAACCACTGTCCCCGTGCGCCCAGCCACAAACACCTTCACCACTGTCATCCCTGCCACCCTGACAATACGCAGCACGGTGCCACAGTCCCAGAACCAGGTCAACAAATCCATCTCCAGCACTTTGACCACGTGCGCACTCCAGCCAACACCCTCTCCGGCAAATCACTGTGCAGCAGCCAACCCAGGCGCTGGCCATCACACAGAACCAGAATAATCCCAACAGCAGCCCCAAGCTGGGTGAGTATGTCACTGGACTCCCTGTCACATGTGTCTGTCCCTGCTATCTCGCTGTATTCCTGCGCCTTGTGCCCCGTCTTATCTGTGTGTTCCCTCGTCTTACCTGTGTATTCCCTCGTCTTCTCCCCCGTCTTACCTGTGTGTTCCCTCGTCTTCTCCCCGTCTTACCTGTGTGTTCCCTCGTCTTCTCCCCCGTCTTACCTGTGTGTTCCTCGTCTTCTCCCCTCGTCTTACCTGTGTGTTCCCTCGTCTTCTCCCCCGTCTTACCTGTGTGTTCCCTCGTCTTCTCCCCCGTCTTACCTGTGTGTTCCTCGTCTTCTCCCCGTCTTACCTGTGTGTTCCCTCGTCTTCTCCCCGTCTTACCTGTGTGTTCCCTCGTCTTCTCCCCGTCTTACCTGTGTGTTCCCTCGTCTTCTCCCTCCGTCTTATCTGCGTGTTCCCTCAGTCTTATCTGCGTGTTCCCTCAGTCTTATCTGCGTGTTCCCTCAGTCTTATCTGCGTGTTCCCCTCAGTCTTATCTGCGTGTTCCCTCAGTCTTATCTGCGTGTTCCCTCAGTCTTATCTGCGTGTTCCCTCAGTCTTATCTGCGTGTTCCCTCAGTCTTATCTGCGCGTTCCCCTCAGTCTTATCTGTGCCGTTCCTCAGTCTTATCTGCGCGCTCCCTCAGTCTTATCTGCGCTGCCCCTCAGTCTTATCTGCGTCGTTCCTCAGTCTTATCTGCGCGTTCCCCTCAGTCTTATCTGCGTCGTTCCCTCAGTCTTATCTGCGTGTTCCTCAGTCTTATCTGCGTGTTCCCTCAGTCTTATCTGCGTGTTCCCCTCAGTCTTATCTGCGTGTTCCCTCAGTCTTATCTGCGTGTTCCCCTCAGTCTTATCTGCGTGTTCCCTCAGTCTTATCTGCGTGTTCCCCTCAGTCTTATCTGCGTGTTCCCTCAGTCTTATCTGCGTGTTCCTCAGTCTTATCTGCGTGTTCCCTCAGTCTTATCTGCGTGTTCCCCTCAGTCTTATCTGCGTGTTCCCTCAGTCTTATCTGCGTGTTCCCCTCAGTCTTATCTGCGTGTTCCCCTCAGTCTTATCTGCGTGTTCCCTCAGTCTTATCTGCGTGTTCCCCTCAGTCTTATCTGCGTGTTCCCTCAGTCTTATCTGCGTGTTCCCCTCAGTCTTATCTGCGTGTTCCCCTCAGTCTTATCTGCGTGTTCCCTCAGTCTTATCTGCGTGTTCCCCTCAGTCTTATCTGCGTGTTCCCCTCAGTCTTATCTGCGTGTTCCCTCAGTCTTATCTGCGTGTTCCCCTCAGTCTTATCTGCGTGTTCCCCTCAGTCTTATCTGCGTGTTCCTCAGTCTTATCTGCGTGTTCCCCTCAGTCTTATCTGCGTGTTCCCTCAGTCTTATCTGCGTGTTCCCCTCAGTCTTATCTGCGTGTTCCTCAGTCTTATCTGCGTGTTCCCCTCAGTCTTATCTGCGTGTTTCCCTCAGTCTTATCTGTCGTGTTCCCCTCAGTCTTGTCCTCGTCTTTTCTGCGTGTTCCCCTCAGTCTTGTCCTCGTCTTTTCTGCGTGTCCCCCTCAGTCTTGTCCTCGTCTTTTCTGCGTGTTCCCCTCAGTCTTGTCCTCGTCTTTTCTGCGTGTCCCCTCAGTCTTGTCCTCGTCTTTTCTGCGTGTCCCCTCAGTCTTTTCTGCGTGTCGTGTCCCCTCAGTCTTTCTGCGTGTCGTGTCCCCTCAGTCTTGTCCTCGTCTTTTCTGCGTGTCCCCTCAGTCTTTTCTGCGTGTCGTGTCCCCTCAGTCTTTTCTGCGTGTCGTGTCCCCTCAGTCTTGTCCTCGTCTTTTCTGCGTGTCGTGCTTCCCCTCAGTCTTGTCCTCGTCTTTTCTGCGTGTCGTGTTCCCCTCAGTCTTGTCCTCGTCTTTTCTGTGTGGTACCCCGTCTTCGTCCATATCTCATCCAGTATTCTGTGAGCCTTTCATCCCCCGCTGGGTAACACTTTCCTCTGTCTTTATGCCATGCAGTAAATATTTCCAGCTTGGTGACGGTGAAGAGACCTGGTGAAACCAATGATGTGGTAAAATTTGTGAATGCAGTCAGTGGTGGTCAGACGACCACCCAGAATTCCACACAGCTCATCCTTTCTAGCACAGTTGGCAACAATGGCACCAATGTGGGCAGCCTACAAAGGGGCATCCAGTTAGAGTCTGTTGGCCTGAAAGGTATGACTTTAGATGGAGCCCTGTAGCATCACATACAGTAGGTGTTCATATGGGGTGTGTCCTCATTGATGTCTGTTCTCTGCTCCTCCAGCAGCTGCGCCCTCTGGAGCTCAGATGGAGAATCCTGACCCCTCCAGGAAGTACTGCCCAAGGTGTCAGACGCCATTCCGGATTACAGAAGCTCTTCGAGGTCATATGTGTGTAAGTGACAAGTTCTGGTAATGGCCGTGTCCGTCACAAACAGGAGGAGTTCTCGGGACTGAAGGCCCATCACACCTAACCATAGTGAGGGTGCCTGGCATAGTGATCATAGCCGTAGTGATGAGGACTATGCATACGTGATACGTAACCTATAAGTCATCAGCCTTCCCTGTGACCCTCACTATGATAGGCATTGTGTTACAAATGGTGGAAGCTGCCGTCCATCTCGTTCTGTACCAGTCACCATGTTAATGGAGGTCACTTGATGTCTCTCTTTCTAGTACTGCTGTCCTGACCTGGTGGACTTCTCGAAGAAAGGAAATCTGATTCTGAGCTACTGGGCCAGCCCAGCCCAGATAAAGCGGCCAGTACACTGGGTGGTGCAGCGCCCCAGCTGTCAAGGCCCAGGATAACGCTGCAGATGATGCCTCGCAGGGCAAGCTCATCATGCTTGTAGATGACTTCTATTATGGCCGTGATGTTGGTCAGACATACCAGATGCAAGGTGTTCCTAAAGTGGCCCACGACCTTCCGCTGTATGCACTGCTCCAAGCGGCTGAAGAATAATATCAGGTGGGCACTGGTTGACTCTGGTCGACTCTGGTCATGACACCCTGGCACTCATCTGCCGTTTTCATAACTCTGAATGTCTCTGGTCTCCTCAAGGTTCATGAATCACATGAGGCACCATGTGGAGTTGGACCAACAGAACGGCGAGGTGGACGGGCACACTACATGCCAGCACTGCTATCGGCAGTTCTCCACTCCATTCCAGCTACAGTGCCACCTGGAGAACGTGCACAGCTCCTACGAGTCCACCAGTGAGTAGAAAACATCGGGCTACACACCTCCTTCAGTCCCACCATTGTCCCCTGTGGAGACCCACCTTGTGAACGATGTGCTCAGAGTAGCTAATAATAATAATGATTGGAATGAACCTTCAGACGAGGGGAGCAGTATGAGGGTTTGTGATGTAAATGCGCAGACGTGCAGGTTGTGTAGATAGACGGGTTTATCCGGCTGGAAATATTTATTCTTTTATTTTTTTGCAGCTAAATGTAAGATTTGTGAATGGGCGTTTGACAGTGAACCGCTCTTCCTGCAACACATGAAAGACACCCACAAACCTGGGGAAATGCCATACGTGTGCCAGGTAAGTGCCACGCCGGTCTGGTCACCTGCCTCAGATGCAGCACTTCTCCTCCATGTCCCCGTCTCTTCCAGGTGTGTTCTTACCGCTCTTCCATCTACGCGGAGGTGGACACACATTTCCGACTGAACCATGAGGACACGCGGCACCTGCTGTGCGTTTATTGTCTGAAGGTGTTTAAGAATGGCAACGCCTTCCAGCAGCACTTCATGCGGCACCAGGTACAGTGCATCAGTCTCATCGGCTGCAGTGAGGAGGGGGCGCACCGCCTCCGATACCCGCTCCAAAGCTTTCCCTTCTCATTTCTGCTGTCATACCAAGGATTGAGCCAGATGGACTTGCATGCTCGCTCTGGACATGGCAGAAATTAGAACAGGAAATGTCATGATACCACATGGCAGACTTTGGCTGGTCACATATTGACTTGTTTCTCTGTATGCATGCATGCCTAGCTCGTGTTGGGGAGAAAGCCGTTGCCAGACACCTTTCCCCCACACGTGGCCTGATGTGTATGGTCCGTCTGTCATCAGACAACCACTCAGGATTGCTGTGTATGTGTCACCATGACCACCTGGGTTTTACAACGTGAATTCTTTTTTTCTGTGACGGCCTCTCCACTCCACCTTTGGACAAGAAGAAGAGCGTCTACCATTGCAATAAATGCCGTCTACAGTTTCTGTTTGCGAAAGACAAGATTGAACACAAGTTACAGCACCACAAAACCTTCCGCAAACCTCGCCAGCTGGAGGGTCTGAAGCCTGGCACCAAGGTGAGCCTTCCGAATGCTCATAGTGTATGCCGCAGCCTGCGCACTCCTGATCGTCAGAATGTGACCGGTGTCTATATTGTGTACCCACAGGTAACCATCAGAGCCTCTCGGGCGCCTGCACGGGCTCTTCCTCTGTCCTCGGATACCCCCTTGTTGCCTCTGCCAGACATGATCCCCATCCCTCCTATCCCGCCTACAGAGTCCATGGAAGTTGAAGACTACTCCAACCGGTCAGTCATGAGGCACTCGGGAATCTAGTACAAGGACGGCCATAGATTTACTTTTATGGGCGGTGGAGGTTCCTCTGAGCTGGGGCGCAGGATACACACTGATGGTGTATGTTTTATCTGGTCTGGCTGTTCCCCACCAAACGATTAACCCTCTGTTCCCCATTGCTCTTTTCAGGGTCACCATAGGAAAGCAGTCGTGCCTGGAGTGCAGCTTCGACATCCCTGATTTCCACAATCATTTTCCAACTTACGTACACTGTTCCCTCTGCCGCTTATGGTACCTGCTGCTCCGCGCTTATGCTAATCACATGATTAAGTGAGTGGACCGTGCTGCCTGATGCAATATATGTCTGTATACTGTGCTGTCCGTGTGGCTGGTATCCTGACCCCTGTCATTCATCCTTCAGCAACCACGTGCCACGGAAGAGTCCAAAGTATCAGTCGCTGTTTAAGAGCTGTCTGCCCAGGTGAGTGATGTGCCAGGGGCAGTGCCTCCGAGTCTGAGCAGCAGATGGCTGACCCTGATCTTTCCTCTGCAGTGACGACATGGTGCTGACCTGCTCCTCCTGCCCTTTTGTCACACGAATTGGCGATGCCATGGCTAAACATCTGGTTTTCAACACCTCGCACTGCGGTGCTTCTGTCATGGGCACAAGTAAGTATCTCCCACACTGCAGCAATATGGGCGTTCCCACTACTGTAATGCCCAGACTTTATAACGTCATTGCTGCCCACAAGATGGTAACCCCATTGTTTTTCTCCCTACAGGTTCTACCTCGCCTGACCTTTCCTGGTAATTATCCGGCAGGGTAAAAATCCCTCAAAAGCCAAAATAAGTGTCCATATAACCAGCATATAAGTGTGGTTACAGTGCTCGTCCTGCCGGTCAGATGGGGGCACTGTGCGCTCTGTCCATTATGTTGAAGGTAACGTCCATTTTCTTCTTAACAGTTTTTTGTTTTCACCCAAATTGCAGGGTCTTGGGACCTGTAGAGGAAAGGAATGTCAGGACCAGTCCACAGCTTATAGAGGAAAGTGAGGTCACGGATGATGGTGAAAAAGGGAAAGTATCACCTGTATCCGATCCCTCCAGCCCAGAGCAGAAAGACGTGAGAATCGACGTGAACGAGGCTTGATGAGGCAGAGGATGGTGACGCTGAAGACGAGGACACCGAGCAGCAGCTGAGTGTGAAGAGGCTTCGTGTCGTATTGTTTGCCTTGTGCTGCGGCGTCCAGCAGGCAGCTGAGCACTTCCACAACTCTCCAAGTGACATCAGACTATGGCTGCAGAGGTTCCAGGCCGAGAACCAAGACAACCTGTCCGAGGGCAAATACCTCAGCTCGGAGGCAGAGGAGAAACTGGCCGAGTGGGTGCTGACCCAGAGAGCAGCAGCAGCCGGTCAATGAAGAGAGCCTCTTCCAAAAAGCCACCAAGATCGGCCGCTCCCTGGAAGGAGGCTTCAAGATCTCTTATGAATGGGCGGTGAGGTTCATGCTACGGCACTGTCTAAGCTCCCATGATAAAGTGGCCGTGGCCAACCGGCTGCCCAGGGAAATGGAGGACAACGCACAAACATTCATCAGTTTTGTGCAGCGACAGATACACAGCCAGGACCTCCCATTGTCCATGATCGCTGCAGTGGATGAAATTTCTCTCTTCCTCGACCTGGACCTTCTGAGTGATGAGCGGAAGGAGAGGGCGTTGCAGACTGTAGGGACAGGGGAGTCGTGGTGCGACATCGTGCTGACCATCTTAGCTGACGGAAGCCTGTTACCCACACTGGTGTGTTGCCGAGGCGGCCCCATAAGGCTAGAGCACGTCTCTGAGTCCATCAGACTAGAAACCAGGGAAGAAGGGTTTAATGATGATGAAGTCATGGAGCTGTGGTCGTCCGTCGTCTGGCGGAAACTACGTGGATGCTCCAAATAACAAAGGTATGGTGGTATTGGACTGTCACCGATCACACCTGTCAGATGAGGTCCTCGCCCTCCTCAGCTCCACCTGCACGTTGCCTGCAGTCGTTCCTGCCGGCTGTAGCTCCAAGATACAACCCTTGTATGTCTGCATTAGGAGAGCTGTTACCAACTTCCTGCACAAGAAGTGGAGAGACCAGGTCCAAGAGATGGCGGAGGAAAGCTGCAGCTTGGAAAGGTTACTTCAGCTTGTGCTCCGCTGGCTAACCGAGGTCCTAGACGTGATCACTGATCACCCAGAACTGGTACAGCAATCATTCCTGGTGGCCAGCGTCCTGCCGGGACCCGACGGCACAGCAAATACAAGCAAGCGTAATGCCGAAATGCAAGAAGAGCTCATAGACCTGCTAGAAGAAGAGCTCCAGCTGACCCACGACTGGACCAGAGCATGGACAGCCCCTGCCACACGTACGCCCGACCCGGAGGTTCTGCAGCGACTATTTGAGGACAGTGACCCAGAATCGTTCTATGGCTTTGATGAGACTGAACTGTAACCCTCCTCAGCGCCTGTTCAGGACCTCGTGGTGTTCGGTTATTTATCATGATCACTTTCCTAGAAGGGGGCTGTAGCTCGTCTGGTCCACCCTTCCAGTGATGCTACCTCTCCTGTAGGGCCTGTAGCGGCCAACCTGGCGCCTCCCCTCCGGAGGTTTGTTTCCGCATTACTGATTGTCAGCCCCTCGACCATGAAATATGTATAAAGATTCTGTAAGGACTGCCGAGTTGGGAGCAGGTTACTCTGGCCGCTCGCTCCTTCGTTTAGTAAGCTTTTATTTGGTTTAGTTTTTCTTTTAACCTCTCCATCCCCTGACGGCTTGTTCTGGCCTAGTAACCAGCAGGCGGTAGGACCCGATGTACATTACTAAAGCTCTAGCTTGTATATATGAAGCGCAGAATAAAGGCGGCACGAGGCGATTCTGTGGTTTTATTAGGTGAAGATGTGAATTTTTTATATAATATATATATAAAGTGTTCTGGTTCTGACACCCCTGCTGTGTCCACTTCTTCCGAGTCTGGTACTAAGCTAAATCAACCCTTTTACGTGACTGCGCCCTGTACAGATCCTTCCTCCCTTATTTTTGTATTGTTGATTCCTGTGTTGCTGTCCCACCCCGGGGTCGGGGGTCCTGGGGCGAAAGAGAAACACTAGTGGTTTATAGAGGTAGAGAGCACAGACCAGCATGGGACACCTAGAGTTTTAATGCTTTTTTTTTTTAATTTCTAATAAAACAGTATAAACTGAATCTAGTGTATGTGGTGACTTGATTGAGGGAGATTGAAATGGGTGCGAGGTTCGCTGTGCCGTCGGGGAAGGGAATCCTTGTGCTCATAGAGCAGACCCTAAGGAAGAGCTCGGGAAACGCGTTCCAGGCAGCTCACCATCGCTGTCACTTGTGATACAGTTGGGGCGCTGCGGCCTCTTGTGAAACGTAAACCTCCTTTCTACCCTCTGCTCCGGCGTCGTGTTCAGATATAATGTCCCAGGCAGAGGAGATCGCCGTCATGTAAGGCGACTGTGACAGCAGGAGTGGAACCTACACAGAGAAAGGGGCGTCCACACGTGGCGAATCTTTACCCAGATGGGGAGGAAAGTGACCGGGTTTCCAGTGAGACGTGGTGCAGTCACTTCCTCTTAGGATCACAAGTCAGCATGGTTTCATATCATTTCCCCACCAGCACTCCTGAAGACGTGGACTGCAAGCGACAACCACCCTGACCCCTCCCATCGGAAGTGTAGACCCAGAAAGACCTTCTGCTGCCGTGGAAAAGTAATGTCTCCTAGATGTCATTGTTCAGGATCATTCAAAAACAGCGCCCACCGGTTTGATTCACACCCCCAGAGAATGTCCTCCCTCCCGTACATGGCCTTGGAGGGTCACGTCCCACCCGATTTCTTGCAACTCTTCGTTTACTGATCTTACGCGTGTTTCCAGCCAGGCCTGCCTTGTTGTTAGAGGGTGGTCCAGATTATGAAAGCAGCCAAGGTTTTCTAAAGTGTCACAGATCAGCAGACACCTCCTTCGAATCTAAAGCCTTCAGCTTGTGGATTGCAGCTGCTCCTGGGGTGATCCTATTTTTTTTTTTACAGGCCCCCTTTACTAAGTATTGAATATCAGATGCTACTTCAGTGTGGATGTGTAATACCGCCATTGTGTGCAGAGCATTACAGGACAAGATGAGAGGGTCACGTGACACAGTTACCATGGATACAGTCCGACATTCAGATTTATTTCTCATATACAAAAGACAAATAATAAAGCAGAATGATGTCATCTCAGGAGGCTGTGGTCCTCATTCAAACCCACTGCAAGAGAAAGAGCGGCCATGATTATGGTTATACGTGGCTTGTCGGTGGTACTGGGGGACGGGCGACTCCACCAACCTAATCAGATGTGCAATCTCCCAGTTGGTGTCAGAAGACAGCGGCCCCTCGATCTCCACTCCGCTTTCAGTGACGGTGGCGATTTCAAACTGAAAGGTAAGAGGACTGTTACCCTGCCCAGCGCACGCGGGTCCGAGCCTCCAGCACGGGTGACTTACTCTGTTGTAGGAGCGGGCGTCCGGTAGTACAGCACCTTCATGCAGCGCTCTATCAGCTGGCGCGCCTCCTCCCGGGTCAGCTGGGCCTTATTCTCCATCACGTCCCGCATCAGCGGCTGCAGAGGAAAGACGCGGTAACTACACCTGTAAGCATCGCCGTCCTGCAACCGTCCCCCACATCGGCTACATACCTGAGCTAGGTAAGCACCAAAGCCAGTGGCTATGGTCGGGGCTTCATAGGCCACACCCAACTTGTCCACATAACCCAGGAAACTGGAAATGGAAATACAAACTGGTCAGAACTTGATGGAGCAGAAACCCGAGGATGGGTAGACAAGGACTGCAGGCGCACCTCTCTCCTTTGTAGAACCCTGCCAGCACCACTGTGTTCCAGAGCGGATTCATCTTACTCCTGCGGTTGTACATGACACGGGTGAGCCACGAGTGGACGGCCTTAGGACTGTAGCTGTGTCCGTCTCCCACCAGCTCCTCGTCAATCCTGTGACACAAACATGGCAGTCACCCAAAGTGGGAGCAGCGACCCCAATAACAGTCAACCAATGAGCAGCTGCCATTATACCCCAGCACCAAGGCGACTGGACATCTGATGGGCAGGACGGGTTCTGTACCTAGTAGCGAGGAGGTGATGGGCAGGATGACAGTACCGAACCCAGTCCTCAGTATAGGCACTGGGCAGGATGACAGGAACGGGTTCTGTACTCAGTATAGGCGATGGGCAGGATGACAGGACGGGTTCAGTACTCAGTATAGGCACTGAGCGGGTGATGGGCAGGACGGGCCGGGTTCAGTACTCAGTATAGGCACTGAGCAGGTGATGGGCAGGATGACAGGACCGGGGTCAGTACTCAGTATAGGCACTGAGCGGGTGATGGGCAGGATGACAGGACCGGGGTCAGTACTCAGTATAGGCACTGAGCAGGTGATGGGCAGGGTTCAGTACTCAGTATAGGCACTGAGCGGGTGATGGGCAGGATGACAGGACGGGGCCGGGTTCAGTACTCAGTATAGGCACTGAGCAGGTGATGGGCAGAATGACAAGAACGGGTTCAGTACTCAGTATAGGCACTGAGCAGGTGATGGGCAGAATGACAGGAACGGGTTCAGTACTCAGTATAGGCACTGAGCAGGTGATGGGCAGGATGACAGGACGGGGCCGGGTTCAGTACTCAGTATAGGCACTGAGCAGGTGATGGGCAGGATGACAGGACCGGGTTCAGTACTCAGTATAGGCACTGAGCAGGTGATGGGCAGGATGACAGGACCGGGTTCAGTACTCAGTATAGGCACTGAGCAGGTGATGGGCAGGATGACAGGACGGGGCCGGGTTCAGTACTCAGTATAGGCACTGAGCAGTTGATGGGCAGGATGACAGGACGGGGCCGGGTTGAGTACTCAGTATAGGCACTGAGCAGGTGATGGGCAGGATGACAGGACGGGGCCGGGTTCAGTACTCAGTATAGGCACTGAGCGGGTGATGGGCAGGATGACAGGACCGGGTTCAGTACTCAGTATAGGCACTGAGCAGGTGATGGGCAGGATGACAGGACGGGGCCGGGTTGAGTACTCAGTATAGGCACTGAGCAGGTGATGGGCAGGATGACAGGACCGGGGCCGGGTTGAGTACTCAGTATAGGCACTGAGCAGGTGATGGGCAGGATGACAGGACGGGGCCGGGTTCAGTACTCAGTATAGGCACTGAGCAGGTGATGGGCAGGATGACAGGACGGGGCCGGGTTGAGTACTCAGTATAGGCACTGAGCAGGTGATGGGCAGGATGACAGGACGGGGCCGGGTTGAGTACTCAGTATAGGCACTGAGCTGGTGATGGGCAGGATGACAGGACCGGGTTCAGAACTCAGTATAGGCACTGGGCGGGTGATGGGCAGGACGGGCCGGGTTTGGCACACACATGCTGGGGTACCGGGAGACATACATCCTTCATTATAGCGGTAGGGGCCCCTGAGACACTTACACCATCTGGTCGAGCACCTGCTTCAGATACTGGTAGTCGGCGTAGTCTCCGGATGCCCCCAGCATGGTGCAGGAATTAACCTTCATTATCCTGGAGATGTTGCGGAATCTGGCCAGGGAGCCGTACAGGCCCAACATGTCTGCAGCGATCATCACCCCGCCATCAAACTTCACACCCAGCACCGACGTCCCGGTCACCATGGGATTCCTGCAGAGAGCGAGCTTCCACGTGATGCAGGGGCAGGACCGCCTCACAGAGGACATGAGACGGCTGCTGGCGACATCGAGGGGTGAGAACATACAGGACGGTAACGGGTGGGGATGGACAGAAGAAGACCTCTTATGTGCCCTCACCCGAAATAACTACAAGCCTGTCATATATGTACACCTATATATAATTGTATGCATAAGGAGGTAGATATGAGTGCATAAGTATCCATAAAGACATATACACCAGGGCCGCATATATAAGATATGGAAAGCTTTGTGTGTGTATATATATGGGGAAGAGGGGTGTAGTGTGTATGTGTATATATATATATATATATATATATATATATATATAGTTGTATATATTCCTAATGTGTGCATACATAGTTATCGGGGAGAGATACACACATATAGGGATATATTACACATATGTAGGGTTACATACACATACATAGGAGTGCACACATACACATGGGGGGTTACTAATATATATATAAGCACACATAGGGTTACAGACACACATCTATATAGGGGGTACACACGGATAGATAGATAGATATATATAGGGGTACACACAGAGGGTGTATATATATATATATATATATAACACATATATAGGGAGTACACATACATCTGGGGGTTTACACACGGATATATATATATAGGGAGTACACACATAGGGGTGTATATATATATATATATTACACATATATAGGAGTGTATATATATATATATTACACACATATATAGGGAAGTACATATATATTACACACATAGGGGGTATATATATTACACATATATAGGGGGTGTATATATATATTACACATATATAGGGGGTACACATATATAGGAGTGTATATATATTACACATATATAGGGAGTACACACATAGGGGGTGTGTATATATATTACACATATATAGGGGTACACATAAAGGGGTATATATATATTACACATATATAGGGGTACACACAAAGGAGTGTGTATATATATATATTACACATATATGAGGGTACACACATAGGGGTGTATATATATTACATATATATAGGGGTACACACATAGGGGTGTATATATATATATATTACACGTATATAGGGGTACACACATAGGGGGTGTATATATATATATATTACACATATATGAGGGTACACACATAGGGGGTGTATATATATATATTACACATATATAGGGGTACACACATAGGGAAGTATATATATATTACACATATAGAGAGTACACATAGGGGGTATATATATATATATATATATATATATATACACATATATAGGGGTACACACATAGGGGTATATATATATTA
Organism: Bufotes viridis; assembly: GCA_033119425.1. Lineage (NCBI taxonomy): Eukaryota > Metazoa > Chordata > Amphibia > Anura > Bufonidae > Bufotes > Bufotes viridis. Next base: position 69,816,991 of record CM065599.1, read on the forward strand.
CACATGATATAGGGGGTACACATAGGGGTGTATATATATATATTACACATATATAGGGTACACACATAGGGGGTGTATATATATATATATATATTACACATATATAGGGGGTACACACAAAGGGGTGTATATATATTACACATATATAGGGTAGTACACACACATATATATATAGGGTACACACATAGGGGCTGTGTATATATATATATATATATATTACACATATATAGGGGGTGTATATGTATTAAACATATATAGAGGTACACACACATAGGGGTGTATATATATATTACGCATATATAAGGGGTACACACGGAGATATAGATATATATATATATATAGGGGGTACACACATAGGGGGTGTATATATATATTACACATATATAGGAGTACACACACATAGGGGGTTACACACGGATATATATATATATATAGAGGGGTACACACACACACATATATATAGGAGGTACACACATAGGGGGTGTATATATATATATTACACATATATAGGGGTACACATACATCTGGGGGAAGGGTTACGTATACATTTTGTTGGCAGAAAACGAAAGAGAAAGTAGCGGCTGCAGAACACTGCTGATAACGATGGGGTCACAGGGGCCCCCAATACCAGGACTCCGCTATTACAGATGTACCCCACCCCTTCCCCCATTATATCAGGGGTCGGTAGACGTCGGGGGTCTCTACTCCTCTAGTCATAAGACCACTCCCCACCGGGGCCCCACTACTTACAACGTATGTCTGTGGGGACCCACGCCCGGGAAGGAGTGCAGTTCTCCCGGTGCCGGTCCTCCGAGGAACAGCCGCATCTCGCCGCCCAACATCATGATGCCTGCTCAACAATGACACTGCGCCTCTACCGGAAACCACGTGACTGATGCGACTTCCGCCCAGCCGCCATGTGAGGGCTGGCACAAGGGGCGGAGCCGGCGATGGCGCCAACCGGAAGATGGAGGATGCCTGTGGTAGGTACAGTGCTGAGGAGGGGGGCGGCCTCTGCTCACTTATGTATCAACTTCCGAATACTGTTCATTGGCAGTTGTAGTCCTCACCTGCTATAGTTTCAGAACTGTATGTAACATTATGTGTACACTACATATAACATACATGTATATCCCATAAATACTATACACCCCATATATACTATACACAATATATACACACCATGTATACCCCATATATACTATACACAATATATACACACCATGTATACCCCATATATACTATACACAATATATACACACCATGTATACCCCATATATACTATACACCCCATATATACAATACATGTATACCCCATATATACTATACTCCATATATACAATACATGTATACCCCATATATACTATACACCCCATATATACAGTACATGTATACCCCATATATACTATACCCCATATATACAGTACATGTATACCCCATATATACTATACACAATATATACAGTACATGTATACCCCATATATACTATACCCCATATATACAGTACATGTACACCCCATATATACTATACACCGCATATATACAGTACATGTATACCCCATATATACTATACACCATATATACACACCATGTATACCCCATATATACTATACCCCATATATACAATACATGTATACCCCATATATACTATACCCCATATATACAATACATGTATACCCCATATATACTATACACCCCATATATACAGTACATGTATACCCCATATATACTATACTCCATATATACAGTACATGTATACCCCATATATACTATACTCCATATATACAGTACATGTATACCCCATATATACTATACACAATATATACAGTACATGTATACCCCATATATACTATACCCCATATATACAATACATGTATACCCCATATATACTATACACCCCATATATACAGTACATGTATACCCCATATATACTATACACTATATATACAGTACATGTATACCCCATATATACTATACACCATATATACAGTACATGTATACCCCATATATACTATACACCATATATACAGTACATGTATACCCCATATATACTATACACCATATATACAGTACATGTATACCCCATATATACTATACACCATATATACAGTACATGTATACCCCATATATACTATACACCCATATATACAGTACATGTATACCCCATATATACTATACACCATATATACAGTACATGTATACCCCATATATACTATACACCATATATACAGTACATGTACACCCCATATATACTATACACCATATATACAGTACATGTATACCCCATATATACTATACACCATATATACAGTACATGTATACCCCATATATACTATACACCATATATACAGTACATGTATACCCCATATATACTATACACCATATATACAGTACATGTATACCCCATATATACTATACACCATATATACAGTACATGTACACCCCATATATACTATACACCATATATACAGTACATGTATACCCCATATATACTATACACCATATATACAGTACATGTATACCCCATATATACTATACACCCATATATACAGTACATGTATACCCCATATATACTATACACCCATATATACAGTACATGTATACCCCATATATACTATACACCCCATATATACAGTACATGTATACCCCATATATACTATACACCATATATACAGTACATGTACACCCCATATATACTATACACCATATATACAGTACATGTACACCCCATATATACTATACACCATATATACAGTACATGTACACCCCATATATACTATACACCATATATACAGTACATGTACACCCCATATATACTATACACCATATATACAGTACATGTATATCCCATATATACTATACACCATATATACAGTACATGTATACCCCATATATACTATACACCATATATACACACCATGTATACCCCATATATACTATACCCCATATATACAGTACATGTATACCCCATATATACTATACACCCCATATATACAGTACATGTATACCCAATATATACTATACACCATATATACAGTACATGTATACCCCATATATACTATACACCCCATATATACAGTACATGTATACCCCATATATACTATACACCCCATATATACAGTACATGTATACCCCATATATACTATACACCATATATACAGTACATGTATACCCCATATATACTATACACCATATATACAGTACATGTATACCCCATATATACTATACACCATATATACAGTACATGTATACCCCATATATACTATACACCATATATACAGTACATGTATACCCCATATATACTATACACCATATATACAGTACATGTATACCCCATATATACTATACACCATATATACAGTACATGTATACCCCATATATACTATACACCATATATACAGTACATGTATACCCCATATATACTATACACCATATATACAGTACATGTATACCCCATATATACTATACACCATATATACAGTACATGTATACCCCATATATACTATACACCATATATACAGTACATGTATACCCCATATATACTATACACCATATATACAGTACATGTATACCCCATATATACTATACACCATATATACAGTACATGTATACCCCATATATACTATACACCATATATACAGTACATGTATACCCCATATATACTATACACCCCATATATACAGTACATGTATACCCCATATATACTATACACCCATATATACAGTACATGTATACCCCATATATACTATACACTCATATATACAGTACATGTATACCCCATATATACTATACACCTATATATACAGTACATGTATACCCCATATATACTATACACCATATATACAGTACATGTATACCCCATATATACTATACACCATATATACAGTACATGTATACCCCATATATACTATACACTCCATATATACAGTACATGTATACCCCATATATACTATACACCCATATATACAGTACATGTATACCCCATATATACTATACACCATATATACAGTACATGTATACCCCATATATACTATACACCATATATACAGTACATGTATACCCCATATATACTATACACCATATATACAGTACATGTATACCCCATATATACTATACACCATATATACAGTACATGTATACCCCATATATACTATACACCATATATACAGTACATGTATACCCCATATATACTATACACCATATATACAGTACATGTACACCCCATATATACTATACACCATATATACAGTACATGTATACCCCATATATACTATACACCATATATACAGTACATGTACACCCCATATATACTATACACCATATATACAGTACATGTATACCCCATATATACTATACACCATATATACAGTACATGTATACCCCATATATACTATACACCATATATACAGTACATGTATACCCCATATATACTATACACCATATATACAGTACATGTATACCCCATATATACTATACACCCATATATACAGTACATGTATACCCCATATATACTATACCCCATATATACAGTACATGTATACCCCATATATACTATACACCATATATACAGTACATGTATACCCCATATATACTATACTCCATATATACAGTACATGTATACCCCATATATACTATACTCCATATATACAGTACATGTATACCCCATATATACTATACACCATATATACAGTACATGTATACCCCATATATACTATACACTCATATATACAGTACATGTATACCCCATATATACTATACACCCATATATACAGTACATGTATACCCCATATATACTATACACCATATATACAGTACATGTATACCCCATATATACTATACACCATATATACAGTACATGTATACCCCATATATACTATACACCATATATACAGTACATGTATACCCCATATATACTATACACCATATATACAGTACATGTATACCCCATATATACTATACACTCATATATACAGTACATGTATACCCCATATATACTATACACCCATATATACAGTACATGTATACCCCATATATACTATACCCCATATATACAGTACATGTATACCCCATATATACTATACTCCATATATACAGTACATGTATACCCCATATATACTATACACCATATATACAGTACATGTATACCCCATATATACTATACACCATATATACAGTACATGTATACCCCATATATACTATACCCCATATATACAGTACATGTATACCCCATATATACTATACACCATATATACAGTACATGTATACCCCATATATACTATACACCATATATACAGTACATGTATACCCCATATATACTATACACCATATATACAGTACATGTATCCCATATACTATCCACATATACAGTACATGTATACCCCATATATACTATACACCATATATACAGTACATGTATACCCCATATATACTATACCCCATATATACAGTACATGTATACCCCATATATACTATACCCCATATATACAGTACATGTATACCCCATATATACTATACCCCATATATACAGTACATGTATACCCCATATATACTATACTCCATATATACAGTACATGTATACCCCATATATACTATACTCCATATATACAGTACATGTATACCCCATATATACTATACACCATATATACAGTACATGTATACCCCATATATACTATACCCCATATATACAGTACATGTATACCCCATATATACTATACTCCATATATACAGTACATGTATACCCCATATATACTATACACCATATATACAGTACATGTATACCCCATATATACTATACCCCATATATACAGTACATGTATACCCCATATATACTATACCCCATATATACAGTACATGTATACCCCATATATACTATACCCCATATATACAGTACATGTATACCCCATATATACTATACCCCATATATACAGTACATGTATACCCCATATATACTATACCCCATATATACAGTACATGTATACCCCATATATACTATACCCCATATATACAGTACATGTATACCCCATATATACTATACCCCATATATACAGTACATGTATACCCCATATATACTATACCCCATATATACAGTACATGTATACCCCATATATACTATACCCCATATATACAGTACATGTATACCCCATATATACTATACTCCATATATACAGTACATGTATACCCCATATATACTATACCCCATATATACAGTACATGTATACCCCATATATACTATACTCCATATATACAGTACATGTATACCCCATATATACTATACACCATATATACAGTACATGTATACCCCATATATACTATACCCCATATATACAGTACATGTATACCCTATATATACTATACCCCATATATACAGTACATGTATACCCCATATATACTATACACCATATATACAGTACATGTATACCCCATATATACTATACCCCATATATACAGTACATGTATACCCCATATATACTATACCCCATATATACAGTACATGTATACCCCATATATACTATACCCCATATATACAGTACATGTATACCCCATATATACTATACCCCATATATACAGTACATGTATACCCCATATATACTATACCCCATATATACAGTACATGTATACCCCATATATACTATACCCCATATATACAGTACATGTATACCCCATATATACTATACTCCATATATACAGTACATGTATACCCCATATATACTATACCCCATATATACAGTACATGTATACCCCATATATACTATACATCCATATATACAGTACATGTATACCCCATATATACTATACTCCATATATACAGTACATGTATACCCCATATATACTATACACCATATATACAGTACATGTATACCCCATATATACTATACACCATATATACAGTACATGTATACCCCATATATACTATACACCATATATACAGTACATGTATACCCCATATATACTATACACCATATATACAGTACATGTATACCCCATATATACTATACACCATATATACAGTACATGTATACCCCATATATACTATACACCATATATACAGTACATGTATACCCCATATATACTATACCCCATATATACAGTACATGTATACCCCATATATACTATACACCATATATACAGTACATGTATACCCCATATATACTATACACCTATATATACAGTACATGTACACCCCATATATACTATACTAGTACAGCCATATATACAGTATATGTATACCCCATATATACAGTACATGTATACCCCATATATACTATACACCATATATACAGTACATGTATACCCCATATATACTATACCCCATATATACAGTACATGTATACCCCATATATACTATACCCCATATATACAGTACATGTATACCCCATATATACTATACCCCATATATACAGTACATGTATACCCCATATATACTATACCCCATATATACAGTACATGTATACCCCATATATACTATACTCCATATATACAGTACATGTATACCCCATATATACTATACACCATATATACAGTACATGTATACCCCATATATACTATACCCCATATATACAGTACATGTATACCCCATATATACTATACTCCATATATACAGTACATGTATACCCCATATATACTATACACCATATATACAGTACATGTATACCCCATATATACTATACACCCATATATACAGTACATGTATACCCCATATATACTATACACCATATATACAGTACATGTATACCCCATATATACTATACCCCATATATACAGTACATGTATACCCTATATATACTATACCCCATATATACAGTACATGTATACCCCATATATACTATACCCCATATATACAGTACATGTATACCCCATATATACTATACCCCATATATACAGTACATGTATACCCCACATATACTATACCCCATATATAAAGTACATGTATACCCCACATATACTGGTCACACCCTATATATTATTTTTATGGGTTTTTTAAAACATTTGATTGCAATACTCCAGTGGTTATCTGTTGTGTGGTAGTAGGTGGACGTACTGTGTATATACTGTTTACTGCCTAAATTAAGTACATTAAAAACACTTTATTTAGTTTTTATTAATAAAGGTATTCTCCACAATTGAGGCTGATAGGGTGGATTGGAACTATTCAGACCAATAAGTATGCTGGGTCCTAAGCCCACCCTACCACAAAAAGCTCCTTATTGTATGTAGGAGCAAAAGGATGAAGGGATATTCCTACCGTAGTCCTAGACGTGTAGCTGCATTGATCCCTCAGGGCTGCAGTCCCTATGGGCAGTCTACAACTCAATTTCAAACTAGGACCAATAAATCATGAGGAATAATCCCTATAGGGGCTGAAATAACGGGAGGAGAGTCAGCCTGCAATTATCAAACTGTCTTGCAGTGCTAATGCTCGACTCGTTTCCCTTCCTAACTGTGTCGGTAATCATCAGGAGCATTGATCAAAGTGTCTGGCTGAGATTAGACAGTGCGATCCTGATGGTGGATATGCAGTATCCGCGCCATTGTACGCGATCTAGTTGCTGACTATATAGCTAGATTAAAGCTTATTTGAAGACGCTGCACGCCTCTGATGACGTGCGTGCAGCTAACAGATGAGCCTCCCGGCACTGTAGTGGCCGTGACTGCAATACTACCGTGCAATATATGAATAAAGCTTTCACGTATCTTGTGTAATTCTATCTTAGCGTAAACTAGTTAAGCTTGTTTTATACTTTATGGTCCAGAGAAAATAGGGGAAAAGAGAGGAAGAGGAGGAGGACAGGATTATTGCCAGCGATCACTGATCTGAGGCCATGAGCAGAAACCTCACAAGTACAGATAATAATGAGAAGCAGTAGAGCCGGCATGGATACTGGCCCGGGTCACTGTGCACGCCCCTTCATGAGGCCAGAGAAGTCCAGCTCGCCTCGTTAGTCTCCTGTCTACTGTATTGTCAGTCTACAAGGAGGGGGTCTCGAATCAGCTCTTCTTGATACCACGTTGTTAGGCTGGTTTCACACTAAAGTTAGACATCTCCAGCAGGCTGTTCTGGCAGGGAGCAGCGGGCCAGAGATGTCTGGGTCTACATGTCTAAATGGGAAACACTGAAGGTTCGTTTGGTGAGATACAAGAAGATCCAGGAGAGGACCAGGTCTCCGATGCTGAAAGATGAGAGAGTTGGTAAAAGGAGAGAATAGTGGACAGAGGCAGAGGACAGGTCAAGAACGAGGAGAACAGAGTCATGTAGAAGCCAGGAGACAGGTCCAAGAGGAGGCGCACGGAGTAATGTAGAAGGTAGAGGACAGGTCTAGAAGAAGGAGGACAGACTACTGTAGAAGGCAGAGGACAGGTCTAGAAGGAGGGGCACAGACTGATGTAGAAGGTGGAGGACCAGTCTAGAAGGAGAAGGACAGAGTAATGTAGAAGGCAGAGGATAGGTCTAGAAGGAGGAGGACAGAGTAATGTAGAAGGCAGAGGATAGGTCTAGATAGAAGAGCACAGAGTAATGCAGAAGGCAGAGGACAGGTCTAGAAGGAGGAGGACAGACTCTGTGGTCAGCACTGGCAGATATGATGCAGTGAGATCACTCCGCTCTATCTGTGGTCAGCACTGGCAGATGTGATGCAGTGAGATCACTCCGCTTATCTGTGGTCAGCACTGGCAGATGTGATGCAGTGAGGTCACTCCGCTGTATCTGTGGTCAGCACTGGCAGATGTGATGCAGTGAGGTCACTCCGCTGTATCTGTGGTCAGCACTGGCAGATATGATGCAGTGAGATCACTCCGCTCTATCTGTGGTCAGCACTGGCAGATATGATGCAGGGAGGTCACTCCGCTCTATCAGTGGTCAGCACTGGCAGATATGATGCAGTGAGGTCACTCCGCTCTATCTGTGGTCAGCACTGGCAGATATGATGCAGTGAGGTCACTCCGCTCTATCAGTGGTCAGCACTGGCAGATATGATGCAGTGAGGTCACTCCGCTGTATCTGTGGTCAGCACTGGCAGATATGATGCAGGGAGGTCACTCCGCTCTATCAGTGGTCAGCACTGGCAGATATGATGCAGTGAGGTCACTCCGCTCTATCTGTGGTCAGCCCTGGCAGATATGATGCAGTGAGGTCACTCTGCTGTATCTGTGGTCAGCACTGGCAGATATGATGCAGGGAGGTCACTCCGCTGTATCTGTGGTCAGCCCTGGCAGATATGATGCAGTGAGGTCACTCCGCTCTATCAGTGGTCAGCACTGGCAGATATGATGCAGTGAGGTCACTCCGCTCTATCAGTGGTCAGCACTGGCAGATATGATGCAGTGAGGTCACTCCGCTCTATCTGTGGTCAGCACTGGCAGATATGATGCAGTGAGGTAACTCCGCTCTATCTTTGGTCAGCACTGGCAGATGTGATGCAGTGAGGTCACTCCGCTCTATCAGTGGTCAGCACTGGCAGATATGATGCAGTGAGGTCACTCCGCTGTATCTGTGGTCAGCACTGGCAGATATGATGCAGGGAGGTCACTCCGCTGTATCTGTGGTCAGCCCTGGCAGATATGATGCAGTGAGGTCACTCCGCTCTATCTGTGGTCTGCACTGGCAGATATGATACAGTGAGGTCACTCTGCTGTATCTGTGGTCAGCACTGGCAGATATGATGCAGGGAGGTCACTCCGCTCTATCAGTGGTCAGCACTGGCAGATATGATGCAGTGAGGTCACTCCGCTGTATCTGTGGTCAGCACTGGCAGATATGATGCAGGGAGGTCACTCCGCTCTATTAGTGGTCAGCACTGGCAGATATGATGCAGGGAGGTAACTCCGCTCTATCTGTGGTCAGCACTGGCAGATGTGATGCAGTGAGGTCACTCCTCTGTATCTGTGGTCAGCACTGGCAGATATGATACAGGGAGGTCACTCCGCTGTATCTGTGGTCAGCACTGGCAGATATGATGCAGGGAGGTCACTCCGCTCTATCAGTGGTCAGCACTGGCAGATATGATGCAGGGAGGTCACTCCGCTCTATTAGTGGTCAGCACTGGCAGATATGATGCAGGGAGGTCACTCCGCTCTATCAGTGGTCAGCACTGGCAGATATGATGCAGTGAGGTCACTCCGCTCTATCTTTGGTCAGCACTGGCAGATATGATGCAGGGAGGTCACTCCGCTCTATCTGTGGTCAGCACTGGCAGATATGATGCAGTGAGGTCACTCCGCTCTATCTGTGGTCAGCACTGGCAGATATGATGCAGGGAGGTCACTCTGCTCTATCTGTGGTCAGCACTGGCAGATGTGATGATGTAATTGGATCGCACCTCGTGGACCCCCTACAGGGGGCTCCTCTATACCCCACTGTCCACCAGAACTGTACATGACAGATGTGATGGTGAGTATTATGTGTACACCCTAATGTCTGCTCAGACATCGGGCGGTGACAGAACTCCATGTGCTGATAGTGGCCGCCCCGCCTGTGGGTGTGAGATGTGGAGACAGCCAGTCCACGCAGGCCTCCCCCGTCCACCCCCAGACTATATAAGAAGAGACAGCAGAGACCTGCACCTGGAGAGACAGCAGCCTGCAGAGACCTGCACCCGGAGAGACTGCAGCCTGCAGAGACCTGCACCCAGAGAGACAGCAGCCTGCAGAGACCTGCACTGGAGAGACTGCAGAGACCTGTACCGTGTTAAAGAGACAGCAGCTACACCATGGGTGAGAGTCCTCTTGTGTCCGAACGTCCTCCTCTCTGTCCCCCTAAACTTTCCAGCTCCCCACCCACAGTGCGCAGAGTTTTCTTCTTGTCTGTGGGAGGAGCTGCCAAAGAAAACAGAGAGCGGGGTGAGTTAACCCATTATATCCCAGGAGTAGTGTTAATTACTTCCTGTAAATTAGCTAGACTGGGGGCATGTTATGTCACCGTCACTGCACTGTCCCCTGCTGTCCATGTAAGTGACATCACTGCACTGTCCCCTGCTGTCCATGTAAGTGACGTCACTGCACTGTCCCCTGCTGTCCATGTAAGTGACCTGCACTGTCCCCTGCTGTCCATGTAAGTGACGTCACTGCACTGTCCCCTGCTGTCCATGTAAGTGACGTCACTGCACTGTCCCCTGCTGTCTATGTTAGTGACCGTTTCCCTCAGTCCTCAGTGGGGGCCCGTTTCCCTCTGTAATGTGATGTGTGGGGTGCAGCGCGTGGGTGACTCATGCGTTAATCTCAGGACCCTGCAAAGTATGTGACGGTTTATTCACCACCCGCAGCCTGGGCACTGGACGTGTGGTGGCGGCATGGACATAGCCATTTAGGGAGTCATTTATGACCAAATACTTTTCGGCAGTAGTCCTGTGCTCCTGTATGGGTGGTATATGGCAGTAGTCCTGTGCTCCTGTATGGGTGGTATACGGCAGTAGTCCTGTGCTCCTGTATGGGTGGTATACGGCAGTAGTCCTGTGCTCCTGTATGGGTGGTATACGGCAGTAGTCCTGTGCTCCTGTATGGGTGGTATACGGCAGTAGTCCTGTGCTCCTGTATGGGTGGTATACGGCAGTAGTCCTGTGCTCCTGTATGGCTGGTATACGGCAGTAGTCCTGTGCTCCTGTATGGGTGGTATACGGCAGTAGTCCTGTGCTCCTGTATGGGTGGTATACGGCAGTAGTCCTGTGCTCCTGTATGGGTGGTATACGGCAGTAGTTCTGTGCTCCTGTATGGGTGGTATACGGCAGTAGTCCTGTGCTCCTGTATGGGTGGTATACGGCAGTAGTCCTGTGCTCCTGTATGGGTGGTATACGGCAGTAGTTCTGTGCTCCTGTATGGGTGGTATATGGCAGTAGTTCTGTGCTCCTGTATGGGTGGTATACGGCAGTAGTCCTGTGCTCCTGTATGGGTGGTATACGGCAGTAGTCCTGTGCTCCTGTATGGGTGGTATACGGCAGTAGTCCTGTGCTCCTGTATGGGTGGTATATGGCAGTAGTCCTGTGCTCCTGTATGGGTGGTATACAGCAGTAGTCCTGTGCTCCTGTATGGGTGGTATACGGCAGTAGTCCTGTGCTCCTGTATGGGTGGTATATGGCAGTAGTTCTGTGCTCCTGTATGGGTGGTATACAGCAGTAGTCCTGTTCTCCTGTATGGGTGGTATACGGCAGTAGTCCTGTGCTCCTGTATGGGTGGTATACGGCAGTAGTTCTGTGCTCCTGTATGGGTGGTATACGGCAGTAGTTCTGTGCTCCTGTATGGGTGGTATACGGCAGTAGTCCTGTGCTCCTGTATGGGTGGTATATGGCAGTAGTTCTGTGCTCCTGTATGGGTGGTATATGGCAGTAGTCCTGTGCTCCTGTATGGGTGGTATACGGCAGTAGTCCTGTGCTCCTGTATGGGTGGTATACGGCAGTAGTCCTGTGCTCCTGTATGGGTGGTATACGGCAGTAGTCCTGTTCTCCTGTATGGGTGGTATACGGCAGTAGTCCTGTGCTCCTGTATGGGTGGTATACGGCAGTAGTCCTGTGCTCCTGTATGGGTGGTATACGGCAGTAGTCCTATGCTCCTGTATGGGTGGTATACGGCAGTAGTTCTGTGCTCCTGTATGGGTGGTATACGGCAGTAGTCCTGTGCTCCTGTATGGGTGGTATACGGCAGTAGTCCTGTTCTCCTGTATGGGTGGTATACGGCAGTAGTCCTGTTCTCCTGTATGGGTGGTATACGGCAGTAGTCCTGTGCTCCTGTATGGGTGGTATACAGCAGTAGTCCTATGCTCCTGTATGGGTGGTATACGGCAGTAGTTCTGTGCTCCTGTATGGGTGGTATACGGCAGTAGTCCTGTGCTCCTGTATGGGTGGTATACGGCAGTAGTCCTGTGCTCCTGTATGGGTGGTATACGGCAGTAGTCCTGTGCTCCTGTATGGGTGGTATACGGCAGTAGTCCTGTGCTCCTGTATGGGTGGTATACGGCAGTAGTTCTGTGCTCCTGTATGGGTGGTATACGGCAGTAGTCCTGTGCTCCTGTATGGGTGGTATATGGCAGTAGTCCTGTGCTCCTGTATGGGTGGTATACGGCAGTAGTTCTGTGCTCCTGTATGGGTGGTATATGGCAGTAGTTCTGTGCTCCTGTATGGGTGGTATACGGCAGTAGTCCTGTGCTTCTGTATGGGTGGTATACGGCAGTAGTCCTATGCTCCTGTATGGGTGGTATATGGCAGTAGTTCTGTGCTCCTGTATGGGTGGTATACGGCAGTAGTCCTGTGCTCCTGTATGGGTGGTATACGGCAGTAGTCCTGTGCTCCTGTATGGGTGGTATATGGCAGTAGTCCTGTGCTCCTGTATGGGTGGTATACGGCAGTAGTCCTGTTCTCCTGTATGGGTGGTATACGGCAGTAGTCCTATGCTCCTGTATGGGTGGTATACGGCAGTAGTCCTGTGCTCCTGTATGGGTGGTATACGGCAGTAGTCCTGTGCTTCTGTATGGGTGGTATACGGCAGTAGTCCACATCCACTAGGCCCCTCTGTACAGGGACGTCTCTTCCTGGTCTGCAGTCCTTCCGGGACGTCTCCATGGATCGCACAGCTGTGCCTCATCAGGACATATCTGCACGTAGTCCCCTTGTTGCGCGCCGCAATAACTCTGCTTCTATGGCCAATAAATCTTAGAGATGTGACCAGAGCTGCGTCCGCACCATAAAATGGTCTCATAAAAAAGTGACAGGACGTGATGACTGCTCGTTCTGTGACCCTGTGTCACAAGGTAGGTCATCACCCTGACTGCTGTCTGCCAGCTGCTGCCGTCCAGTTAACTCACATCATAGGGCCAGTAACAATGCTGGTGTCCATGGCCACCAGATTCTCACCAGTGAAACTCTCCATAGAGAGTAGTACGGGGACTGGGGAGCGCTCTATAAAGAGAAGTGTGGAGACTGGGGAGCGCTGTATAGAGAGTAGTGGCGAGACTGGGGAGCGCTGTATAGAGAGTAGTGGGGAGACTGGAGGAGCGCTGTATAGAGAGTAGTGGGGAGACTAGAGGAGCGCTGTATAGAGAGTAGTGGGGAGACTGGAGGAGCGCTGTATAGAGAGTAGTGGGGAGACTGGAGGAGCGCTGTATAGAGAGTAGTGGGGAGACTAGAGGAGCGCTGTATAGAGAGTAGTGGGGAGACTGGAGGAGCGCTGTATAGAGAGTAGTGGGGAGACTAGAGGAGCGCTGTATAGAGAGTAGTGGGGAGACTGGTGGAGTGCTCTATGAAGAATAGTAGGGGACTGGGGAGCGCTCTATAGAAATAAGTGGGGAAACTGGGGGGGGGTGCACTCTATGGAGAGTAGTAGGGAAACTGGGGGAGTGCTCTATAGAGAGTAGTACGGGGACTGGGGGAGCGCTCTATAAAGAGAAGTGTGGAGACTGGGGGAGCGCTCTATAGAGAGTAGTGGGGAGACTGGAGGAGCGCTCTATAGAGAGTAGTAGGGGACTGGAGGAGTGCTCTATAAAGAGTAGTGGGGAGACTGGAGGAGCGCTGTATAGAGAGTAGTGGGGGGACTGGTGGAGCGCTCTATGAAGAATAGTAGGGGGACTGGGGGAGCGCTCTATAGAAATAAGTGGGGAAACTGGGGGGGGGGCGCTCTATGGAGAGTAGTAGGGGGACTGGGGGAGCACTCTATAGAGAGTAGTGGGGAAACTGGGGGAGCGCTCTATAGAGAGTAGTACGGGGACTGGGGGAGCCTTCTATAAAGAGAAGTGTGGAGACTGGGGGAGCGCTCTATAGAGAGTAGTGGGGAGACTGGAGGAGCGCTCTATAGAGAGTAGTAGGGGGACTGGGGGAGCACTCTATAGAGAGTAGTGGGGAAACTGGGGGAGCGCTCTATAGAGAGTAGTAGGGGAACTGGGGGAGCACTGTATAAAGAGTAGTGGTGGACTGGGAAAGCGCTCTATAGAGAGTGGCGGGACTAGGGGAGCACTCTATAGAGAGTAGTGGCAAGACTGGAGGAGAGCTCTATAGCGAGTAGTGGGGAAACTGGGGAGCACTGGATAAGGAGTGGTGGACTGGGAAGGCGCTCTATAGAGAGTAGTGGTTGGGACTAGGGAGCGCTCTATACAGAGTAGTGGCAGGACTGGAGGACCACTCTATAGTGTAGTAGGATGATAGGGGAGCACTCTATACAGAGTAGAAGGAGGACTTGGGTAGTGCTCTATAGAGAGTTGGAGGAGGACTTGGGGAGTGCTCTATAGAGAGTTAGAGGAGGACTTGGGGAGTGCTCTATAGAGAGTAGGAGGAGGTCTTGGGGAGTGCTCTATAGAGAGTAGGAGGAGGTCTTGGGGAGTGCTCTATAGAGAGTAGGAGGAGGTCTTGGGAGTGCTCTATAGAGAGTAGGAGGAGGTCTTGGGGAGTGCTCTATAGAGAGTTGGAGGAGGACTTGGGGAGTGCTCTATAGAGAGTAGGAGGAGGACTAGGGGAGTGCTCTATAGAAAGTAGGAGGAGGTCTTGGGGAGTGCTCTATAGAGAGTTGGAGGAGGACTTGGGGAGTGCTCTATAGAGAGTAGGAGGAGGACTTGGAGAGTGCTCTATAGAGAGTAGGAGGAGGTCTTGGGGAGTGCTCTATAGAGAGTAGGAGGAGGACTAGGGAGTGCTCTATAGAGAGTAGTGGCAGGACTGGAGGAGCGCTCTATAGTGTAGTAGAATGATTGGGGAGCACTCTATAGAGAGTAGCAGGAGCACTTGGGGAGTGCTCTATAGAGAGTAGGAGGAGGACTTGGGGAGTGCTCTATAGAGAGTAGTGGCAGGACAGGAGGAGCGCTCTATAGTAGGCATCGGGGATTGAATACTGGAAGGGGGGACTGCGCCACCAATGTTTTTAATACTGGGTGCAGGGAGGGCGCACTGCGCCACCAATTAACATAACTCGCCCATTAATTCAGGGGTTAACTGCCGTGGATCGCAGCCACCCCTCATAGAGGTCGGATGTGGCTATATGATTCATCCTCCTCCTGTATTTGAATTATTAACTGAGTAAACTTCATTGGTGGCGCAGTGGCCACAGCCCCTCCTCCTCTTCTCCTCTCCTCTCATTGGTGGCTCAGTGGCCACAGCCCCTCCTCTCTCTACTCATTGGTGGCAGCGGCCACAGCCCCTCTCCTCCTCTTCTTCTTTCATTGGTGGCTCAGTGGCCACAGCCCCTCCTCTTCTCTCATTGGTGGCGCAGTGGCCACAGCCCCTCCTCTTCTCCTCTCATTGGTGGCACAGTGGCCACAGCCCCTCCTCTTCTCCTCTCATTGGTGGGGCAGTGGCCACAGCCCTCCCCTCCTCTTCTCCTCTCATTGGTGGCTTAGTGGCCACAGCCCCTCCTCTCCTCTTCTTATTGGTGGCTCAGTGGCCACAGCCCCCTCCTCCTCTCATTAGGGGCTCAGTGGCCACAGCCCCTCCTCTTCTCTCATTGGTGGCTTAGTGGCCACAGCCCCTCCCCTCCTCTTCTCCTTTCATTGGTGCTGCAGTGGCCACAGCCCCTCCTCTTCTCTCATTGGTGGCTCAGTGGCCACAGCCCCTTCGCTCCTCTTCTCCTCTCATTGGTGGCGCAGCAGCCACAGCCCCTCCCCTCCTCTCATTGGTGCCGCAGTGGCCACAGCCCCTCCTCTTCTCCTCTCATTGGTGGCGCATTGGCCACAGCCCCTCCTCTTCTCTTATTGGTGGCTCAGTGGCCACAGCCCCTCCTCTTCTCATTGGTGGCTCAGTGGCCACAGCCCCCTCCTCCTCTCATTAGTGGCTCAGTGGCCACAGCCCATCCTCTTCTCTCATTGGTGGCTTAGTGGCCACAGCCCCTCCCTCCTCTTCTTCTCTCATTGGTGGTGCAGTGGCCACAGCCCCTCCCCTCCTCTTCTCCTTTCATTGGTAGCGCAGTTGCCACAGCCCCTCCCCTCCTCCTCTCATTGGTGGCTCAGTGGCCACAGCCCCTCCTCTCCTCTCATTGGTGGCACAGGGGAGAGAGACACTGCTTCCTTCTCCACTGTGCTGCTGAGCCAACATGGATTGCGCTGACAGCAGCGCGATTCATGTTCGCGATTCATTATCAGCATATAGGCAAGGTAGATACCGATAACTTTGAAAATCCTGAATATCGGCCGATAATATCGGCAAATCCGGTCGATCCCTACTCTATAGTGTAGTAGGATGACTGGGGAGCACTCTATAGCGAGGAGGAGGACTTGGGGAGCACTCTATAGAGAGTAGTTACGGGACTGAAGGAGCACTCTATAGTGTAGTAGGATGACTGGGGGAGCACTCTATAGCGAGTAGGAGGAGGACTTGGGGAGCACTCTATAGAGAGTAGTAGCGGGACTGAAGGAGCGCTCTATAGTGTAGTAGGATGACTGGGGGAGCACTCTATAGCGAGGAGAAGGACTTAGGGAGCACTCTATAGAGAGTAGTAGCAGGACTGGAGAAGCGCTCTATAGTGTAGTAGGATGACTGGGGGAGCACTCTATAGCGAGGAGAAGGACTTGGGGAGCACTCTATAGAGAGTAGTAGCGGGACTGGAGAAGCGCTCTATAGTGTAGTAGGATGACTGGGGGAGCACTCTATAGCGAGGAGAAGGACTTGGGGAGCACTCTATAGAGAGTAGTAGCAGGACTGGAGAAGGGCTCTATAGTGTAGTAGGATGACTGGGGAGCACTCTATAGCGAGGAGAAGGACTTGGGGAGCACTCTATAGAGAGTAGTAGCGGGACTGGAGAAGGGCTCTATAGTGTAGTAGGATGAACACTATAGAGAGTAGTAGCAGGACTGGAGGAGCACTCTATAGTGTAGTAGGATGACTGGGGAGAACTCTGTAGCAAGTAGGAGGATGACTTGGGGAGCGCTCTATAGAGAGTAGTGGCAGGACTGGAGGAGCACTCTATAGTGTAGTAGGATGACTGGGGAGCACTCTATAGAGAGTAAGAGAAGGACTTGGGAGCGCTCTATAGAGTAGTAGCGGGGACTAGGGGAGCAGAAGTTCTCCCTGCAGGATGGAGAAAGCGCGCTCATACACAGAGCACCCACTGCTCTAGAAGTGATAACCCTAGAGACGTCCTCACATATTGTCTTCTTTTTTCTAGCTCAGTGCGGATCATCCTGTGGCCCCGGGTACAAGACTCCTCTGGACGCCATGAAAGGTACAGACCGGTCCTAATATGGCCTGAAATCTCCAATATATGTGACTATATGAAACTGTGTAATGTATATTATTAGAGAACAGTGACCTCCCTCCACCCGCAGCCTCTGCCATACATATTAGAGGACAGTGACCTCCCTCCACCCGCAGCCTCTGCCATACATATTAGAGGACAGTGACCTCCCTCCACCCGCAGCCTCTGCCATATATATTAGAAGGCAGTGACCTCCATCCCACCTCCACCCGCAGCCTCTGCACCAGCTCCACTCTATGGTCTGCTATGGTCCCTAATCTCGAGGGTGGTGGCTTCAGATGCTGCCTCATCCATGACTGCACAGGATGTATATAAGTATCCCACATGTGTGAACAGGAGGTACAGCCGCTGATCGCAAGAGCAGAGCCGTCTATTATTTGCAGTCTGGTAATCACTGTGTCACACACGACATGGGAATAGGGCGTCCTGCCGGTGGTGCCTTTCTCTGAGGGTCTCCTGTATTCCTGTAATGATGCTTGTAGTCCTGTGACCTTTATGTTCAGGTCCACGTGAAGAGTTGGTTTACGTTCCCTGCATCTATCGTAACACCGGGATCAAGAAGCCGGATTACTTGTCCACCGTGGATGTGAACCCTGAATCTGCGCAGTACTCGCAGGTAATGACCGTGTCAGCGCCTCCCGCTGCATTGACCTATGATATTTACTCCAAGGTTCTAGATCAGGTGACTGTACGTCCATAGGAGGCTCTAGTATCAGAGTGTGAGCTCTGTGGGTGAGTGTAGGTCCTCCTCGGGAGCGCAGGAGGTGATACGTTCTCCATTTTCCAGGTCATTCACCGTCTGCCGATGCCCCACCTGGACGATGAGCTGCACCACTCGGGCTGGAACACCTGCAGCAGTTGCTTTGGGGACCACTCTAAAGTGAGGAACAAGCTGATCCTGCCCTGTCTCATATCCTCCAGGGTCTACGTGGTAGATGTGGGCACTGACCCACGAGCCCCTCGCCTGCACAAGGTGGGTGTCACCTGAGGTTGTCCAGTTTTTCTATGTCTCCTGGGTGCTGATAGCTATGTCCGCTCTACAGGTTGTGGAAGCTGAAGATGTGAAGAAGAAGTGCGGCCTGGAGAACCTGCACACCTCCCACTGCCTGGGCTGTGGGAGATCATGATCAGCTCCCTGGGAGACCCTGAAGGGAATGGGAAAGGTGAGAGTGCCCCTAATGTAACCGCGATGCGAGTGCTCTCCGTGATACATGTGTCAGCTCCAGTAACTTCTGCTCCACATCTCAGGAGGCTTTGTTTTGCTGGATGGTGAGACGTTCGAAGTGAAGGGGAACTGGGAGGTAGAAGGACAAGCGGCACCGTTCGACTACGACTTTTGGTACCAACCGCGGCACAACGTCATGATCAGCACCGAGTGGGGAGCCCCAAAAGTTCTCCGTGATGGATTCAATATAGAGGATGTAGCAGCAGGTAGGATGTCCACCAGTCACTTCCACCTTATCTGAAACCTTTGATTTCAGGGTGCACAATGTAGTCCAGACCTGATCCATCTTCTGTTCTCCAGGACACTATGGCCGCCACATTCACGTGTGGGACTGGACCAAG
This sequence comes from Bufotes viridis, assembly GCA_033119425.1. Lineage (NCBI taxonomy): Eukaryota > Metazoa > Chordata > Amphibia > Anura > Bufonidae > Bufotes > Bufotes viridis. The sequence continues at coordinate 69,837,703 of CM065599.1, forward strand.
CACACCCTCATACAGAGCCTGGACCTGGGAGATGATGGGCTCCTCCCCTAGAGGTCCGCTTCCTGCACAATCCAGATGCTGATCAGGGGTTTGTCGGCTGCGCCCTCAGCAGCTCTGTCTTCAGATTCTATAAGGCAGAGGTGAGGAGGTGGTGGGAGCTCAGGGTTTGATTTGTGGGGTTGCACGTCCTCGGATACAATTGTAGACTGGAGGCGTTCACTTCAGACTGATGTCTAATGTCTTCTTTCCTCAGGATGGAAAATGGGCAGCTGAGAAGGTAATCCAGGTGCCTACCAAGAATGTCCAGGGCTGGGTGCTCCCGAAGATGCCAGGTGGGTGGTTCTGTGTGTCATTGTCCCTCTGACCATCTAGTCATAAAACTGGTGGGAGTGCTGATCCAGATAACTGGACTCTCCCTTGTGCAGGTTGTGGGCGAGCTGCAGTTATGTGGCTTATGATCCCTTTGCTCCAGTCACATCCAAAGCTGCCGCTCCTTGCAACAGAACAGGTTTTTCACATGTTGTCCAGAATTCTTGCATAGATCAAATGGCATGTCCTCTCCGCGAGGTGAGCAGGTTTATAATCGGAACACCCTAAACTGTGCTGGACATACACTCCTGTCATGATTTGGGGTATCTGACATGATTTGGGGTTGTCTTTGTGGGGGTAACTTAGGATGATTTGGGGTGTCTGTGTATGGTCTGTTATGATTTGGGGTGTTTGTGTGGGGTCTCTCATGATGATTTGGGGTATCTGTGTGGTGTCTGTTATTATAATTCGGGGTGTCTGTGTGCAGTGGCCAGGTTTGGGGTGGCCCCAACGCTACGCTGGGTCCCCCGGACACCGTTGAGGTGTCAGCATGTGTTGCTGCTCTCCAGAATGGATGGTACGACGTGGTGCACCCCAAAGGGAAATAAGTACAGAGAGTCAGGGTCTGCAGTAACCAGGGGGCTTCTTTACTGGAGGAATTCAGGTGCAAAAAACAATACAGGCAAGTCATAGGGCTGGCTTCTCCAGTCTCCTCCCTGAGACGAGGCATAGGGCTGGCTTCTCCAGTCTCCTCCCTGAGATGAGGCATAGGGCCGGCTTCTCCAGTCTCCTCCTTGAGAAGGAGCACAAGGCTGGCTTCTCCAGTCTCTTTCCTAGAACGAGGCATAGGGCCGACTTCTCCAGTCTCCTCCCTGAGATGAGGCATAGGTCTGGCTTCTCCACAGGGCTGGCTTCTCCAGTCTCTTTGCTGAGACGAGGCACATGGCTGGCTTCTCCAGTCTCCTCGCTGAGATGAGGCACAGGGCTGGCTTCTCCAGTCTCCTCCCTGAGACGAGGCATAGGGCCGGCTTCTCCATTCTCCTCCCTTAGAAGAGGGCTGGCTTGTCCAGTCTCCTTGCTGAGACGAGGCACAGGGCTGGCTTCTCCAGTATCCTCGCTGAGACGAGGCACAGAGCTGGCTTCTCCAGTTTCCTCCCTGAGAAAAGGTACAGGGCTGGCTTCTCCAGTCTCTTCCCTGAGAAAAGGCATAGGGCTGGCTTCTCCACAGGGCTGGCTTCTCCAGTATCCTCGCTGAGACGAGGCACAGGGCTGCCTTCTTCAGTCTCCTCCCTGAGACGAGGCATAGGGCCGGCTTTTCCAGTCTCCTCCCTGAGACGATGCATAAAGCAGACTTCTCCAGTCTCCTCCCTGAGACGAGGCATAGGGCCGGCTTCTCCAGTCTTCTCCCTGAGAATAGGGCTGGCTTTTCCATAGGGCTGGCTTGTCCAGTCTCCTTGCTGAGATGAGGCACAGGGCTGGCTTCTCCAGTATCCTCGCTGAGACGAGGCACAGAGCTGGCTTCTCCAGTCTCCTCCCTGAGACGAGGCATAGGGACGGCTTTTCCAGTCTCCTCCCTGAGACGATGTGTAGGGCTGGCTTCTCCAGTCTCTTCCCTGAGAAAAGGCATAGGGCTGGCTTCTCCACAGGGCTGGCTTCTCCAGTCTCCTTGCTGAGACGAGGCACAGGGCTAGCTTCTCCAGTCTCCTCGCTGAGACGAGGCACAGGGCTGGCTTCTTCAGTCTCCTCCCTGAGACGAGGCACAGGGCTGGCTTTTCCAGTCTCCTCCCTGAGAGGATGCATAGGGCCGGATTCTCCAGTCTCCTCCCTGAGACGATGCATAGGGCAGACTTCTCCAGTCTCCTTCCTGAGAAGAGGCACAGGGCCGGCTTCTCCAGTCTCTTTGCTGAGATGAGGCACAGGGCTGGCTTCTCAAGTCTTCTCCCTGAGAAGAGGCACAGGGCTGGCTTTTCCAGTCTCCTCCCTGAGACGATGCATAAAGCAGACTTCTCCAGTCTCCTCCCTGAGACGAGGCATAGGGCCGGCTTCTCCAGTCTTCTCCCTGAGAAGAGGGCTGGCTTTTCCATAGGGCTGGCTTGTCCAGTCTCCTTGCTGAGACGAGGCACAGGGCTGGCTTCTCCAGTATCCTCGCTGAGACGAGGCACAGAGCTGGCTTCTCCAGTCTCCTCCCTGAGACAAGGCATAGGGACGGCATTTCCAGTCTCCTCCCTGAGACGATGTGTAGGGCTGGCTTCTCCAGTCTCTTCCCTGAGAAAAGGCATAGGGCTGGCTTCTCCACAGGGCTGGCTTCTCTAGCCTCTTTGCTGAGATGAGGCACAGGGCTGGCTTCTCAAGTCTTCTCCCTGAGAAGAGGCACAGGGCTGGCTTTTCCAGTCTCCTCCCTGAGACGATGCATAAAGCAGACTTCTCCAGTCTCCTCCCTGAGACGAGGCATAGGGCCGGCTTCTCCAGTCTTCTCCCATAGAAGAGGGCTGGCTTTTCCATAGGGCTGGCTTGTCCAGTCTCCTTGCTGAGACGAGGCACAGGGCTGGCTTCTCCAGTATCCTCGCTGAGACGAGGCACAGAGCTGGCTTCTCCAGTCTCCTCCCTGAGACAAGGCATAGGGACGGCTTTTGCAGTCTCCTCCCTGAGACGATGTGTAGGGCTGGCTTCTCCAGTCTCTTCCCTGAGAAAAGGCATAGGGCTGGCTTCTCCACAGGGCTGGCTTCTCCAGTCTCCTTGCTGAGACGAGGCACAGGGCTAGCTTCTCCAGTCTCCTCGCTGAGACGAGGCACAGGGCTGGCTTCTTCAGTCTCCTCCCTGAGACGAGGCACAGGGCTGGCTTTTCCAGTCTCCTCCCTGAGAGGATGCATAGGGCCGGCTTCTCCAGTCTCCTCCCTGAGACGATGCATAGGGCAGACTTCTCCAGTCTCCTTCCTGAGAAGAGGCACAGGGCCGGCTTCTCCAGTCTCTTTGCTGAGATGAGGCACAGGGCTGGCTTCTCAAGTCTTCTCCCTGAGAAGAGGCACAGGGCTGGCTTTTCCAGTCTCCTCCCTGAGACGATGCATAAAGCAGACTTCTCCAGTCTCCTCCTGAGACGAGGCATAGGGCCGGCTTCTCCAGTCTTCTCCCTGAGAAGAGGGCTGGCTTTTCCATAGGGCTGGCTTGTCCAGTCTCCTTGCTGAGACGAGGCACAGGGCTGGCTTCTCCAGTATCCTCGCTGAGACGAGGCACAGAGCTGGCTTCTCCAGTCTCCTCCCTGAGACGAGGCATAGGGACGGCTTTTCCAGTCTCCTCCCTGAGACGATGTGTAGGGCTGGCTTCTCCAGTCTCTTCCCTGAGAAAAGGCATAGGGCTGGCTTCTCCACAGGGCTGGCTTCTCCAGTCTCCTTGCTGAGACGAGGCACAGGGCTAGCTTCTCCAGTCTCCTCGCTGAGACGAGGCACAGGGCTGGCTTCTTCAGTCTCCTCCCTGAGACGAGGCACAGGGCTGGCTTTTCCAGTCTCCTCTCTGAGAGGATGCATAGGGCCGGCTTCTCCAGTCTCCTCCCTGAGACGATGCATAGGGCAGACTTCTCCAGTCTCCTTCCTGAGAAGAGGCACAGGGCCGGCTTCTCCAGTCTCTTTGCTGAGATGAGGCACAGGGCTGGCTTCTCAAGTCTTCTCCCTGAGAAGAGGCACAGGGCTGGCTTCTCCAGTCTCCTCCCTGAGACAAGGCATAGGGCTGGCTTCTCAGGTCTCCTCCCTGAGACGAGACATAGGGCTGGCTTCTCCAGTCTCCTCCCTGAGACGAGGCATAGGGCCAGCTTCTCCAGTGTCCTCCCTGAGTGGAGGCACAGGGCTGACTTCTCCAGTCTCTTTCCTAGGATGAGGCATAGGGCCGACTTCTCCAGTCTCCTCCCTGAGATGATGCGTAGGGCTGGCTTTTCCAGTCTCCTCCCTGAGATGATGTGTAGGGCTGGCTTCTCCAGTCTACTCCCTGAGAAGAGGCATAAGGCTGGCTTCTCCAGTCTCCTCCCTGAGACGAGGCATAGGGCTGGCTTCTCCAGTCTCCTCTCTGAGACGAGGCATAGGCTTGACTTCTCCAGTCTCCTACCTGAGACGAGGCATAGGGCTGGCTTCTCCAGTCTCCTCCCTGAGACGAGGCATAGGGCTGGCTTCTCCAGTCTCCTCCCTGAGACGAGGCATAGGGCTGGCTTCTCCAGTCTCCTCCCTGAGACGAGGCATAGGCTTGACTTTTCCAGTCTCCTTCCTGAGATGAGGCATAGGGCTGGCTTCTCCAGTCTCCTCCCTGAGACGAGGCATAGGCTTGACTTCTCCAGTCTCCTCCCTGAGACGAGGCGCAAGTCTCTTTCCTAGGATGAGGCATAGGGCCGACCTCCTTTCTCCTCCTGGTCACTCAGTAGTCTGGCAGAGTCTCCTCTTCCAAGCACTGTTCCCTAACTGCAGCACACTAGGGGCTCTGACTGCTCTCCTTATATACCATTTCTAGCTAAAGCTACTCTCACACTGGCGTTTTGGCTTTCCGTTTGTGCAATCTGTTCAGGGCTCCCAGAAGCTTTCCAAAATGGATCAGTTTTGACCTCAAGCATTCTGAATGGAAAAGGATCCGCTCAGGATGCCTCAGTTTGCCTCCGTTCAGTCACCATTCCGCTCTGGAGGCGCCTGCAGCGTTTGGTGTCAGTCTGATGAAACTGAGCCAAACAAATCCGTCCTGGCACACAATGTAAGTCAATGGGGACGGATCTGTTTTCTCTGACACAATCTGGTATGGATCCGTCCCCATTGACTTTCAATAGTGTTCAAGACGGAATCCGTCATGGCTATAGAAGACATAATACAACCAGATCCGTTCATGACGGATGCATGCGGTTGTATTATTGTAACGGATTATTTTGACGGATTCGCAAAAGACGCTAGTGTGAAAGTAGCCTAAACTGAACCTTCTAGTGGAGAGGAGAATCTCAGCACAAACAGATACAATGTTACCACTCCCATCTGCCATAGACTTACATTAGAGCTTCAGTGATGGGGGCGGAGCCTGACCTCGCTTCATGGCGGCTGCATCTGAGTAGAGCTCCCGCCACCAAGCTCTTCATAAGCCTGTTATCAGCAAGTTCTGCCTACTATGGTGAAGATACAACCAAAAGAACTAGCAGTGACGATGTCCAGCACGAGCAAAAACGTCAAACAGGACAAAGCCATGGAGAAATTCCTGAACAAATCGAGACCTCGCGTAGACAGAGGACAACCTAAGATGGCGCAGGCCGGCGTGTCACCACAAGATACAGAGGCGGGTGGCCGATTGGACGGCTCAGATGTAGAAGATGATTCTGCTACTGTCTCTTTGGGGTGAGCGTTGGGACCCCCTAACAACAGCTTACCTAGACAGAGCCCTGAGCAAGGCCTTAGCTCCGTTGGCTGCAGATCTTTCCCACATAAAAGCTGACATCCACCATATTGGCGATAGGGTAGAAACCCTGGAACAGCATTGTGAGGACCAACAAGCCTTCAACGCCGCGGTCAGACAATCCCTGACCTTCTTATCAGACGGCCCTCAACGACTCCATCACGATGATAGAGGACCAAGAAAATAGGAGCCGTAGGAAAAACTTACGGATAAGGGGCTATCCGGAAGCTCCTGATAAGGAAAACCTGGTCAGAACTATGAAAGAGCTATTTACCTTCCTGGTAGGAGCTGATCGGGCCACTTCCATAATAGTGGAACAGCGTCCACCGAGCACTCAGGCCAAAGCCCTTACCCTCGGAAAACCCGAGAGATATCATATGTGGACTATTAAGTTATAGAGACACCGAGATCCTATTGAAAAAGGCGCGGGATCTACCTGACATCTTTATTGGAGACGCAGAGGTCCAAGTGTTTCAAGACATCTCACCTGCCACGCTGCAAAAGAGAAGGATGATGAAACCCCTGACGGCAGCACTGAGAGAGGCTGGGATCAACTGCCGTTAGTTGTTCCCATTTGGCCTCCTGATCACCACAAGAAATAAGAGATACACCATCCGAACCCCAAGCGATCTGGAACAATTATGGGAACCCCTGGGACTAACTCCTTTGAAGCTCCCTTCGTGGCTACCAGTCTCCCTTGATCTCGACTCAACTACTATCACGGTACCGACCGGCTGGTCCGCAGTCAGGAAACAAGGGTCCCACAAGACTCAGCGCTCTTCACAACCGGACTCCAAAGTCTGAGCAGCAGACAGAGGTGACCTACATGTACCTATCTTCCTCTCCGAGATTGAGGAGATCTAGTGGTCGGTGCTATCTGGTTAGACTCTTATTTTCCAACTGTATGTGGTAACACTGTCAGCCATAAAATTCCCAGCCTCAACGCATAAGATATCATAGACGGTTGTATTTGATCCTCTGTCCATCACCGATCACTCCTTGCGTTTGCTGTAGTCACCCCATGTATGTATATATTGTCCTGTCGCGACATAGCCCATATGGAACTAGAAAATATGTGTCATTAGCAACTCACTACCTTCCATGTCCAGTCAGCTAGTAGTGAAACATATAGGTCCCCCCCTCGATATTCCTAGGGACCCGAGCTAACTTAGGGATGTGGATCTGTCTTAAGCACTTTATCTATTTGCTGTATTTACACACCATAGAGGAGAACTCTTCTTATGCCTTACATGAGGAGAGCTTGGGCGGATCAGGCCACATTTCTTTCTCTCTTTCATCTTCCCGCCTCAGCTCCAGCTCCACCGGAGCCTGTGCCTCATAAGTCAACTGTTGTTTAATTCTTATTAATGTTCACTATGTTTATACTGTTTACACGGTTTATCAATGTGTTAATACTGTTCTGGATCACTCCTGCGGTGTGCATTTCACTGTTTAGCGGACTCCCTCCTGAGGAACCAATATGGCCCCAGTGAATTTAACAATAGCCTCCCTTAATGTTAAGGGATGCAATCACCCGGTCAAAAGGAGCCGAATCATGCAGTTGCTGAGGAGCGAGTCGGCAGACATCCTACTGCTACAGGAGACTCATTACAAGAAAGGGCGCACTCCCAGTATGAACAGATCAGGCTACTCCACTTGGTATCATGCCTGCTTTGACAAAGCCCCCAGAGGAGTCAGCATAGGTAGACGTAAAAACCTTCCATTTGTTATGACATCTAACGTGTCTGATCCGGAGGGAGATATATTTTATTAAGAGGTAAACTGGGCTCCAAGGAGATTACAATCTGCAATTTGTATGCACCAAATACTGGGACGGGGAAGTGGTTGTGCAAAATGCTCACCACCATTTCACAGTTTTCATCAGGTCTTTTGCTAATGGGAGGTGACATTAATCTCACCCTGAACCCAACACTTGACTCCTCAACGGGAAGATCAGCTGTCCCATCTTCGTCGCTGAGAAAATTAAGTAAGCAATTGCTTGATATGGGGTTATGTGATGTGTGGAGAACTAAACATGGAGACACTAAAGACTACACGTTCTACTCAGTTCCTCACAAGTCCTATCATAGATTGGACTACATATTTCTACCTGACAGAGCACTCATCAATGTAAGTAGGACGGACATTCTTGGAATCACAGTCTCAGACCATGCCCCTATAGTGTGTGTAATCACCATTCCAGAAATAGAGGGGAGAGAATGGTCCTGGCGGTTGAACCCTACGATTTTGGAATCCACTTCACATGTCACAGCTTTATGTAAGAAATTGTCAAATTACTTTCAGACAAATGAAACCCCGATGTCTCACCAGCCTCAATATGGGAAGCTCATAAGTCTGTTATTAGAGGCGAAATGATCTCCCTAGGTTCACACCTTAAAGGAGCGACAGGACAGGTCTCCTCACTACTTACTAAAATTTCAGAATTAGAAGTAACTCACAAAAGTTCTCTGACCTCTGCTATACTCAATAAGCTGTCTGCACTGAGGAATGAGTTAAAATCTGTCTTAAGCCTGATTTGCATCTCAGGCACAAACAGTACAATACGCCCATGGCGATAAGGGCAACAAGCTCATGTCAGTACTAGTAAAGAAACAGATCCAACGCTCCTTCATCAGTCAGATGGTAGATGCCGAGGGCAAAAACACACCTCTTCATCAGGCATAGCTAATATCTTCGCTAGATATTACCAGACCCTCTATAACATTAGATCGGGAGACCGAGAAGGGGAGATCACTCTCAGGTCCCAATCAATACAAACCTTCCTAGATGGCCTCGACTTACCGGTAATACCAGAGGAAGCCAAAGCCACTCTAGTTGCACCAATCACCTTGGAAGAGGTTAAAAAGTCTTATCCACTGTCCCCAAAGGCAAAAGCCCGGGCCCTGACGGATTACCTGTGAACTATTATAAGAAATTCTTCCCAACCATAGGCCCCTTCCTAGTTAAATATTTTAACTCACTACTATCAGGAGCCCGAAACAAAATCTGGAAGCTTATATAGTCGTCATACCTAAACCTGACAAGAACCCTGAAACCCCAACAAGCTACAGACCGATTTTGTTGCTCAACACAGACCTGAAGTTATGGGCAAAAGTACTAGCTCATAGGTTGGCCCGTTGTTGCCGGGATTGGTGTCTCCAGAGCAGACAGGCTTTGTGGGGTAGGGAGTGCAGGGACAGTACATTCCGTGTTTTGCTCATAAATTTGAAACCCCTCTCGCTCTACCCAGTACGGATGCTGAAAAAGCATTTGACAGAGTGGATTGGGGTTTTATGCAGGCCGCCCTGAATAAGTTCGGCAAAAATTCTTGTGCCACGTCACTGGCTCTCGTCAGATGCACCGACTAGAGGGGAATGGATAGAAGGAGTTAGGGGAAATCTGCAGATTTGAGGGGCTATCCAGCTGGGAAACTTTCTCTCATGATAGATACCTTAAACAGTGGGCCCCTGGTTTACATGGTGTATATCTAATGGGTTGACTCCCGTGCCTTAAAATATCTATCCCCTTGGCACACTTACCTAGACCTAGGCCTCTTCATCTGCTAGGGTCTTTGGACGTCATTAGCCAACAGCTCCTTTAAACTGATTGACTTACCATGACTCAACTGGTCTCGGCAACATTTCACACTTGACTTCACCTGTCGGACGCAGATGTTCTGATGTGCACACCTTGTGATCCCGGTTATGTTTGTATTTTTGTATTTTTGTTTACCTATCTTCCTTTATTGTTACATAGACTTGTGATTGTGACTCATGATTTTGTATAGGGAAGAAACAATGTGATACTTCAATGGCAATGACTCAGCAGTTTTTCCAGACAAAAACAAGTTTCCAGACAGAACAACAGAGCTAAACCAGACAGTCACAAGGTCGGTCCGTCTGGTTTTGGTGGTAAACAACCTCTGGCTTTTTCCCTCCAAAAGAGGCTCTTCTTTGGCAGGGTTTCTATGGCAGCTGTGGAAAATTACCAGCTTCTCATTCAAAGTCCCAAAAGTCTCCCAGTATGCATTAACCCTTTCCACAGAGCCTCACAAATACAGTGCAAATGAACAGAATATATCACAACATAGATATAAAATGCAGAATATAGTAGTAATATTAAACCGTGCAAGTTAACCCTTTCAAGTGAAATAAAGTAAGACGTTTATAACTTTGCATAGGGAAACAGGGGCAAATGTCTACAAATGTCCAGACTTCATAGTACCCCTGCTCCAGTGTGGGGTTGGTGATGATTTGGGGTGTCTGTTAAGATTTGGGCATGTCTTTGTGGGGGTAAATTGTGATGAATGGGGGGTCATGTGTTTAATGGGAGCAGCAGCATTTCGATGATACAGTACACCCAGTGCCCTATTGTCCTCCGGGTAACATGCGTAATCTCGCTGACAGAACTGGTAACGGCGCTATCCTGTGAAGTCCGTTTCATTGATGTGCGCCCCCGGGCTCCCCATTGCGCATGTGCAGGGAATCCTGTAACGGGATACATTCAGTGCGCATGCACCGGAGGAGCCTAAAGCACCTCCGTGACAAGACAGCCCATAATCATGGCAGCACTGTAGGTGGCCAGGGTAAGACCCGGGTGTGAGGCATAACGGAGCGTGTAGAAACACCAGGGATCCAGACATCGCGTGTCATTTAAATGACGGCAGTCCCCGTCAGATATACATCCCGATGACGCTAGGAAACCAGGGGGTATGTGACAGCCACGCACCCTACAAGATGGTGGCCAAACCTAATCTGTAAAGGAAAACCTCTCCTCACCGAGGGCGCTCCCGATTAGATGTCCTGGGCTGATTAACCCTCTGTTCTCTGCTCCCCAGGTCTGATCACAGATATCCTGATCTCATTGGACGACCGTTTCCTGTACTTCAGTAACTGGCTGCACGGTGACATCAGACAGTATGACATCACTGACACCAAGCAGCCCAAGATGGTAGGACAGGTAAGTGGCAGCTGGGAGACCCCAGAGCATCATAAGACATCTCCCAGGATACCGCCGCAGCCACCGCCATGTTCCCTGCTCACCTGACGGTGTCTCCTCTGCAGGTCTTCCTCGCGGGCAGCATCCTGAACGGGGTCCGGTCACCACGCTGGACGACAAGGAACTGACGAGTCAGCCACAGCCAGTGACTGTAAAGGTGAGGGGTCACAGTCCTGCAGCCCCCATAGCATCATGTCCCCCACTGTCCTGGTGCCCATACCACCATGTCTCTTTACCTGTGTGTCTTATAGGGAGGAGGGTCCCCGGGGCCCCCAGATGATCCAGCTCAGCCTGGACGGGAGGAGGCTCTATGTGACCACATCTCTGTACAGCGCCTGGGACAAGCAGTTCTACCCCGACATGATCCGGTAAGAGACGCCTGCTACACACGCAGAACACCACAGGGGCCCGACAGCTTCAGAGAGTTAGATACAAGCTGCCGGGAGTCCTCATGGTATGTAATATACAGGTTGCTCGAGGCCTGGCTGACTCAGAGGGTTAGATACAGACTGCCGGGGCCCTCATGGTATGTAATATACAGGTTCCTCCAGGCCCGGAAGACTCAGGAGGTTAGATACAGACTGCCGGGGGCCCTCATGGTATGTAGTATACAGGTTCCTCCAGGCCCGGCAGACTCAGGAGGTTAGATACAGACTGCCGGGGGCCCTCATGGTATGTAATATACAGGTTCCTCCAGGCCCGGCAGACTCAGGAGGTTAGATACAGACTGCCAGGGGCCCTCATGGTATGTAGTATACAGGTTCCTCCAGGCCCGGCAGACTCAGGAGGTTAGATACAGACTGCCGGGGCCCTCATGGTATGTAGTATACAGGTTCCTCGAGGCATGGCTGACTCAGAGGGTTAGATACAGACTGCCGGGGCCCTGATGGTATGTAGTATACAGGTTCCTATAGGCATGGCTGACTCAGAGGGTTAGATACAGACTGCCGGGGGCCCTCATGGTATGTAATATACAGGTTCCTCCAGGCCCGGCAGACTCAGGAGGTTAGATACAGACTGCCGGGGGCCCTCATGGTATGTAATATACAGGTTCCTCCAGGCCCGGCAGACTCAAAAGGTTAGATACAGACTGCCGGGGGGCCCTCATGGTATGTAGTATACAGGTTCCTCGAGGCATGGCTGACTCAGAGGGTTAGATACAGACTGCCGGGGGCCCTCATGGTATGTAGTATACAGGTTCCTCGAGGCATGGCTGACTCAGAGGGTTAGATACAGACTGCCGGGGGCCCTCATGGTATGTAATATACAGGTTCCTCGAGGCCTGGCTGACTCAGAGGGTTAGATGCAGACTGCTGGGGGCCCTCATGGTATGTAATATACAGGTTCCTCCAGGCCCGGCAGACTCAGGAGGTTAGATACAGACTGCCGGGAGCCCTCATGGTATATAATATACAGGTTCCTCTGAGTTTGGTGGAGAAGTCATGGGGTGTTGATGTTAATGTCGCCTCCCTCGGGGGCCCAGCGTGGTCTCATGTGCGTTCCCTCCTTGTGTCCACCACAGGGACGGCTCCGTCATGTTACAGATCGATGTGGACACTGACAAGGGAGGCCTCACTCTGAACCCCAACTTCATGGTGGATTATGGGGCGGAGCCGGATGGTCCAGTCTTGGCTCACGAGTTCGCTATCCAGGCGGAGATTGCAGCTCTGACATCTGGATCTAGAACTTCCTCAGACGAATTAACCCTCTGATGGCATGTACTACTACTCCAAGCAAGCACCTCTCAGGTTACAGGTTTTACTTCCACTGATTTTGAAGATTTCAGGCTTGAATGTGTCGGAACCACGTCCATGCGACCACCATTGCTAATCAGATTTTATACTTGTGATTCTGCGGCTTTAACCCTTTAATATCCATTACATTTCTTGGTTTTGTCACATCATCGTTGCCGCTGTCCTGTGTGCAGGGGCGAAGCAAAAAGGGAGTATTAAAGGATGTACTCAGGGGTGGAGCTAAAGGGGATAATACAGGACGTACCTCAGGAGCAGAGCCAAAGGGGATAATACAGGACGTACCTCAGGAGCAGAGCCAAGGGGATAATACAGGACGTGCCTCAGGAGCAGAGCCAAAGGGGATAATACAGGACGTGCCTCAGGAGCAGAGCCAAAGGGGATAATACAGGACGTACCTCAGGAGCAGAGCCAAAGGGGATAATACAGGACGTACCTCGGGGAGGAGCCAAAGGGAATAATACAGGATGTACCTCGGGGAGGAGCCAAAGGGAATAATACAGGACTTACCTTTTTATTTTTATATCGAGGCAGGAAAGAAGATGTGAAGGATGATACAGGTGACAGGTGCCGATGACTTGAGAAGCCCCTTATCTTCTTTACCCCTTTACCCCTGGAGTATCCATAGTAATTATCTGCCCGGGGTACATAGCTTCTACTAATCCAGTCATCGGAACAGTCCCAAATTTTCAGAGACCGCCCTGATAATAGCTTGTTGTGTCCTGAAAGGTGGTTCTTATTTAAACCCCGCTACTATTGAGAGCTTCAGGCGCGATTTGGGCGTGCCCTGAATTTACACAAATTTTCATATAATAAAATTGAGTTATAAAGTGATAGGTGTAATAATACAAAGACTGTACAGAGGTCGTATATGTGTCATCACACAGCACAGACAGGGAGCAGAGGTGTAATAAGAGATGGGTGTCATAATACAGAGACTGTACAGAGGTCGATATGTGACATCACAGCACAGAGGGAGCAGAGGTGTAATAAAGAGATAGGTGTCATAATACAGAGACTGTACAGAGGTCGTATATGTGACATCACAGCACAGAGGGAGCAGAGGTGTAATAAAGAGATAGGTGTCATAATACAGAGACTGTACAGAGGTCGTATACAGTCTCTGTATTATGACACCTATCTCTTTATTACACCGCTCCTTCCTCTCTGTGCTGTGATGTCACATATACGACTCTCTGTACAGTCTCTGTATTATTACACCTATCTCTTTATTACACCGCTCCTCCTCTGTGCTGTGATGTCACATATACGACCTCTGTACAGTCTCTGTATTATGACACCTATCTCGTTATTACACCGCTCCTCCTCTGTGCTGTGATGTCACAAATACGACCTCTGTACAGTCTCTGTATCATTACACCGCTCCTCCTCTGTGCTGTGATGTCACATATACGACCTCTGTACAGTCTCTGTATTATTACACCGCTCCTCCTCTCTGTGCTGTGACGTCACATATACGACCTCTGTACAGTCTCTGTATTATTACACCGCTCCTCCCCTCTGTGCTGTGACGTCACATATACGACCTCTGTACAGTCTCTGTATTATTACACCGCTCCTCCCTCTCTGTGCTGTGACATCACATATACGACCTCTGTACAGTCTCTGTATTATTACACCGCTCCTCCCACTCTGTGCTGTGACGTCACATATACGTCCTCTGTACAGTCTCTGTATTATGACACCTATCTCGTTATTACACCGCTCCTCCCTCTGTGCTGTGATGTCACATATACGACCTCTGTACAGTCTCTGTATTATTACACCGCTCCTCCCTCTCTGTGCTGTGATGTCACAAATACGACCTCTGTATGGTCTCTGTATTATGACACGTACTATCTCGTTATTACACCGCTCCTTCCTCTCTGTGCTGTGACGTCACATATACGACCTCTGTACAGTCTCTGTATTATTACACCTATCTATTTATTACACCGCTCCACCCTCTGTGCTGTGACGTCACATATACGACCTCTGTACAGTCTCTGTATTATTACACCTATCTCGTTATTACACCGCTCCTCCCTCTCTGTGCTGTGACGTCACATATACGTCCTCTGTACAGTCTCTGTATTATGACACCTATCTCGTTATTACACCGCTCCTCCCTCTGTGCTGTGACGTCACATATACGACCTCTGTACAGTCTCTGTATTATTACACCGCTCCTCCCTCTCTGTGCTGTTACGTCACATATACGACCTCTGTACAGTCTCTATATTATTACACCTATCTCTTTTATTACACCACTCCTCCCTCTCTGTGCTGTGACGTCACATATACGACCTCTGTACAGTCTCTGTATTATTACACCGCTCCTCCCTCTCTGTGCTGTTACGTCACATATACGACCTCTGTACAGTCTTTGTATTACTACACCTATCTCTTTATTACACCGCTCCTCTTTCTGTGCTGTGATGTCACATATACGACCTCTGTACGGTCTCTGTATTATGACACCTATCTCGTTATTACACCGCTCCTCCCTCTGTGCTGTGATGTCACATATACGACCTCTGTACAGTCTCTGTATTATGACACCTATCTCTTTATTACACCGCTCCTCCCTCTGTGCTGTGATGTCACATATACGTCCTCTGTACAGTCTCTGTATTATGACACCTATCTCGTTATTACACCGCTCCTCCCTCTGTGCTGTGATGTCACATATACGACCTCTGTACAGTCTCTGTATTATTACACCGCTCCTCCCTCTCTGTGCTGTGACGTCACATATACGACCTCTGTACAGTCTCTGTATTATTACACCGCTCCTCCCTCTGTGCTGTGATGTCACATATACGACCTCTGTACAGTCTCTGTATTATGACACCTATCTCGTTATTACACCGCTCCTCCCTCTGTGCTGTGATGTCACATATACGACCTCTGTACAGTCTCTGTATTATTACACTGCTCCTTCCTCTCTGTGCTGTGATGTCACATATACGACCTCTGTACAGTCTCTGTATTATTACACCTATCTCTTTATTACACCGCTCCTCCCTCTGTGCTGTGACGTCACGTATACGACCTCTGTACAGTCTCTGTATTATGACACCTATCTCTTTATTACACCGCTCCTCCCTCTCTGTGCTGTGACGTCACATATACGACCTCTGTACAGTCTCTGTATTACTACACCTATCTCGTTATTACACCGCTCCTCCCTCTGTGCTGTGACGTCACATATACGACATCTGTACAGTCTCTGTATTATTACACCGTTCCTCCCTCTGTGCTGTGACGTCACATATACGACCTCTGTACAGTCTCTGTATTATTACACCGCTCCTCCCTCTCTGTGCTGTGACTTCACATATACGACCTTTGTACAGTCTCTGTATTATGACACCTATCTCTTTATTACACCGCTCCTCCCTCTCTGTGCTGTGACGTCACATATACGACCTCTGTACAGTCTCTGTATTATGACACCTATCTCTTTATTACACCGCTCCTCCCTCTCTGTGCTGTGACATCACATATACGACCTCTGTACAGTCTCTGTATTATTACACCGCTCCTCCCACTCTGTGCTGTGACGTCACATATACGTCCTCTGTACAGTCTCTGTATTATTACACCTATCTCTTTATTACACCGCTCCTCCCTCTGTGCTGTGACGTCACATATACGACCTCTGTACAGTCTCTGTATTATTACACCGCTCTTACGCTCTCCTCTCTGTGCTGTGACGTCACATATACGACCTCTGTACAGTCTCTGTATTATGACACCTATCTCTTTATTACACCGCTCCTTCCTCTCTGTGCTGTGACGTCACATATACGACCTCTGTACAGTCTCTGTATCATTACACCGCTCCTCCCTCTCTGTGCTGTGACGTCACATATACGACCTCTGTACAGTCTCTGTATTATTACACCTATCTCGTTATTACACCGCTCCTCCCTCTGTGCTGTGACGTCACATATACAACATCTGTACAGTCTCTGTATTATCACACCGCTCCTCCCTCTCTATGCTGTGACGTCACATATAGGTCAGTATCTCTAGGTGTAAACAGATCATGTGAAAATACACGGATGGTTTTCTTCCAAGAACAGCGCCTCTCCTGTCCGTGGTCGTTTGTGGTACTGCAGCTCTGTTACACCAGAAGGGACTGAGCGTTAATACCGCACACACGCTGTAGACGGGCGATGCTGGGACTGCAAGAAAGTAGAAGCACAGGGGATCGGTGGAGTCGCACACCACGGACACATCGGAGGAGACACCCGGAAGGTTCTACAACCCCCTGTGGAAGAAAGCCGCCATGTTTGTTCTTCTCCTTTCCACTGGTGAACGATCTCTTTATCCCGTCTGATGGAAGTGAAGTGTCCCTTTAAGTACTCCTGACGCTCAGTCCTCCACCTCTCCTTCCTCCCTCCGATCAGTCCTCCACCTCTCCTCCCTCCGATCAGTCCTCCACCTCTCCTCCTCCCTCCGATCAGTCCTCCACCTCTCCTCCTCCCTCCGATCAGTCCTCCACCTCTCCTCCCTCCGATCAGTCCTCCACCTCTCCTCCCTCCTCGAGCCGGTGAACAGGTCGATGGCTTTCTGATGGTCAGTGAGGGCTCTGAGGTGAGGAGAAGCTCATGCTCCTGGTCATGATCTGCCTTTCTCGGAGATAAACCCCGCCTCTGTGGCAGCCATTTTGAATAATTAAATTTTCAACCAATAGAAATCGACCTCATTTGCATATTTACCCACAATGCATTGCAAATCGTCTCCTAAGTTAAATGAACGTTGAAAAGAATATGTCAAATCCGAAATTTGACTTAGAAAACAGAATTTTAGGACAAAGTGGGCGGAGCCTATCTGAGCTCAAATCCAGCGCCATCCAGACCCTCCGGAGGAAGCCCGGACGCGCGGACTGAAAAGGAATATGGAACCTGTTCTGAAAAAATATAAATAATGATAATTTTTTTTTTTTTGGACCCAACATTTGTAACAGTAGAGAAGTAAGTGATGAGTAAGAGTTACTCCATGAAGTAACAGTCACCACACAGCGCTGTTCACACTGAGCAGCCTCCCGCCACCACACACTGCAGTAGCTCCGGCCTCCACCAGGGAGCAGAACTCCCAGTCCTCACAGACATCATGAGCACAGAAGCGCTCACCATAGAAGACCCTCGCCACACACACAGCGCTACCTTCACTGCAATCATCATTTAACCTAAGGAGACGTACAGGCAGTGCACTATGGGAAATATGCAAATTAATCATTGCAGGTATAATCCCAGTTGGGAGCCGCACCAATGGAGGGAAATATGGAAATTATAGGTGTGGCCATAGCTACTATAAGCCTATGAAAGAAGAGAATGGGCAAACAGGGAGGAGCATCACATGAGCCCGCCCACTGCTCAGCACCCACAGGGGCGAGGACTAATAGTCAGCTGACCGACCAACACATGGAGCACAATACAGTAACAGGAGCGGCCAGGGACCGCCTGCCATCTACCAGCCATTCCTCTCATTATTACCCAAAAGTATTAAGAGAGGTGAGAGCAACAGCCAGGAGCCGCCATCACTGAGACATCTATTACACCTAAGGAGAGGGGAAGGCAATGCACTGTGGGAAATATGCAAATCTAATTACAGATCAGGACTCCTCCCACCTCTCATTGGACCATAGGGGGCGCTGTTCACACTGGTCATTCTCTCATCACAGACAGGGGGCGCTGTTCACACTGGTCATCCTCTCATTGAACCATAGGGGGCGCTGTTCACACTGGTAAGCCTCTCATCACAGACAGGGGGCGCTGTTCACACTGGTCATCCTCTCATCACAGACAGGGGGCGCTGTTCACACTGGTCAGCCTCTCATCACAGACAGGGGGCGCTGTTCACACTGGTCAGCCTCTCATTGAACCATAGGGGGCGCTGTTCACACTGGTCAGCCTCCCACCATCACAGACAGGGGCGCTGTTCACACTGGTCAGCCTCCCACCATCACAGACAGGGGCGCTGTTCACACTGGTCATCCTAACCTCCACCTCTCCTCCCTCCTCGAGCCGGTGAACAGGTCGATGGCTTCCTGATGGTCAGTGAGGGCTCTGAGGTGATGATCTGCCTTCTCCTGAGATAAACCCCGCCTCTGTGGCAGCCATTTTGAATATTTTTTTTTCAACCAATAGAAATTGGAAAGTCTCCCTAAGTTAAATGACTGTTGAAAAAGTATGTTAAATCCACAATTGGCCTTTGTAAGCAGAATTTTATGTAAAAGTGGGTGGAGCTTCTGTTCTAATCCTTCTTATCATGTGTAGTTACTTTTTGCTGTGGATGGTGATAAAATGTAATTCCTACAAAATATATATATTTTTTTATGTTCTACTCCATGAACATTTCACACAGCGCTGTTTACACTGCTGTAACTCCACCACTCAGCTGAGCTCCCCCATCACAGACAGGGGGCGCTGTATGTCAGGTCAGCACCTTCTGCCTCACAGACAGGGGGCGCTGTATGACAGGTCAGCACCTTCTGCCTCACAGACAGGGGGCGCTGTATGACAGGTCAGCACCTTCTGCCTCACAGACAGGGGGCGCTGTATGTCAGGTCAGCACCTTCTGCCTCACAGACAGGGGGCGCTGTATGACAGGTCAGCACCTTCTGCCTCACAGACAGGGGGCGCTGGTCACACTGCAGTACCTCAGGCCTCCACCAGAGAACAGAAGTTCATGTGGCCATAATGAGGCACTCTACATGTAAAACCCTGTGCACACAGCGCTCCCTTCCCTGCTGTGTTCATGTAACTTAGGGAGAGGAGGAGGAATGCATTATGGGAAATATGCAAATCTGAAGGTTGGAGCTATTACTATTTTAAACCTATAAGGATTCACAAAGCAGAGGGGAGGAGCATCACTGACCCCTCCCAGCACCTGTGTTATGGTTCTCACAGGTAGAATGAGGGAGGAGCTACTAAGAACATAACTTCTCCTTACTCCTCCCTCACTGAGCAGTACAACCATCCCCACAGACCGGGGTGCTGTTCTCAGCCTCCTCCAGGAAGAAGACCTTCCCTATCACAGACCGGGGTGCTGTTCTCAGCCTCCTCCAGGAAGAAGACCTTCCCTATCACAGACCGGGGTGCTGTTCTCAGCCTCCACCAGGAAGCAGACCTTCCTATCACAGACCGGGGTGATGTTCTCCGCCTCCTCCGTGAAGAAGACCTTCCCCATTACAGACCGGGGGTGCTGTTCTCAGCCTCCACCAGGAAGCAGACCTTCCCTATCACAGACAGGGGGGCACTGTTCTCAGCCTCCACCAGAAAGCAGACCTTCCCTATCACAGACCGGGGGTGATGTTCTCCGCCTCCTCCGTGAAGAAGACCTTCCCCATCACAGACCGGGGGCGCTGTTCTCAGCCTCCACCAGGAAGCAGATGTTCATGTAGCCATAATGAGGCACTCTACACGTAAGACCCTGTGCACACAGTGCTACCTTCCCTGCTGTGTTCATGTAACTTAGGGAGAGGAGGAGGAATGCACCATGGGAAATATGTAAATCTGAAGGTTGGAGCTATTACTAATTTAAACCTATAAGGATTCACAAAGCAGAGGGGAGGAGCATCACTGACCCTCCCAGCACCTGTGTTATGGTTATGTGTTACAGGCAGAATGAGGGAGGAGCTAATAAACCCCACATCCCCTGACTCCTCCCACACTGAGCAGTACAGTCCCCTCCCCATCACAGACAGGGGGCGCCACCAGTCAGCAGAGTCTGGAGCAGACCCTCCCAATCACATACAGTAGGTATTGTGCCCACCAGGCAGTCTCAGGAGTCTATTAGACAGCAGACCACACAGGGGCGCTGTTCTCAGCCTCCACCATGGGTCAGACCCTACAGACCACACAGGTCTCAGGATCCTAACCCATAACATACATGTAAGACCCTGTACACACAGCGCTACCTTCCCTGCCATGTTCATGTAACTTAGGGAGAGGAGGAGGCAATGCATTATGGGAAATATACAAATCACAGGGTAATAAAAGAGGAGGAGCATCACTGGCCCCTCCTGGGACCTGTGTTATGGTACTGACCTGCACAATGAGGGAGGAGCTAATAAGAACATAACTTCTCCTTACTCCTCCCTCCCTGAGCAGTATGACCATCCCCACAGACCGGGGGCGCTGTTCTCAGCCTCCACCAGGAAGAAGACCTTCCCTGTCACAGACCGTGGGTGCTGTTCTCAGCCTCCACCAAGAAGAAGACCTTCCCCATCACAGACCAGGGGTGCTGTTCTTAGCCTCCTCCAGGAAGAAGACCTTCCCCATCACAGACCGGGGGTGCTGTTCTCAGCCTCCACCAAGAAGAAGACCTTCCCCATCACAGACCAGGGGTGCTGTTCTTAGCCTCCTCCAGGAAGAAGACCTTCCCCATCACAGACCAGGGGTGCTGTTCTCAGCTTCCACCAGGGAGCAGATGCTCATGTGGCCATAATGAAGCACTCTACATGTAAGACCCTGTGCACACAGCGCTCCCTTCCCTGCTGTGTTCATGTAACTTAGGGAGAGGAGAAGGAGGAATGCACTATGGGAAATATGCAAATCTGAAGGTTGGAGCTATTACTATTTTAAACCTATAAGGATTCACAAAGCAGAGGGGAGGAGCATCACTGACCCCTCCCAGCACCTGTGTTATGGTACTGACCTGCACAATGAGGGAGGAGCTAATAAGAACATAACTTCTCCTTACTCCTCCCTCACTGAGCAGTACAACCATCCCCACAGACCGGGGGTGCTGTTCTCAGCCTCCACCAGGAAGAAGACCTTCCCTGTCACAGACCGGGGGTGCTGTTCTCAGCCTCCACCAGGAAGAAGACCTTCCCTTTCACAGACAGGGGGCGCTGTTTGTCAGGTCAGCACCTACTCCCTCACAGACAGGGGGCGCTGGTCACACCCGGTCAGCACCTTCTCCATCACAGACCGGGGCGCTGTTCTCAGCCTCCACCAGGAAGATGACCTTCCCCATCACAGACCAGGGGTGCTGTTCTCAGCCTCCTCCAGGAAGAAGACCTTCCCTATCACAGACCGGGGGCGCTGTTCTCAGCCTCCACCAGGAAGAAGACCTTCCCTATCACATACAGTAGGTATTGTGCCCACCGGGCAGTCTCAGGAGTCTATTAGACAGCAGACCACACAGGGGCACTGTTCTCAGCCTCCACCATAGGTCAGACCCTACAGCCCACACAAGGTCTCAGGATCCTAACCCATAACATACATGTAAGACCCTGTGCACACAGCGCTACCTTCCCTGCCATGTTCATGTAACTTAGGGAGAGGAGGAGGCAATGCATTATGGGAAATATACAAATCACAGGGTAATAAAAGAGGAGGAGCATCACTGGCCCCTCCCAGCACCTCTGTTATGGTACTGACCTGCACAATGAGGGAAGAGCTAATAAGAACATGACTTCTCCTTACTCCTCGCTCACTGAGCAGTACAACCATCCCCACAGACCGGGGGTGCTGTTCTCAGCCTCCACCAAGAAGACCTTCCCCATCACAGACCGGGGGTGCTGTTCTCAGCCTCCTCCAGGAAGAAGACCTTCCCTATCACAGACCGGGGGTGCTGTTCTCAGCCTCCACCAAGAAGACCTTCCCCATCACAGACCGGGTGCGCTGTGCTCAGCCTCCACCAGGAAGAAGACCTTCCCTATCACATACAGTAGGTATTGTGCCCATTGGGCAGTCTCAGGAGTTTTTTAGACAGCAGACCACACAGGGGCGCTGTTCTCGGCCTGCACCATGGGTCAGACCCTACAGCCCACACAGGTCTAAGTTTCCTAAACCATCAGGGGCGTAACTATAGGGGAAGGAGCCCAAGGGTTCGGGAAAATGAAGTCGGGTTATTGGATAGAGTTTTCTTCAGCTCCCAAACAGGTTAATTGTCTCCAGCCTCAGGTCCCTAATTGCTCAGGGAAGAATTTTAAAAAGAGTACAAGACCTTTTAAAAATGGGAGTAGTGGTCAAGGTCCCCATTACAGATCAAGCACGGGGGTTTTACTTCAATCTTTTCCTAGTGGAAAAGAAAGGGGGCTCATATCGAACCATTATAAACCTAAAAGCTCTGAACAAGTTCATTACTTACTGGAAATTCAGGTTGGAGTTCCTAGGATCCCTAATTCCACTAATAGGGAACGATGCCTTCATGTGTACGGTGGACCTGAGGGACGCCCACTACCACGTCCTAATGCACTCAGGGTTTTCACAAAGCTCATAATTGAGATGGTGGCTTTTTTGAGGCAGAAGGGTCTAGTTGTAGTTCCATACTTCGATGACGTCCTCCTGATTGGAGACAGCAAGAGCAACCTTCTGGCAGATCTAGACACCTTCCTGTCAACACTTCGGTGTCTCGGCTGGATAGTAAACCTCGAAAAGTTGAACCTACAACCTACAACAAAGATCTGGTTCTTGGGAGTTGTTCTGGACTCTCATACTCAGTCTACCTTCCTTCCTTCCGCAAGACAAGATCAGAAATCTTCAAGAGAAAATCTTAATATTTCAAAGGAAAAGGATCTGTTCCATAAGGGAGGCTATGAGTCTCCTGGGTCTTCTCACGTCCTGCATACCCTCAGTCCCTTGGAGTCAATCACACTTCCGGCCTCTACAAACCGGGATTCTCAGGGTTTGGAATCGACAGCAGATTTCCCTGGATCACAAAGTGTCTATTCCTCACAGGATAAAAACTTCCCTAAATTGGTGGGCAGTCTCAAAAAACCTCTCCAAGATTGTTATGTGGGAAAAGGCTCCGTACATACATATCATGACAGGCGCAAGTCAGTCAGGATGGGGAGTGAAGGTGGGGGACCATTATTATCAGTGTTCATGGCCCCAATCTAACAGCTCTCAGTCGTCCAATTTCAGGGAACTGAGGCGGTATCGGAATCTCTAAAGACGGCGGAAGACTATCTTCGCGGTCTCCACCTAAAAATTCTCTCAGACAACACTACGACAGTTGCCTATCTTTCCCATCAAGGAGGAACAAAGTCAAAGTGTCTGCGGTCCTTATCCACCAGAATATTCAACTGGGCAGAAAACAATGTTAAATCTATCCCAGCAATCCACCTCAAGGGATCACTGAACCTAGAGGCGGATTACCTCAGTCGGAAGAAACTGGACCAGACCGAATGGTCCATGAACTCAGACGTCTTTCAAATGATTGTGGACAAATGGGGCGCTCCAGAGGTGGACCTGTTTGCCACAAGGGAAAATATGAAGGTGGCAAGATTTTGTTCCCTAAACCCCGGGACAATCCCTGGGCACTTACCCTGCAGTGGGACTGGGATCTCAGCTATGCCTTTCTTCCTTTTCCACCCATTCCCAAAGTGGTCCAAAAGATCTGCCGAGAAAGCACGACATTAATTCTAATAACCCCATTTTGGCCGAAGAAAAGCTGGTTTCCATCCCTCAAGAAACTCTCAATCTTGGATACTTGGCTTCTTCCGTCCAGGAAGGACCTTCTTCATCAGGGCCCGATCCTGCATCCCATTCCAGAGTTCTTGAAATTAGCAGACTGAATCCTGAAATCCAGATATTGAAACATCAAGGTCTTTCAGACCAGGTAATATCTATTCTCATACCTGAAGATTTGAAAAAGGTTTTGTTCATGGTTGGGGAACCCATGTCCAAACTTGGAAGGGCCAAACATCCAAATGATCTTAAAAGTTTTTACAGCAGGGGCTCGAGTTGGGACTTAGACCTTCCACTCTCAAAGTACAGGTGTCAGCTCTATGTTGCTTTTTCGACTCTGATTTATGAAGGCAGCCTCCAAGATCTTGCGTTCCTCCCTGGGAACTTAACGTGGTACTCACCGGTCTAACGCTTTCTCCCTTTGAGCCACTAGATGATTGTTCTGTCAAACTTATATCTTTCAAGACTGCATTCCTCATTGCTATGACATCTGCCGAAGACTGCGCTAAATACAGGCCCTCTCCATTAGGGAGCCTTACCTGCGGGTCACGGAGGATAGGATAATTCTTAAACTAGATCCGAGGTTCCTCCCAAATGTCGTGTCTGACTTTCATCGTAACCAAGAGATCATTGGTTTTTGTAATAACCCTTCTAACAACAAAGAGTCGGTCTTTCATTCTCTAGATGTCAGGCGTTCAGTTTTGAGGCCACGAAAGGGTTCAGGAAGTCAGATAGCCTTCTACTTCAATTCTCAGGTAGGAACAAAAGGTCAGACAATTTCAAGATCCTCCTTAGCCAGATGGATTAGGGACACCATTTCCCTTTGTTACGAGATTCAGAATTCTGCCCACAGAATTTGAGGGCCCATTCAACTAGAGCCATGTCCTTTTCCCAGGCGGAGAAAGCTGAAGCTTTCTTAGAGGATATTTGCAGAGCCGCTACATGGTCTAGTGTTTATACTTTCATGAAGCACTATAGGCTAGATCTTTCCAGTAATTCAGATTGGTCTTTCAGACGTATGGTCCTTCATGCAGTCACCCCCCCCAACGATTTATAATTTTGTATATCTCCTTGTGTGCCGTCGTGGTGATAAGATGGAAAGCCGGAATTAGACTTACCAGTAATTCAGTTCCCATGAAATCACCTCGACGGCACATTATTCCCTCCCAGTTATTTGTATTTTTATGCTGTCCTTCGAGGGGGGGGGAGGGGGAAGTAATACCCTCTTGTGATTACTCTACCTTTTTTCTATCTATAATAACCATCACCTTTTTTGCTCTCTGTAATTTTGGAAACACTGGTGTTGGTGGTGGGAGGGGGGGATTCAAACCTCTCTCTGTTCCTGCCCCTTCAGAGGTCGGGGGTCAATCTCCTCATGTGCCGTCGGCGTGATTTCATTGAAACTGAATTACCGGTACGTCTAATTCCGGCTTTTCCCTTTTAATAACATTTCTAAAATTCTGTTTTCACCTTCTCATTATGGGGGGGTCGAAAGGGTCTGCAGATTTTCTGAATGCACTGTATACAAGATGTACTGAGCTCAACAATAGCCTCATCCCTGCTTACGTCACTTAGACCTCACAAGTCAGGTGTCAGCAGCCATAAATCAGAAACCAAAGGAGCCACTGTCAGTGTCACGCCCTGCACACAGTCATCCGGGGGCGACACAGAACGATGTGCAAAGTCCGACAGGTAAACTGCTCCAGAAGATACAAGGAAAGGTATCAGATTCTCAGTGCTGTCACCGCTGATCTCTAGTGAATGGATAGGTGGCATTCTCAGTGATGTCACCGCTGATCTCTAGTGAATGGATAGGCTGCATTCCCTTATGTCCTACCAGCAGCACAAGTGGGGAGTTCTCCCCTGTGAAACTGGTAGGACAGGTGGAATTTTTGTTGAAATTAAATTCCCTACCAAGCACTAATTAAATAATTAGTAAAACCCACCCCTATAAAGGGCAGACTGCCCTATTCACAGCGCTTATCTTCATGTCCCTATTCATCTAACTCACCGAAAGTTCCTAAGAGTTGCGGTCTCCATAAAGGGTGTGGTAAAGCATTACTAGTTTGCTGTTCTACCCTTTGGCATTTCTTCTGCTCCCCACACCTTTACCAAGGTAGTGGCTCCGGTTGTTGCCAAGCTCAGGCTTCAAGGACTAGAAATCGTGCCATATCTAGACGACTGGCTTCTAAAAGCCGCTTCTCTAGACGTTCTTCAAACCCATCTACAGCTGGCACTTGAGACTCTCCAGCGCTTAGGCTGGCTGATAAATTGGGAGAAGTCCCAGATCCTGCCTTCCACATACAGGGTATTCCTGGGATTTATAGTGGTTTTTCAAAAAATGACGCTCTCTCTCTCTCCGGAAAGGAAAGATCGAGTCATAAGAGCCACACAGTTCCTCATGGACGAGTGTCCATTAGAACACTTATGAAGATGTTGGGCCATATGTCAGCATCTGCGGAAGCAGTTCCTTGGGCCCTTTGGCACCTTTCGTCCACTTCAAGAAGAAGTGTTAGCAGTCTGGAACCACAACCCCAGGGGGTTGAACAAGACTCACTCCCTGTCTGTCAAAATCTGGTCCTCACTCAGATGGAGGAACCTATCTGATGTGAGGTTCTTGATTCAACGTCGTTGGATCACGTTGACCACAGGCGCCTCCCTTCTAGGTTGGGGAGCCCATCTGGAAGACAGTCCAGTACAGGGTACAGACTCCTCAGGAGAGGCTTCTCTCGTCCAATATGAGAGAACTAAGAGCCATACGTCTAGCTCTTTATCATTTTGCTCCTCTCATCCGCGGGAAGGCGGTGAGAGTCCGTTCGGACAGTACGACTGTGGTCGCTTATATCAACAGACAGGGAGGTACGAGATCTCAACCTCTTCTCCAGGAAGTTGGCCTAATTCTCTCTTGGGCAGAGCTCAGTCTATCCCACCTTTCCGCGATTCACATCAGAGGGGATCTCAACATAGTTGCGGATCGGCTCAGTCGGGGTTTGCCAGTTCCAGGCGAATGGTCACTAAACAGGGACATCTTCACCCAGATCACTCTACGTTGGGGCACTCCAGAGATCGACTTGATGGCGACCCGGTTGAATGCGAAGGTGGACAAGTTCTGCTCCCTTTACAAGGAGGACAACCCTGTGGAGATAGACGCTCTGTCCATACCATGGAGGTTCAGGCTGGCATACATATTCCCTCCACTTTCCATAATACCAAGGGTATTGACGAAAATCAAACAAGACCAGACCCTGGTCATTGCAATAATACCATTCTGGCTGAAGAGATCTTGGTTCACCCAGCTCATGAGGATGAGTCAGGGCACTTATTGGAGACTTCCCCTAATGCAGGACCTAGTGTATCAGGACACAGGTCCCTGCCTAGATCTGAGGAAACTCAATCTGACAGCCTGGAGATTGACAGGTCCCTTCTAGAAGCTAGAGGGCTTTCTGCGGAGTTCTTGAGAACTATTTCACACTCCCGTGCGGAGTCTACAGACAAGGCGTACTCAAGAATTCACAAGATCTTTCTTCAGTGGTGTGCTGTTAGAGAGGTAGTACCCTCAGATCCTCCTCTTTCAGCAATTCCTGCAGGACGGCCTGGACAAGGGTCTAAGCCCGTCTACTCCCAGAGTCCATACCAGTGCTCTTTCTGCCTTTCTAGGCAGACCATTATCTCAAGACCCCCTACTCAGGAGGTTCCTCAAGGGACCAAAAGATTAAAACCTAGAAACCTGAGACCTATCCCTGGATGGGATTTATCCATTGTTCTAAAGGGGCTATCCTCTCCCCCTTTGAACTCCTGGAGGATGTAGACCTTAGATTCCTATCTTTGAAGGTCACATTCCTACTGGCCATAACATCGGCCAAAAGGATTGGAGAGTTACAGGCCTTGGCGGCCGCTGAGCCTTGTGCCCTCTTTCTCCATGACTGTGTCCTGTTGAGATTTTTACCGACCTTTGATCCCAAAGTTCAATCACTCAGAAACCGAAATCAGACCATTTCCTTGCCGGTCCTATGTCCCACGCCGTCATCTCCTGAAGAGGAAGCCCTTGACTCCTTGGACATTTCCAGGAATCTCAGAATCTACTTGAACAGGACTGCGGACTTTAGAAAATCGGAACACCTTCTGCTCTCCTTCTTGGGTAAAAGCAAAAGGTCTAAAGACCTCCAAACCCTTTCTGAGTAGATGGGTAAAAGAGGCAATCCGGGAAGCTTTTTGTCACTGCCCACTCCATGAGGGCAATATCAACTTCCTTTGCGGAAAGAAGTTTAGTCCCTCTAGAACAAATTTGTGCTGTGGCTTCTTGGAGCTCCCACAGCACTTAGGTTAAACACTATCGCCTAGACTCTAGGTGCTCTGAGGGGTGGCGTTTGGGCGCACCATTCTAACTGCCGCCCTCTCATAATAAAAAGAAAAAGGTATTTGAGTACCTAGTAGGTGGGACCCTCCCAATTTGTCCGTGTTACTTGCTAGGTCCCCACTTGTGCTGTTGGTAGGACGTAAGGAAGCGTTAATTTTAACGTAATTTTTTTCCTTAGTCCTAACAGCAGCACACAAATTACCCACTCTTGTTTTTGGTTCCTACTTGATAATAAAGCACTGTGAATGGGGCAGTCTGCCCTTTATAGGGGTGGGTTTTACTAATTATTTAATTAGTGCTTGGTAGGGAATTTAATTTCAACAAAAATTCCACCTGTCCTACCAGTTTCACAGTGGAGAACTCCCCACTTGTGCTGCTGTTAGGACTAAGGGAAAACAAATTTACGTTAAAATTAACGCTTCTCAGCGATGTCACCTCTGATCTCTAGTGAATGGATAGGCTGCATTATCAGTGATGTCACTGCTGATTGATAGTGATGGATAGGTGGCACTCTCAGTGATGTCACCGCTGATCTCTAGTGAATGGATAGGCTGCATTATCAGTGATGTCACCGCTGATCTCTAGTGATGGATAGGCGGCATTCTCAGTGATGTCACCGCTGATCTCTAGCGATGGATAGGCTGCATTCTCAGTGATGTCACCGCTGATCTCTAGCGATGGATAGGCTGCATTCTCAGTGATGTCACCGCTAGATCTCTAGCGATGGATAGGCTGCATTCTCAGTGATGTCACCGCTGATCTCTAGTGATGGATAGGCTGCATTCTCAGTGATGTCACCGCTGATCTCTAGTGATGGATAGGCGGCATTCTCAGTGATGTCACCACTGATCTCTAGTGATGGATAGGCTGAATTCTCAGTGATGTCACCGCTGATCTCTAGTGATGGATAGGCGGCATTCTCAGTGATGTCACCGCTGTTCTCTAGTGATGGATAGGCTGCATTCTCAGTGATGTCACCGCTGATCTCTAGTGATGGATAGGCTGCATTCTCAGTGATGTCACCGCTGATCTCTAGTGATGGATAGGGTGCATTCTCAGGATCGAAATCGATTGTTCACACCCTGACAGGAGACTGTCCTCGTGTAGGGAGGTTGTCCACTTGCAGTAGGTGAGATCTCCAGGACACTCAGTTCTTAGCTATACTTCTCTTCAGCGCCCGCTCTCCCTGGCCATGAACAAGGTCCGGGAGAGGACTGAGACGTCCACCATTGTCTTAATATATTGTTGGACTAAAGACTGAGCACTCTGCTGATCTCAACCACTGCATTCTTAGGATCAACATGACTGTCTGTGGTGGATACAGAAAGCAGCCGCTGTGCGGTGTGTGGAGAAGACCCACAGACGAGGCACGCTCAGCAAGGAGGGGACAGGTTCATGTACGTTCACAGTTCACACTCTTCCTGTAACCTGTTCCGGCAGCCGGATCACCACTAAATGCGTTATAATGAGTGGGGATCCGGCAGTGAATGTAGAATCCGCTGCCATGTGTGTGAAAATACCCTTAGTTACGTAGTCAACTCTCCAGGATCAGACGTGTAGAAAATCAGAGGCCGTTTTATTAGTTGAATGAATCGTACATGAGCGCAGCGCTCCGATACAAAATCATATCCCACTATACAAGAGAATTAGTAGATCGCCCATCTCAGGGGCAGCATGCAGCATGTCAGCATCCCCCAGCAGTGCAAAGCATGCAGCCCCTGGCTGATATATATATATATATTATTGTATGCATTCCATTTACATATCTTTCTTCATACCCCCATATATATTCTGTAGGAATGTACTTACCCCTCACCCCATAACAACATGGATTGTACACTCATATTACACGCGCTCCATTACAAAATTACAAACGTGCTTCACACCATGGTAGGAAAACATGAGAAGAGACAGGTGAGGCTCTGCCGCTCTCTCCTCGCAGTGGTATTCAGGCACTCATTGGATGTTGCTGGATACGTGGCATCTAGCACCTTATCAGTCCCTACTGAGGCACAAAGGGTCAAGTGTAGGGCCAAACGCAGCAGGACGGGCGGTGACAGGAAAGCAGAGTGTCCAGGGCACTGGCTGCAGTGAAAGTACTGCCCAGAAAGGCACAGAGGGCTACAAGTGGATGCTACAGCTGGCTGCAGTCTGCCATACCACCACGCTGCACCAGACCGCGGAGACATTCAGAAGAGACCATCTGTCTCCAGGGCTTCTACACACGCATGGATGCAATGTGATGCTCAGGGATCAGCAGGAAGAACAGCATGACTTCCACCATGTGGTCAGCAGGAACTGGTCTGGAGGTTACTCTCAGTGAGGAGCGAGGCTATGGAGCTGGGATCATACGATCCATCAAAGTCACCATCGGAGCTGAGGTCGTCATCGTCTGCAGCAAGACGGACCGGCTTACGCCTGTGAAAAGCACGGAAGGGAATGTTAGGACGGAACATGGAAGGGCGGTCTATTCTCCCCTCTTCTCCCTCGCACCTTTCAGAAAGGGGCAGGCGCTCAATGGGTTCTCTACTCCTACCCCTTGTGTTCTTTAGAAATAATGAAACCCTTGCATACATTAACAACTGTATTTACTCTTCTGGAAGAAGCAGGCGCAGCATGAGCACTTGCGAAGACTCGGGGACATGTGCTGTTCTTACCGCGACTCTTTCTCCAAGGCTTTCAAGCGAGCCTGGAGCTGCTCATTGATCTCGTGCTGTTCTTCCACCTCTCGCTGAGCTTTCTTCCTCAGCCCCTCCAGACGCTCAATCTCCTCCTCAGCCTCATCAACCTGCCTCTTAAGAGCCTTCACCTTCAAGTTCAGCTGAGAAGACAACATGGAGGAGGATATTCATTACTGGGCCATCATGACACGGGTGCTACTGTAGTCTACATTGAGGATCCTACCTGGTCCTTCTGGTCATTGACATGGAGCCTCTCATCTTCCAGCTGAATGTTCAGCTCTTTCAGCTTCCTCTCCAGCTTGCGGTTTGAGGACAGCAATGTGTTTTCTCCCTGGACAGAAAGAATAGATCAGAAATGGCACCAACGCTAATGATCAGGTGTATCAGGACCCTCCTGGGCCATAACCAGGTGTAGGGTTCCACACTGTGCTGCACAATGTGACCCCAGAGGTAAACTCCATAAGTTACTGAACCATACACCACAAAGTCTAGAAACCCCAAACCTCTCTTCCAGCTGCAGTCGCTCCTGGACATCCTGCAGTTTAGCCTCCAGTTGGGACAGGTTGGCACTGGGTTTCTGCTGCCCTTCCACGCCTGCCAGACGGATCTTCAAGTCTTTATTCTGAGGGACAATGACAAATGGCGGCTAAGCATTTCTAGATCACTACAAGCTTCCCTCCACAAAATATATAACCTGGGAGGCAGTGCTCCGTATACATGTGTAGTCACACTTGTAGCATACGTTGGGGTATACCTCAGGAAGATTTTCTAATGTACTCAGAGGCACACACCTCACAGCGGATCCCATGTTAAAAACTGGATGCCTCAGGATGGAAAGCTACCTTAGCCAGAAAAACGTCAACTGACAAATCCAGGCTTGATGGAGGCCATAAGGACACTCGCTTGGCCTTGTCTCATGAACGGGGCTATGGGTACATGCTGTAAGCTGGAAGCATCCAGCGTATAAGTCAGATGTACACTGTGTGAAATTGAATACATCCTAACACATCAATGGCTTTGTGTCATAGGACTCCCGAAGAATAGATCACTGGCCGCCTGCATAGCAGATTTCTCTCATACTGACTGAATATTACACGGAAAGGTCATAAAGGAGGGAACTGTTCAGGTAAAATACTGAATGATTAGAGTGATCAGTGTTCCACTGCAGCCCCCTGCAGGTGGAGGCAAGTACGGAAATTTTAAAGAAGGAGGACATCCACAGCCGGCAGAAGTAAGGCCCTCACCTGCCTCTCCAAGGAGATCTTATCACACTCCAGGTCCTGGCGGCTGGTCCTCTCCTGCATGAGCTCCGCTCTTAGCTGCTCCATCTGCATGGAGAATGATTGAGGGGAGAATCATCACACAGCTGTGTCATCATATGTTGTAGCTCAGTCATCAGTGTACAGGTCAGAGTCTTTATACCTGCTCCCGAGTGCGGCTGACCCGGTCAGTGAGGAGCTCCACAGAATTCTTCTCCTCATCAAGCTCTACCTCCAGGCGCTTCACCTTGTCCTGTACAGAACAAACACCTCGTCAACATCCTACAGGATCCTCCGCCCGAGGTGACCCTCTACAGCTCCTGCTGGCACAGAGGAGCCGTCCCAATTTATATGCCTGTAATCTAGTGTGGTATGAAATCATTCACAGGATCCAAACAGCAAGGATAAACGTGCCGCTCTCCTGGATGTTCATATCCGATATCGGTGATCTCATCATACTCACCTCCAGCACTTTGGCCTGTCTGGAGCGGTCATCTTGGAATCGTTTCTTGGACTCGATGTCCTGCTCCAGGCTCTGCAGCCTCTGGGTGACCAGCTCTTTGTCCAGCACTGCACTCTCCTTCTCTGCCTGACTCTCCTGAAGAGCCTGCTTCAGCCGTTGCACCTGAGAGTATATATATAAATTATGATATTATCATGCACAAGAGCGCCTCCTGCTGACACTTTCTGCATGATACTTACCTCCTCCTGCAGACGACTGATATTTATCTGAATTCTCTCGGCTTCAGCTGATTTTTCCTTTGCTTGCTTTTGTGAGTCGTTAAGCTCTTTGCGAGACTTCTCCTTGTATTCTTCTAGTTGCCTCTGCAACATCTCAAGAGATTCCCGGGAGTCATTTGACATATTGTCCAGCTGAGGGAGAAGAGGCGCCAGTCAGGGAAAAGCTACTCATGTATTACATGTATGGCACATGTAGTGACCCCAGAAGCCCTCACCTCTCTGGTTAGTTTATCCATAGACTTGTCTAGTAGCCGCTTCTGCTCCTCCAACTCATTCTTGGTCTTCTTGAGCTGGTCCTTTTGCCTCATCTCCTCCTGGTAACACTCTTGCAGCTCTTCATAGTCCAACGTCAGGCGCTTCAAGTTCCTCTGAGCCTCATCCAGCTTGTTCTCCAGGTCCCTTCGTGTTATGGCAAATTCTTGGCCCTGGTCTGTGGCTTCTCCAAGAAACTCTTCCATCCTCTTTCGGTCTGCCTTTAGTAAGCCAAACACATATTAACATTTATATATGTTATAAAACCTCATGCAAGAAGGACTTCTGTTTAAATCATCAATGCTTGTACGCTACAACATGGGCAGGATCCTCAGTTTGATCCACTTCCATATCTCATGGACATGATGGCCTACAGAGGCTTTAATTACTGATCTAGTGCTGGACCCTCCATAGGTGGCTCGCATCTTTCCTCTTAACCACTTCCCACAGATGTAGGTAACTGTATGTCCAGATTGTGGTGTTCTTACCACAGATGGTTGTACAGTTACATCTAGTCCACGTCCACGGTGGCTGCTGACTTCAAGAGGTTGTCTAGTTTAGGAGCTCACATCCCCAATGGTAATAACCAGCAGCCAAGTGAAAAACAGAACCACTGTCCTGCACCACCTCCTATTCCCAGCCAATTCCAGTCCTCACCAGACCAGAAGTGGCTTAGTTCCATGACTGCTGCAGCCAATCACCAGGGTAGACGGTAAATGATAGAATACTCACTTCCATTCTGCTAATTTTGTCCTTGAGCCGAGTCTCTGCCCTCTGGAGATCATCACAAAATGTCTTCAGCTCCTTCACTTGAGCCTCCAGCCCCAGAATCTTTCTGCGGAGATCATCGTTTTCATCCCGAGTTTCTTGTAAGGTGTTCTCGATCACTTGCCGCATACTCTGAGCATCGGACTTATCAGCCTCCAGCTTTTTCTTAACCTAAAAACAAAACAAAAAAAAGAGACTCTGTAGCAATCAGGCCTTCCCCAGCAGACTCTTCATGTCTGGTTCTTGGTTCCTTACCTTCTGAAGCTCCTCATAGTCTTTCTTGGTCTGTTGCACCTCCTTGTTGAACTGTTCGCGCATCTTTTCCGCCTCATGGTCGTGACCAGACACTTCATCCTTTAGCGCTCCTTTCAGAGCAGATAGTTCTCTGTCCCGCTGGTGCAGAGTCTCTTCCAGCCTCTGCTTCTCCAGCATCAGAGGCTTCACTTGGTCCTGGAACTTCTCCAGCTCCTGTAAGACACTACACCATGAAGCATCTCATGCACCTCGTTATCCAGGTTGCGGTATGCTGTGGATGAAGTCTTTACCTGCACATGCTCCTCATGCTGTTTCTTGGACTGCTGCAGCTCTCGACTGAACTGTTCGCGCAGTTGTTCCAGGTCATGGTCGTGTCCAGAGACTTCATCTTTCAGCGCCCCCTTCAGCGCAGACAATTCCCGGTCTCGCTGGCGTAAAGTCTCTTCCAACCTCTGCTTCTCCTGCATTAGCTGCTTCACCTGATCCTGGAATCTCTGCAGCTCCTGACAGAAACCAGGATAATTTATAACGTGATGAAAGTACAGCGACTCCTCTCCCATCCTCCTGCTGCACAGCGACATCACTAACCTTCCTTGTGACTTCCACTTCCCCGGCATCCACCGAGTCATTCTTCATCTGCCCCAGCTCTGATTGTAGCAGGGAGAAGCGATTTTTCATCTCATTCAGCTCGTCCTCAGACTCCTCTTTCTCGAGCTTCAGCTGCAAAACCCTAAACCAAAGAAATTCCTGTGAGAAGATCCAGGCTGTAACCAACATCTTCCCAGATGACAGGAGGAATTCAACATGTGGCCACTACCACCTCACTCCACCTCTGATCACCGGATTACGTTTACTCACAAATATCCCCAGCCGAGCGACAACCACTTAGCTGCTTCTGGATTTTTATGGATTTGCCAGGAATTAAAGGGATGTCTTATACTTTTAGGTTTGGTTTAGAAGTCATGGATTACAGACATTACACTGAGGGGGTCTCACTACCCTCCCTTCAGTCACACTCACTCCTTCTTCGCTTTGTGGAGCTCTTCCTTATTCTTCTGGAACATTTCCTTCCATTGGTTGATCTCTTCACTGCTCTCCTCCAGCTCTCGTTGCAAGTTCCTGACAACCTGGTTTATCTTCTGACGCTCAGACTCCAGGCTCAGCTGGTCCTGGGGAGGGAACACAAGTAACTACAGCGGGAACGCGGGCTGACACAGCAAGACGGACACACGACAAAAGAATTATAGATGAGAGATGCAGAGTAAGGGTTAATGAAGAGATGGCTGGCGAAGACAATCACAAGGAGTGCACCAGACAGACAGGCTGTGAAGTGCGCATAGCCACCTGCAGAAGAACAGGCCACACAGGCAGGTCAGTCCCCGGCACTCACTGGTACCTGCGAAACGCTGTCCATGTTTTTCCTGAGCTGCTGCATGTCATTCTGGTATTGCTGCCTGACACGCTCCATCTCCTGGTCATGACTGGCCACCTCCTCTTTCAGCGCCCCTTCAGGGCTGTCAGTTCTCTCTCCTTCTGTCTCAGTAGCTCGTCCTGCTTCCACCGGATCTGCAGAACTGCATCCAACTCCTCCTGCATTTCTTGTAGCTCCTAAAGGTGGAGGAGTGAGTGTGGTGGGACCTGACATGTGTAGATGTGCATTTCATACAGAGGTCACTGGTCAGCCTGCATCAGTCCGCCTCCGTCCATAAGACCATTCAAGGCCCGGCATACCACAGGCTCGGTTCTTCACACTAGGCTAGCTCTGGACTGAGTTGTGGCAGAGATTAGAGAAGATACACAGGCTCTGTTTTATCCAGGACCGTAAAACAGGCACAAATATTAGCAGCTCAAGCAAGCCAAGGTGTCAGGCTGTTTCACCAAGCTTAGAGGGAAGGAGCACTAGGGAGAAGATTACCTTCAGCAGAGCATGCTTGTCACCGCTCGCTCCTTTTAAACGCATCTGGTTTACTTCTTCCTTGGTGTCTTGCAGTTTCCCTTCCAGGGACCTCAGTTTTGTTTCCACTTGTTCTTTGCTCATCCGCACTTCAATCAACCTGTACAACAAAGTGGAGCAAACACCAAAAAGTTACCCTTCTGCCTCCCAGCATACATAGCACTGCCTGCGGGTGCAAATGGAGTACTACACTGAATGCTTTCCAACCCCATTCCCACAATAGCACTACAGACCCCTCTGATTCTGGTACAGCACCAGAGCCAGTGGAGCTCCCCGTATAAAGGTGCACTCTCCAGCAGATTCCATCGCTTGCAGTACACATGTTGTGTCTGCAGGTGGCGCCACAGACTGTATAATGAGGGAGACGTATATACACCTAGGACTGAGCTCTGCTTTGTGTTTTATGGGACATAAAGGACATGGAATATTGACCGGAGAATGTTAGATATTAACTTCAAGGGAAGCTGTAAATGTCTCCATACTTCTCCACACCAGACGGGCTTATTTATTACATTTCTAGAAAGTCTGAGGCATCTGGCCCCTCCCTCATTTACATACATCGTCAGGAGTGCCACTATAGTGACTGCTGAATCCATGACTTACTCCTGGGACATGCCGTTTAGCTCCTTCTTCTTCTTCTCCAGTAGCTCCTTCAGCTTCTTACATTCTTCCATAGACTCTTCCAGCTGCACCTCCAGTCTCTGGGTGGAAGCCTTAGGACGATCACGAGAAGCTTCCTGCCTCATCCTCTGCTACAAAAATAGATATCCTTCAATTCATATCCTTCACCACGTCACAGGACAGAGCATATATCAGTCACCATACCCTCCACCACATCACAAGCCAGGAGTGTATATCGGTCACCATACCCTCCACCATATCACAGGACAGAGCGTATATCAGTCACCATACCCTCCACCACAGGACAGAGCGTATATTAGTTACCATACCCTCCACCACATCAAAGGACAGAGCGTATATTAGTCACCATATCCTCCACCACGTTACAGGACAGAGCGTATATCACTTCCCATACCCTCCACCACATGACAGGACAGAGCGTATATCAGTCACCATACCCTCCACCACGTCACAGCGGCATATATCAGTAACCATTCCCTCGACCACATCACAGCAGCGTATATCAGTCTCCATCTCCTCCGCCACATCACAGGACAGAGCATATATCAGTCACCATATCCTCCACCACGTCACAGAACAGAGCGTATATTAGTTACCATACCCTCCACCACATCACAGGACAGAGCGTATATCAGTCACCATATCCTCCACCACGTCACAGCGGCATATATCAGTCACCATACCCTCCACCACATCACAGGACAGAGCGTATATTAGTCACCATATCCTCCACCACGTCACAGCGGCATATATCAGTCACCATATCCTCCACCACATCACAGGACAGAGCGTATATCAGTCACCATACCCTCCACCACGTCACAGGACAGAGCGTATATCAGTCACCATACCCTCCACCACATCACAGGACAGAGCGTATATCAGTCACCATACCCTCCACCACATCACAGGACAGAGCGTATATCAGTCACCATATCCTCCACCACGTCACAGCGGCATATATCAGTCACCATACCCTCCACCACATCACAGGACAGAGCGTATATTAGTCACCATATCCTCCACCACGTCACAGCGGCATATATCAGTCACCATACCCTCCACCACGTCACAGGACAGAGCGTATATCAGTCACCATACCCTCCACCACATGACAGGACAGAGTATATATCAGTCACCATACCCTCCACCACATGACAGGACAGAGCGTATATCAGTCACCATATCCTCCACCACATCACAGGACAGAGCGTATATTAGTCACCATACCCTCCACCACATCACAGGACAGAGCGTATATCAGTCACCATATCCTCCACCACATCACAGGACAGAGCATATATCAGTCACCATACCCTCCACAACATCACAGGACAGAGCGTATATCAGTCACCATACCCTCCACCACATCACAGGACAGAGCATATATCAGTCACCATACCCTCCACCACATCACATTACAAGAGCATATATCCATCACCATACCCTCCACCACATTACAAGAGCATATATCCGTCACCATACTCTCCACCACATTACAGGACATATATCAGTCACCATATGCTCTACCACATTACAGGACAGGAGTATGTGTCAGTCACCATATGATCCACATTACAGGGACGTATAACAATTACCATACCTTCCACCACATTATTGGATAGGAGTGTATATTAGTCACCATATCCTCCCCACAAGACAGGAGACTATATCAGTCACCATATCATCTACCACGTGACAGTACAGGAGAGTATATCAGTCGCCATATCCTCCACCACATGACAAGACAGGAAAATATATCAATCACCATATCCTCCACATTACAGGGACGTATAACAGTTACCATACCATCCACCACATGACAGGAGGTATATCAGTCGCAATATCCTCCATATGACAGGACGTATATCAGTCACGATATCCTCCATCACATGACAGGACGTATATCAGGTGTCAGGGCTCTGTCTCACCTTCATTTCATCGTCCAGCTGCTGCTGCAGTTCTTTGACTCTCCTCTCCAGCTCCTTCTTCTGAGAGACCAGTGTCCTGGTGTCTTCTCCTGGGGAGGCCTACAGCGATAAAATCAATATCACATGCAGCCAAGCTACAGCTCGCAACAATGGAAGTAGTCCTAAACTATACGATGGTGACATTTCTAAGGAATGGCGCTAAGGATAAGGCGCCTTGTTCTCACTCACGTACTTGGAACGACTGAATCTTCTCCAGGAGGAGACTGGTCTTTTCCGCAGGGTGGCATCACTCTCATTAGACCTGAGTGGATCAAAAACGGCATTTAACACAGTCATTTATGACACACATAACACAGAGGAAAAGCAGAGCTCGAAGGCACTGACCCGTCCCGCAGGATGCTGTAAATCAGCTCACGAGTGGGGTCATCTTGCTGCTGGTCTTTCAGGAGGTCTG
Source organism: Bufotes viridis (assembly GCA_033119425.1). Lineage (NCBI taxonomy): Eukaryota > Metazoa > Chordata > Amphibia > Anura > Bufonidae > Bufotes > Bufotes viridis. The sequence continues at coordinate 69,876,896 of CM065599.1, forward strand.
GAGTGCTCTTCAACTAGTGACAAGAATTGGAAACAGTGAGGCGCAGAGTGTGACAAGTACATAATAATACTGAGATATTGGGGCTTTGTTATGATACCTGTAGCTCCGTCTGGACCGTTCTCTGTTGTGACTGAGTCAGTGGATCTTCCATCGTCTGCGCCAACCATTCTTTCGTCAGCCAGCTCTTGTTGACACCCTGGCTCTCTATCGATGCTCTATCAAATGATCGGTTGTCAGAAAGCTGCCCCCGATCCTGTTGTATGCTCCTTTCTGTGGTCTGTACTTCTCTGTAGTCTGCGGTGTCCTGGTGAGACCGCCGCCCGTCAAGCTTTGCGACCGCTTGCGCTCATCTTTCAGGGCCTGGCTCCTTTTCGCCGTCCTTCCTCTCATCTGGCCCTTATTATCAAATTTATTGATTAGAGAATCCACAGAGGACAGTGGCTTTGTGTCGATGTCTTCACTCGGCAGCTTTAGTGAGGAAGACGTTGGGACGATGGTCTTCCTTTGTAGCGAGGTTGAGAAGGAGGTAGGTTGTTGACTAGTCGCCGGCTTATATTTGCCAGACGTGGTCTCTCCATTGCCTGTTGTCTTCAGGCTTCCACGGCTGCCTGATGATTGGGAGTATGTAGTGTCAAGGGTAGAGGAACGCTCACTGTAGTGCCCATCATAGCCATATGAGTCCTCCAGTTCTGTATCCAGTAAAGAACCATGGGATTGGGACCTCCGGAGCTCCTCCTTGCGTGGTGGCTGTAGGGCTCGTGGCTTGCTGCGAGGTCTGGAGTTTTGCTCCTCATCTGAGGTACTGCTGTACCGAGATCCAGGTTGTGGGTACGTCCTATTGCCATAGGGGTTTTCAGGTATGTCTGACTCAGAACTAATGGAGTGGACGGTCGGGCTTACTTTGGTGGTGAGTCCCTGGTACTCAGGCGTGGGGTTAGGGAGGAGTTTCCATAACCGCTGTTGGTTTTGATCTGAACCCCATATGAAGATTTTGTTTTGTCTCCGCTGTTGAGAACCACAAATGGTTGTCCGTCTATGCCCTGGACACGGATGGCCACCCCATAGGAGTCATGCTTGGGCCTTATGCTCCTCGGCTTCCTGTTCTCTTTTAGGTCATCAATGAAACGGATCTGGACCCCTGGCACACAGGCAAGTGCTGCTCAGCCATGTCCCCATGAACACGTCTTTTCATTCACCACACGACTTGTCTGCAAAAAGAAGAGCAGGACACAATGAGAATGAGGAACAACCTCCACCGAGGCATCATCCAAAAAGAAGAGCAGGACAATGAGAATGAGGAACAACCTCCACTGAGGCATCATCCAAAAAGAAGAGCAGGACACAATGAGAATGGGGAACAACCTCCACCGAGGCATCATCCAAAAAGAAGAGCAGGACACAATGAGAATGAGGAACAACCTCCACCGAGGCATCATCCAAAAAGAAGAGCAGGACAATGAGAATGAGGAACAACCTCCACTGAGGCATCATCCAAAAGAAGAGCAGGACACAATGAGAATGGGGAACAACCTCCACCGAGGCATCATCCAAAAAGAAGAGCAGGACACAATGAGAATAGGGAACAACCTCCACCGAGGCATCATCCAAAAAGAAGAGCAGTACACAATGAGGACGGGGAACAACCTCCACTGAGGCATCATCCAAAAAGAAGAGCAGGACACAATGAGAACGGGGAACAACCTCCACTGAGGCATCATCCAAAAAGAAGAGCAGGACACAATGAGAATGAAGAACAACCTCCACTGAGGCATCATCCAAAAAGAACAAGGAGACACACTGAGAATGGGGAACAACCTCCACCGAGGCATCATCCAAAAAGAACAAGGAGACACACTGAGAATGGGGAACAACCTCCACCGAGGCATCATCCAAAAAGAAGAGCAGGACACAATGAGAACGGGAACAACCTCCACCGAGGCATCATCCAAAAGAAGAGCAGGACACAATGAGAATGAGGAACAACCTTCACCGAGGCATCATCCAAAAAGAAGAGCAGGACACAATGAGAGCGGGGAACAACCTCCACCAAGGCATCATCCAAAAAGAAGAGCAGGACACAATGAGAACAACCTCCACCAAGGCATCATCCAAAAAGAACAAGGAGACACACTGAGAATGGGGAACAACCTCCACCGAGGCATCATCCAAAAAGAAGAGCAGGACACAATGAGAACAACCTCCACCAAGGCATCATCCAAAAAGAACAAGGAGACACACTGAGAATGGGGAACAACCTCCACCGAGGCATCATCCAAAAAGAAGAGCGGGACACAATGAGAACGAGGAACAACCTCCACCGAGGCATCATCCAAAAAGAAGAAGCAAGACACAATGAGAACGAGGAACAACCTCCACTGAGGCATCATCCAAAAAGAACAAGGAGACACAATGAGAATAGGGAACAACCTCCACTGAGGCAGCATCCACCATGGTGCCTCACTGTAATGCAGATGACTAAACTTTCATTAGTACTGCTTAACTTTTACTGAATGTCACCCGCTCAGGCAGTGGCGGACACTTTTGTGCTCTGCTTATAATAACCAGAAAAGGCGTACATCATGGTAAGGAAAACACAAGAAAACCGGAATGGCTTTACTCCAGGTGCACAACCAACATAACAAGAGGGCCGAATATGGGAGGAGCCCTGCACGGCCAGAAACTAGGCACACCACATTTTTTCCTCTGATTGTATTTCTATGACCTGTGACATTACAGGTGCATTCTCAGGATTCTCACATTGTACACAGACCGCCACGTTAAACTCTGGTGCGCAATCTTTGTGGATCATTTGTCTTCTATGATGTTGGCCTTCGCCCGCCTTGAACGATGTGGTACATGTATGCTGTGTACGGTCATTGTTTAGCCAGCTCCCTGCAGCGCCCCCTTTGTCTGGTGACTGGATACAGTAACTGCAGGGTGATAACAAGGGCTTCACTCCGTTCTGCATCAGTGCGGATCCCTCATCACACAACCTCGTTCACTCTCTCTGATCTGCACGTTTCTATGAGCGCCGCGCTGCAGCGATTTCCATATAAATGTGCAGTAGAGGGGCTGCACAGCTGGCGGCGAGAGATAAGATTTTGGACACTTGTGATGTTTGCAGCTGCTGATCTTAATTTAATACATGAAGTCATCGTTATCTCCGCGGCTTTTCTCCCACCGCCTGGTAGTGGTAAAATAAATGACTGCGGCTGAGAACAAGTAGGCAACTGCAGAGCAGCACCCAGCGGCCGTCATGGTGCAGATCTGTCACAGTCATACAATCAACATAGAGAAACGATGGATGAGAGCACCGCTGTCTGCGGCCGCACAGAGGTGGATTTTACATGAGCCACTATTAAAGGGTTGATTACTACGTTTTCCACCATGCAGATTGTATACAGACTGCCCTCAGCCTAAAGGCATCACAAAACAGGATGAAGCAGCTTATCCTAAAGACGCCGTATAAGTAATAAGGTCCAGAGCGTATAACAGCGCGGAAGCATTATAAGGCTACCTGTGGAAACGCACGGTTTTAGCGCACGGATGCATGTGTGGAAAAAATGCAGCGTTACACAGGAGTCGGGACCAGCAAAGTGAGTGAGCGAACAGACAGACCTCATGTACACTTTGCCGTTTCATTCCGTGCAGGTTTTGAAACCGTTAGCATGTCAATTCTTTGTGCGGATTTCACCCTTTTCAATGCAAGGATGAGATCTGCAGCAAAAAGCATCAAATCCGCAAGTAGCACATGCAGTTTCTGTCCCAAGAGGAGCGGTCCTACAGTCCGCAGTGCAGAGTACAGTAACCAGATATTAGAACTACAACTCCCAGGGAGGAAGCTGGAAAAACTTACAAGTGTGCCGATCAGTGCATAGATGACGATGCCTGGACGGTGAGGGCGCGCCTCATGGACACATTCCTAGCACAGAAGCGTCAATCATTAACCTGCCGCTCGCCATGAAGGAAGTGCAAGCAGATCTCACACCTCCGCCCAGGTGAAACTATCCCTTTCTCCAGCCTGAAACGTCAACATGATGGACGCTGCCAAACCTCAGAGCAGCAGAGATGTGAGGAGTGCGCGCTGCCGTCCTCACCGGGCGTTGGGGGTGACTGAGCTGATTTGTTTAAAAATCCAGGAAATCAGTCAGATCGGTTCTCACGGGAAATAGAGAAATTAGTTAATAAATATAAAAACTTGGTTCATTCTACTACTACTACTCCTACTACTCCACCACCAGAGTGGGGCAGAAAGGCTGCGCACAACCTCTGGTAGCAGCTGCTCAAGTCCCGACACATCACCCAGAAATCCTACAACACGCATTAAGACACTGATGAGCGTGGCTTCAGCTGTGCGGAGGTGCAGAGCAGTGGCACAACATAGCCCCGCCAGAGCTCCCCAATAGGTGTACAGGGGGCACCCACACTTACCTGACACAGCGCTGCCAGCGGCAGACATGAAACGCGCTCTACCAGCCTGGCGCACAGCCCTGTTCTGCAGAGAGATTATTTACCTGCTCGTATTGACAGAGCCCGGCAGAGCATTTAACCCCTCACATGCCAGCCTGCGCCAGGAAGAACAAGATGGGAGAGTGCAAGAGGAAGTCCCCACAGCTAGAAGACCAGAAGGACAAAGTGCAGGTAACTGTATATCAGTGATTAACCCTCGAAGGGTGAGGTGGAGGCAGACATCAGTCATTAGACCTGCCGCTGGCCCTGCCAAACAACAATCACAGGAGCTGGCAGCAGGACCCAGTACAGGGGCACAGGGGGTGGCAGCACTGGCACAATGCGGATTATGGGAAGTAAAGCAGGAATGTGCCACAGCTCCAGGACGCCGGATCTACAGGTGACCTGCCACCAGCTGCCAGGACGAGTGATCAGATCAGCCACCCTTAAAGGCGACAAAAGGCATCGTAGAGGCAACGAAAGACCAAAATCTAGGGAACATCACGTGTGTGTGTGGGGGGTGTCATTATTGCATATGAGGGTCTCTGTATAGCAGAGTGGTTAGGATACGCCTTAGCATTACACATGGGCGTCTCATATATCCACAGAGTGGCTTGGATCTGCCTAGCGATTACATATGGGGTCTCTGATTACAGAGTGATCAGAGCCGCCAAGCATTAGCATATGGGGTCTCTGTATTACAGAGTGGTTGGGGCCGCCCTAGCATTACATATGGGGTCTCTGTATACAGAGTGGTTGGGGCCGCCCTAGCATTACATATGGGGTCTCTGTATTACAGAGTGGTTAGGCCGCCCTAGCATTACATATGGGGGTCTCTGTATTACAGAGTGGTTGGGGCCGCCCTAGCATTACATATGGGGGTCTCTGTATTACAGAGTGGTTGGGGCCGCCCTAGCATTACATATGGGGGTCTCTGTATTACAGAGTGGTTGGGGCCGCCCTAGCATTACATATGGGGGTCTCTGTATTACAGAGTGGTTGGGGCCGCCCTAGCATTACATATGGGGGTCTCTGTATTACAGAGTGGTTAGGGCCGCCCTAGCATTACATATGGGGGTCTCTGTATTACAGAGTGGTTGGGGCCGCCCTAGCATTACATATGGGGGTCTCTGTATTACAGAGTGGTTGGGGCCGCCCTAGCATTACATATGGGGGTCTCTGTATTGCAGAGTGGTTGGGGCCGCCCTAGCATTACATATGGGGGTCTCTGTATTACAGAGTGGTTGGGGCCATCCTAGCATTACATATGGGGGTCTCTGTATTACAGAGTGGTTGGGGCCGCCCTAGCATTACATATGGGGGTCTCTGTATTACAGAGTGGTTGGGGCCGCCCTAGCATTACATATGGGGGTCTCTGTATTACAGAGTGGTTGGGGCCGCCCTAGCATTACATATGGGGGTCTCTGTATTACAGAGTGGTTGGGGCCGCCCTAGCATTACATATGGGGGTCTCTGTATTACAGAGTGGTTGGGGCCGCCCTAGCATTACATATGGGGGTCTCTGTATTACAGAGTGGTTGGGGCCGCCCTAGCATTACATATGGGGGTCTCTGTATTACAGAGTGGTTAGGGCCGCCCTAGCATTACATATGGGGGTCTCTGTATTACAGAGTGGTTGGGGCCGCCTAGCATTACATATGGGGGTCTCTGTATTATAGAGTGGTTGGGGCCGCCCTAGCATTACATATGGGGGTCTCTGTATTATAGAGTGGTTGGGGCCGCCCTAGCATTACATATGGGGGTCTCTGTATTACAGAGTGGTTGGGGCCGCACTAGCATTACATATGGGGGTCTCTGTATTACAGAGTGGTTGGGGCCATCCTAGCATTACATATGGGGGTCTCTGTATTATAGAGTGGTTGGGGCCGCCCTAGCATTACATATGGGGGTCTCTGTATTACAGAGTGGTTGGGGCCGCCCTAGCATTACATATGGGGGTCTCTGTATTACAGAGTGGTTGGGGCCGCCCTAGCATTACATATGGGGGTCTCTGTATTATAGAGTGGTTGGGGCCGCCCTAGCATTACATATGGGGGTCTCTGTATTGCAGAGTGGTTGGGGCCGCCCTAGCATTACATATGGGGGTCTCTGTATTACAGAGTGGTTGGGGCCGCCCTAGCATTACATATGGGGGTCTCTGTATTGCAGAGTGGTTGGGGCCGCACTAGCATTACATATGGGGGTCTCTGTATTATAGAGTGGTTGGGGCCGTCCTAGCATTACATATGGGGGTCTCTGTATTATAGAGTGGTTGGGGCCGCCTAGCATTACATATGGGGGTCTCTGTATTACAGAGTGGTTGGGGCCGCACTAGCATTACATATGCGGGTCTCTGTATTACAGAGTGGTTGGGGCCGCACTAGCATTACATATGCGTGTCTCTGTATTACAGAGTGGTTGGGGCCATCCTAGCATTACATATGGGGGTCTCTGTATTATAGAGTGGTTGGGGCCGCCCTAGCATTACATTTGTGGGAGGGTGTCTATATTCGCTCCTTGTTGCAGACATGTTGTGAGTCACCATGAATGTTTCATACGTAAGGAATTCTGGCTCTCCGCTCTTATCCAGGCCACGCTGATAAAGGACGCGGGGTAACTCTATATCTGTACTCCACCCGAATCCTGCAACAGGGGGAAGGGAGGGAGACTGCACACAGCACATCAGCATACAATGTATTCCTCCACTGGCTGCTTAGGGGTTAAACCTGGACAACAGCTCAATGGCTGCCAAGGATGGCCAGCAATGAGAGGGCAGAGCTGGGCATTACAGTCCATGAGTAAAGACAACATGGCTGATCCTTCCTCCAGCATTTGTCGTCAGCGGAGAGTCAGGGCACCCCGCACGAATATCACAGCCGGCCAATCTGCATGTTTCTGCTGAGTTTCATCTGAGGTGTATGGTCAGCTTCTCTGCTGCTGTATCTGGGGGAACCCCTGACCAGGGTGCCCAGGAAACCCCAGATGGGAAACACTGGTCCAGAGTGTGGAGTTCAGGGTGTAAAAGTCCAACACTGGGCCCCTGCACCCCTTCTGTACATACCACAAGGAGCCGTTTTATATATCTGCCCATGATGTTGTAGAGGGCACACCGTGTGCCCATCAGGTTTGGCAGCCCTCTTTTATGGGTCTCCTGGGGAAACGTGACCATTTGAAATACACAGGCTCTGCTTGTTCTGACTAGACCTCTACCGCTGGCAGTGTGTAATTAACCTTGGCCGGGCGTTTATCTGCTCCTAATCTATCATTACTTACAGGAAGATGAACACCCACCACTGAGCAGAGCTGAGCTTCCATGTCAGTGGCACTCCTCCACATATATGCAAATGTCCCTGGGGATATCAGCTGATCAGGTTGGGCCCCTGTAGATGGAGGGTTTCCAGAGTGGCACCCTGACCTGGCACTAGAAACACAGAATACAGAGTCCACCCATACATTTCATGTGGATACATTCAGCTAATATCGGACCATCCCTTGAAGTTACAGTGAGAGACCCCCACCATGAGGGAAACATCAACTGAGACCTCTGACTGACCTGAGCCCCCACCAAATGCAACACCTGGCCAGCACTCTAAACCAAGAGATATCTCTGACTGTCTTGGACCCTAAACCAACAGCAACTGAAACCTCTGACCGGCCCAAACCATCACCAGCAGCTACCTGTGACCAGCCGGGACACTGACAAACAGCAGCCTTTAACAGTCCTAGACTCTCTACCAATAATGACTGAAACCTCTGACCAACCCAGGCCCACCAGTGGTATTACAAACACAGAATACAGAGTCCACCCATACATTTCATGTAGATACATTCAGCTAATATCTGACCATCCCTCAAAGTTACCCAGGTAAGGAAAGGAGGCTTTCGAAAAGTGGGAGACCCTCACCATGAGGGTAACATCAGCTGAGACCTCTGACTGACCTGGGCTCTCATAAACAGCGACATCTGACCCTCACTAACAGCAGCCAAAACCAATGACCGGCCCGGACCATCGACCGGCATCTACCTGTGACCGGCCCGGACTCTCAACCAACATCTACCTGTGACTGGCCCGGACCCTCGACCGGCATCTACCTGTGACCGGCCCGGACCCTCGACCGACAGCTACCTGTGACCGGCCCAGACCCTCGACCGACAGCTACCTGTGACTGGCCCGGACCCTCGACCGACAGCTACCTGTGACCGGCCCGGACCCTCGACCGACAGCTACCTGTGACCGGCCCGGACCCTTGACCGACAGCTACCTGTGACCGGCCTGGACCCTCGACCGACAGCTACCTGTGACCGGCCTGGGCCCTCGACCGACAGCTACCTGTGACCGGCCTGGACCCTCAACCAACATATACATCTGAAGGCCCAAGACCCTGAACGATCAACACCTAACCAGCCCAGGCTCTTAACAGCAACTTCTGACAGGCTCTCACCAAATTCAACCTCTGACTGTTCTGGACTGTTGCCATCAGCCTCATAGATCTATAGGGGCCACCTACTTATGGATGCAGGGCTGGTGCAAGGATTTTTCCCAACACAAGCGAAGCTACATTTTGCGCCCCCATGATCACATTATGACCCCTATTGTGTCACACTCTCCCCCCCATGTCACATTTGTCCCCCTCCATGGCACAGAACACAGACATTTGATTTGTGCCCCTCCCACATGTCACCCATTAATGTTGTGTAATAATTATAAACAATATGCGCTCTGCGCTCATCACCAACCACCTACCGTATGGCAGTCAGCAGTCCGTCTGGGCTGGCTGTGTGAGTCACATTTACCAACAGCTGCTCCAGTCCCTGCTGCTGCCCGCCGCGAGCCACTCGCCAGTCACACACCCCTGAGTGCCCCCATGACCGTGTTGCCGCTCTGTGAGTGAGGACCGGGCCGCATGGCACATGCGGCTCAACTCGCGCAAGTGATTTTAAAAAAAGTTCATTTTTCCGCCAACCCTTCTCTGCGCCCTAAGGCAGCCACTTGGTCTGCCTTATTATAGAACCGGCCCTGTATGGATGTACCTGGTCTGGACTCTATATACTATTCGTCACTAGTGTTGAGCCGAACTGTTTTCAAGTTCAGCGTACAAGGTTCAGGTTCGGGATATCTAAGAATTCTGTTATGGATTCCGCTACCACGGACCATAAGTTATAGTCCGTGGAAGCGTAATCCATAACGGCATGCTTAGCTATCCCGAACCTTGTACACCGAACTTAAAAACAGAAGTTCGCTCATCCCTAGTCGTCACTTACAGCTGTGACGCGGGTCAGTGAGTGTAAAGCACCTGTACACAGAAAACCATCTACCTGGCACTGGCTGCAACCCCAGCACTGGTGGGCGCCTCCTGTCCTCTACCACAGGAGGAGTCAGTGAGGAGAAACTACTCTGACAGCATCCATAGTTATGCCTGCTCCTAGTGATGGGATATACATGTATATCGCAGGCAGTATACAGGTCACATGGTGCGATAATGAGCACAGGGTAGCCGCACATCATTACAAGATCCCCAGAAGCAGAACATCCAAGAAATAATTATCCAATTATCTGTATGCGAAGAGCACAGGCATGCAAGGGTCGCTAACCTGAACACAGAATGACCACCGGGTGGTGCCGAGACCAAGGGTGACCAGAACTTACATATTTATGAAGCTGGTACCAGGATCAGTCAACAGGACAGGCAGGTTGGGAGCTACTGCTCCATAAGTGGACGGTGAATGCGCCCTGAGGAATGCTCTCTGGATCATCAGGGAAAGCATGGTGCAGGGATGGGCGAGTTTCACTGCAATTAGTTTCACTGTCAGGAGCAGCAGAGGAAGCGCCTGCTCTACCTGCTCCGAGCTGCGCCTGCTAAGCTTTCCTCGGCTGGGAGGCGTCAATGTACCAACCATCAGAATGCATAGGCCAAGGACAGAAACAGGCTACTGCTCCCTGTTATCACAGTCTCAGGACAGGAGAAGCTGCCATACAGCAGGAGAATACAGACTACTGCCCCCTGTTATCACAGTCTCAGGACAGGAGAAGCTGCCGTACAGCAGGAGAATACAGGCTACTGCCGCCTGTTATCAGCCTCTCAGGACAGGAGAAGCTGCCGTACAGCAGGAGAATACCGGCTACTGCCGCCTGTCATCAGCCTCTCAGGACAGGAGAAGCTGCCGTACAGCAGGAGAATACAGGCTACTGCCGCCTGTTATCAGCCTCTCAGGACAGGAGAAGCTGCCGTACAGCAGGAGAATACAGGCTACTGCCGCCTGTTATCAGCCTCTCAGGACAGGAGAAGCTGCCGTACAGCAGGAGAATACAGGCTACTGCCGCCTGTTATCAGCCTCTCAGGACAGGAGAAGCTGCCGTACAACAGGAGAATATAGACTACTGCCGCCTGTTATCAGCCTCTCAGGACAGGAGAAGCTGCCGTACAGCAGGAGAATACAGGCTACTGCAGCCTGTTATCAGCCTCTCAGGACAGGAGAAGCTGCCGTACAGCAGGAGAATACCGGCTACTGCCGCCTGTCATCAGCCTCTCAGGAGAGAAGAAGCTGCCGTACAGCAGGAGAATACAGGCTACTGCCTCCTGTTATCAGCCTCTCAGGACAGGAAAAGCTGCCGTACAGCAGGAGAATACAGGCTACTGCCGCCTGTTATCAGCCTCTCAGGACAGGAGAAGCTGCCGTACAGCAGGAGAATACAGGCTACTGCCGCCTGTTATCTGCCTCTCAGGACAGGAGAAGCTGCCGTACAGCAGGAGAATACAGGCTACTGCCGCCTGTTATCAGCCTCTCAGGACAGGAGAAGCTGCCGTACAGCAGGAGAATATAGACTACTGCCGCCTGTTATCAGCCTCTCAGGACAGGAGAAGCTGCCGTACAGCAGGAGAATACAGGCTACTGCCGCCTGTTATCAGCCTCTCAGGACAGGAGAAGCTGCTGTACAACAGGAGAATGCAGGCTACTGCCCCCTGTTATCAGCCTCTCAGGACAGGAGAAGCTGCCGTACAGCAGGAGAATACAGGCTACTGCCGCCTGTTATCAGCCTCTCAGGACAGGAGAAGCTGCCATACAGCAGGAGAATACAGACTACTGCCGCCTGTTATCAGCCTCTCAGGACAGGAGAAGCTGCCGTACAGCAGGAGAATACAGGCTACTGCCGCCTGTTATCAGCCTCTCAGGACAGGAGAAGCTGCCGTACAGCAGGAGAATACAGGCTACTGCCCCCTGTTATCAGCCTCTCAGGACAGGAGAAGCTGCCGTACAGCAGGAGAATACAGGCTACTGCCCCCTGTTATCAGCCTCTCAGGACAGGAGAAGCTGCCATACAGCAGGAGAATACAGGCTACTGCCGCCTGTTATCACAGTCTCAGGACAGGAGAAGCTGCCGTACAGCAGGAGAATACAGACTACTGCCCCCTGTTATCACAGTCTCAGGACAGGAGAAGCTGCCATACAGCAGGAGAATACAGGCTACTGCCGCCTGTTATCAGCCTCTCAGGACAGGAGAAGCTGCCGTACAGCAGGAGAATACAGGCTACTGCCCCCTGTTATCAGCCTCTCAGGACAGGAGAAGCTGCCGTACAGCAGGAGAATACAGGCTACTGCCGCCTGTTATCACAGTCTCAGGACAGGAGAAGCTGCCGTACAACAGGAGAATACAGGCTACTGCCCCTGTTATCAGCCTCTCAGGACAGGAGAAGCTGCCGTACAGCAGGAGAATACAGGCTACTGCCTCCTGTTATCAGCCTCTCAGGACAGGAAAAGCTGCCGTACAGCAGGAGAATACAGGCTACTGCCGCCTGTTATCAGCCTCTCAGGACAGGAGAAGCTGCCGTACAGCAGGAGAATACAGGCTACTGCAGCCTGTTATCAGCCTCTCAGGACAGGAGAAGCTGCCGTACAACAGGAGAATACAGGCTACTGCAGCCTGTTATCAGCCCCTCAGGACAGGAGAAGCTGCCGTACAGCAGGAGAATACAGGCTACTGCAGCCTGTTATCAGCCCCTCAGGACAGGAGAAGCTGCCATACAGCAGGAGAATACAGGCTACTGCCGCCTGTTATCACAGTCTCAGGACAGGAGAAGCTGCCGTACAGCAGGAGAATACAGACTACTGCCGCCTGTTATCAGCCTCTCAGGACAGGAGAAGCTGCCGTACAGCAGGAGAATACAGGCTACTGCCGCCTGTTATCAGCCTCTCAGGACAGGAGAAGCTGCCGTACAGCAGGAGAATACAGGCTACTGCCGCCTGTTATCACAGTCTCAGGACAGGAGAAGCTGCCGTACAACAGGAGAATACAGGCTACTGCCCCTGTTATCAGCCTCTCAGGACAGGAGAAGCTGCCGTACAGCAGGAGAATACAGGCTACTGCCCCTGTTATCAGCCTCTCAGGACAGGAGAAGCTGCCGTACAGCAGGAGTATACAGGCTACTGCCCCCTGTTATCACAGTCTCAGGACAGGAGAAGCTGCCATACAGCAGGAGAATACAGGCTACTGCCCCTGTTATCAGCCTCTCAGGACAGGAGAAGCTGCCGTACAGCAGGAGAATACAGGCTACTGCCCCTGTTATCAGCCTCTCAGGACAGGAGAAGCTGCCGTACAGCAGGAGAATACAGGCTACTGCCGCCTGTTATCAGCCTCTCAGGACAGGAGAAGCTGCCGTACAGCAGGAGAATACAGGCTACTGCCCCTGTTATCAGCCTCTCAGGACAGGAGAAGCTGCCGTACAGCAGGAGAATACAGGCTACTGCCGCCTGTTATCAGCCTCTCAGGACAGGAGAAGCTGCCGTACAGCAGGAGAATACAGGCTACTGCCGCCTGTTATCAGCCTCTCAGGACAGGAGAAGCTGCCGTACAACAGGAGAATACAGGCTACTGCCCCCTGTTATCAGCCTCTCAGGACAGGGGTATTAAAATAACACACAGGGACAGGGGGTATTATAATAACACACAGGGACAGGGGTATTATAATAACACACAGGGACAGGGGTATTATAATAACACACAGGGACAGGGGGTATTATAATAACACACAGGGACAGGGGTATTATAATAACACACAGGGACAGGGGGTATTATAATAACACACAGGGACAGGGGTATTATAATAACACACAGGGACAGGGGGTATTATAATAACACACAGGGACAGGGGGTATTATAATAACACACAGGGACAGGGGTATTATAATAACACACAGGGACGGGGGTATTATAATAACACACAGGGACGGGGGTATTATAATAACACACAGGGACGGGGGTATTATAATAACACACAGGGACAGGGGGTATTATAATAACACACAGGGACGGGGGTATTATAATAACACACAGGGACGGGGGTATTATAATAACACACAGGGACGGGGGTATTATAATAACACACAGGGACAGGGGGTATTATAATAACACACAGGGACAGGGGTATTATAATAACACACAGGGACAGGGGTATTATAATAACACACAGGGACGGGGGTATTATAATAACACACAGGGACGGGGGTATTATAATAACACACAGGGACGGGGGTATTATAATAACACACAGGGACAGGGGGTATTATAATAACACACAGGGACAGGGGTATTATAATAACACACAGGGACGGGGGTATTATAATAACACACAGGGACGGGGGTATTATAATAACACACAGGGACGGGGGTATTATAATAACACACAGGGACGGGGGTATTATAATAACACACAGGGACGGGGGTATTATAATAACACACAGGGACAGGGGGTATTATAATAACACACAGGGACGGGGGTATTATAATAACACACAGGGACAGGGGGTATTATAATAACACACAGGGACAGGGGTATTATAATAACACACAGGGACGGGGGTATTATAATAACACACAGGGACGGGGGTATTATAATAACACACAGGGACGGGGGGTATTATAATAACACACAGGGACGGGGGTATTATAATAACACACAGGGACAGGGGGTATTATAATAACACACAGGGACGGGGGGTATTATAATAACACACAGGGACAGGGGTATTATAATAACACACAGGGACAGGGGGTATTATAATAACACACAGGGACGAGGGGTATTATAATAACACACAGGGACGGGGGTATTATAATAACACACAGGGACGGGGGTATTATAATAACACACAGGGACGGGGGTATTATAATAACACACAGGGACGGGGGTATTATAATAACACACAGGGACAGGGGTATTATAATAACACACAGGGACGGGGGTATTATAATAACACACAGGGACGGGGGTATTATAATAACACACAGGGACGGGGGTATTATAATAACACACAGGGACAGGGGGTATTATAATAACACACAGGGACGGGGGTATTATAATAACACACAGGGACAGGGGTATTATAATAATACACAGGGACAGGGGGTATTATAATAATACACAGGGACAGGGGGTATTATAATAATACACAGGGACAGGGGGTATTATAATAATACACAGGGACAGGGGGTATTATAATAATACACAGGGACAGGGGATATTATAATAATACACAGGGACAGGGGGTATAATAATAATACACAGGGACAGGGGTATATAATAATACACAGGGACAGGGGGTATATAATAATACACAGGGACAGGGGGTATTATAATAATACACAGGGACAGGGGTATATAATAGTACACAGGGACAGGGGGTATTATAATAATACACAGGGACAGGGGTATTATAATAATACACAGGGACAGGGGGTATTATAATAATACACAGGGACAGGGGGTATTATAATAATACACAGGGACAGGGGTATTATAATAATACACAGGGACAGGGGGTATTATAATAATACACAGGGACAGGGGATATTATAATAATACACAGGGACAGGGGGTATTATAATAATACACAGGGACAGGGGTATTATAATAATACACAGGGACAGGGGGTATTATAATAATACACAGGGACAGGGGTATTATAATAATACACAGGGACAGGGGTATGTATAATAATACACAGGGACAGGGGGTATTATAATAATACACAGGGACAGGGGGTATTATAATAATACACAGGGACAGGGGTATTATAATAATACACAGGGACAGGGGTATTATAATAATACACAGGGACAGGGGTTATAATAATACACAGGGACAGGGGTATTATAATAATACACAGGGACAGGGGTATTATAATAATACACAGGGACAGGGGGTATATAATAATACACAGGGACAGGGGGTATTATAATAATACACAGGGACAGGGGGTATTATAATAATACACAGGGACAGGGGGTATTATAATAATACACAGGGACAGGGGGGTATAATAATACACAGGGACAGAGGGGTATATAATAATACACGGGGGGTATATAATAATACCCAGGGACAGGGGTTATTATAATAATACCCAGGGACAGGGGGTATAATAATAATACACAGGGACAGGGGGGTATATAATAATACCCAGGGACAGGGGGTATATAATAATACCCAGGACAGGTGTAATACAGAGCATATAATAAGGCACAGGTCGGGGTACTACCGGAATACAATCAAACGTTACAGCAGGTCCGGTTCTCACCTCCTTCCTTGGTCCTCTCCAACCTGACACTGAGCTGCACCTCCAGCCGCACAGCGCCCCTCCCTGCAGCCCCGCCCCTCAAAACACCGGTACCACTCACAATCCTCCATCCTCTTTCCCCATACCCTTCCCCTCCATTTCATTGGTGGGAGGGAGGAGGAGGCGGAGACAGAAGGTGAGCTCACGCACAACCTGAGGCAGAGCGGGTATGGGTCATGTGACAGGCGCCATGTTTCTGGTTGTTAAGCAACTGTGGTTTGGTGACACCTGTCCGTGACCCGGAGCTGTCACCCGGCAGAGCAGTGTCTTCTGATCTCTAGCGCCCCGTCCTCCGCAGTGACCGAGCGGAGATGCATTGCTGTCACACCGGCAGTTCAGGGCAGCGCTCCCCGCGGATTATCGTCCGGAGCCCTGCACCTTAGTATACCACGGGGGCCGCTCAGGCTGTGCCCGGCTGATATCATCCGTAGCCACCACACAGGTCTCGGCCTCCATGCAGTATGATGCCCCCTTAGTGCCCCCATGCAGTATGATGCCTCCTTAGTGCCCCCATGCAGTATGATGTCCCCTTAGTGCCCCCATGCAGTATGATGCCCCTTAGTGCCCCCCATGCAGTATGATGCCCCTTAGTGCCTCCATGCAGTATGATGCCTCCTTAGTGCCCCCATGCAGTATGATGCCCCCTTAGTGCCCCCATGCAGTATGATGCCTCCTTAGTGCCCCCATGCAGTATGATGCCTCCTTAGTGCCCCCATGCAGTATGATGCCTCCTTAGTGCCCCCATGCAGTATGATGCCTCCTTAGTGCCCCCATGCAGTATGATGCCCCCTTAGTGCCCCCATGCAGTATGATGCCCCTTAGTGCCCCCATGCAGTATGATGCCTCCTTAGTGCCCCCATGCAGTATGATGCCTCCTTAGATCCCCATGCAGTATGATACCTCCTTAGATCCCCCATGCAGTATGATGCCTCCTTAGTGCCCCCATGCAGTATGATACCCCTTAGTGCCCCCATGCAGTATGATGCCTCCTTAGTGCCCCCATGCAGTATGATGCCTCCTTAGTGCCCCCATGCAGTATGATGACTCCTTAGTGCCCCCATGCAGTATGATGCCTCCTTAGTGCCCCTATGCAGTATGATGCCTCCTTAGTGCCCCCATGTAGTATGATGCCCCTTAGTGCCCCCATGCAGTATGATACCCCCTTAGTGCCCCCATGCAGCATGATACCTCCTTAGGGCCCCCATGCAGTATGATGCCTCCATGCAGTATGATGCCCCCTTAGTGCCCCCATGCAGTATGATGCCTCCTTAGATCCCCATGCAGTATGATGCCTCCTTAGTGCCCCCATGCAGTATGATGCCTCCTTAGTGCCCCCATGCAGTATGATGCCTCCTTAGTGCCCCCATGCAGTATGATGCCTCCTTAGTGCCCCCATGCAGTATGATGCCTCCTTAGTGCCCCCTATGCAGTATGATGCCCCCTTAGTGCCCCCCATGCAGTATGATGCTCCTTAGTGCCCCCATGCAGTATGATACCCCTTAGTGCCCCCATGCAGTATGATGCCTCCTTAGTGCCCCCATGCAGTATGATGCCTCCTTAGTGCCCCCATGCAGTATGATGCCTCCTTAGTGCCCCTATGCAGTATGATGCCCCTTAGTGCCCCCATGTAGTATGATGCCCCTTAGTGCCCCCATGCAGTATGATACCCCTTAGTGCCCCCATGCAGTATGATGCCTCCTTAGTGCCCCCATGCAGTATGATGCCCCTTAGTGCCCCCATGAAGTATGATACCCCTTAGTGCCCCCATGCAGCATGATACCTCCTTAGGGCCCCCATGCAGTATGATGCCTCCATGCAGTATGATGCCCGCTTAGTGCCCCATGCAGTATGATGCCTCCTTAGTGTCCCCATGCAGTATGATGCCCCTTAGTGCCCCCATGCAGTATGATGCCCCTTAGTGCCCCCATGCAGTATGATGTCCCTTAGTGCCCCCATGCAGTATGATGCCCCTTAGTGCCCCCATGCAGTATGATGCCTCCTTAGTGCCCCCATGCAGTATGATGCCTCCTTAGTGCCCCCATGCAGTTTGATGCCTCCTTAGTGCCCCCATGCAGTATGATGCCCCTTAGTGCCCCCATGCAGTATGATACCTCCTTAGTGCCCCCATGCAGTATGATGCCCCTTAGTGCCCCCATGCAGTATGATGCCTCCTTAGTGCCCCCATGCAGTATGATGCCTCCTTAGTGCCCCCATGCAGTATGATGCCTCCTTAGTGTCCCCATGCAGTATGATGCCTCCTTAGTGCCCCCATGCAGTATGATGCCTCCTTAGTGCCCCCATGCAGTATGATGCCCCTTAGTGCCCCCATGCAGTATGATGCCCCTTAGTGCCCCCATGCAGTATGATACCCCTTAGTGCCCCCATGCAGTATGATGCCTCTTTAGTGCCTCCATGCAGTATGATGCCCCATTAGTGCCTCCATGCAGTATGATGCCTCCTTAGTGCCCCCATGCAGTATGATGCCCCTTAGTGCCTCCATGCAGTATGATGCCCCTTAGTGCCCCCATGCAGTATGATGCCTCCTTAGTGCCCCCATGCAGTATGATGCCCCCTTAGTGCCCCCATGCAGTATGATGCCTCCTTAGTGCCTCCATGCAGTATGATGCCTCCTTAGTGCCTCCATGCAGTATGATGCCCCCTTAGTGCCCCCATGCAGTATGATGCCCCCTGAGTGCCTCCATGCAGTATGATGCCCCCTGAGTGCCTCCATGCAGTATGATGCCCCCATGCAGTATGATACCTCCTTAGTGCCCCCATGCAGTATGATGCCCCCTTAGTGCCCCCATGCAGTATGATGCTCCCTTAGTGCCCCCATGCAGTATGATACCCCCTTAGTGCCCCCATGCAGTATGATGCCTCCTTAGTGCCCCCATGCAGTATGATGCCTCCTTAGTGTCCCCATGCAGTATGATGCCCCTTAGTGCCCCCATGCAGTATGATGCCTCCTTAGTGCCCCCATGCAGTATGATGCCCCTTAGTGCCCCCATGCAGTATGATACCCCTTAGTGCCCCCATGCAGTATGATGCCTCCTTAGTGCCCCCATGCAGTATGATACCTCCTCAGTGTCCCCATGCAGTATGATGCCCCCTTAGTGCCCCCATGCAGTATGATACCTCCTTAGTGCCCCCATGCAGTATGATGCCTCCTTAGTGCCTCCATGCAGTATGATGCCCTTAGTGCCCCCATGCAGCATGATACCTCCTTAGGGCCCCCATGCAGTATGATGCCTCCATGCAGTATGATGCCTCCTTAGTGCCCCCATGCAGTATGATGCCTCCTTAGTGCCCCCCATGCAGTATGATGCCCCCTTAGGGCCCCCATGCAGTATGATACCACCTTAGTGTCCCCATGCAGTATGATGCCCCTTTAGTGCCCCCATGCAGTATGATGCCTCCTTAGTGTCCCCATGCAGTATGATGCCCCCTTAGTGCCCCCATGCAGTATGATGCCCCCTTAGTGCCCCCATGCAGTATGATGCCCCCTTAGGGCCCCCATGCAGTATGATGCCCCCTTTTGGCCCCCATGCAGTATGATGCCTCCATGCAGTATGATACCTCCTTAGTGCCCCCATGCAGTATGATGTCCCCTTAGTGCCCCCATGCAGTATGATGTCCCCTTAGTGCCCCCATGCAGTATGATGCCCCCTTAGTGGCCCCATGCAGTATGATGCCTCCTTAGTGCCTCCATGCAGTATGATACCTCCTTAGTGCCCCCATGCAGTATGATGCCTCCTTAGTGCCCCCATGCAGTATGATGCCTCCTTAGTGCCCCCATGCAGTATGATGCCCCCTTAGTGCCCCCATGCAGTATGATGCCTCCTTAGTGCCCCCATGCAGTATGATGCCTCCTTAGTGCCCCCATGCAGTATGATGCCTCCTTAGTGCCCCCAAGCAGTATGATGCCCCCTTAGTGCCCCCATGCAGTATGATGCCGCACTGCCCACAGACTGCTCACCTACTGCCCGTCTCCCGGTGTCGCCCCCTGCCTCACGCTGGTGGTTCAGGGCCGGCAGGCAGGACGCAGTGAGGTGATCACGCCTGCTGAGCTCCAGGTAACGCGGAGCAGGTGGCGGTACTATCTGTGGCTCCGCGCTGCAGCATCAAGACCTCATGGTGGATGACGGAGCTGTATTCAGCGGTATGTGCGTCCTCAGGGCATGCAGGGGTCCGGGTGGCGGTATACACACCAGATATACTGCTGTACACCCGACCATACATCTGCTGCACGTGCCGCACCATAAAGCCTTATCTGCTGCCATAAAGTCATCCCAGGAGTCAAAATCCACAGATCCGCAGCACCACCTAGCAGGAGGTGGAGGAGCAATGCTCTGCAGATCTCTGCACAGATCAGGGGTGTGATCATCTGCAGGATACAGTGCTTTCAGCCTCTCTCACCTTCCTCACAAAGGGGCCAAAGACTTATGTCCCGAGAACAGGGGCTGAAGACTTATGTCCCGAGTACAGGGGCTGAAGACTTATGTCCCTAGTAAAGGGGCTGAAGACTTATGTCCCGAGTACAGGGGCTGAAGACTTATGTCCCTAGTAAAGGGGCTGAAGACTTATGTCCCTAGTATAGGGGCTGAAGACTTATGTCCCTAGTACAGGGGCTGAAGACTTATGTCCCTAGTACAGGGGCTGAAGACTTTTGTCCCTAGTAAAGGGGCTGAAGACTTATGTCCCTAGTAAAGGGGCTGAAGACTTATGTCCCGAGTAAAGGTGCTGAAAACTTATGTCCTGAGTGAATGGGTTGAAGACTTATGTCCCGAGTAAATGGGCTGAAGACTTATGTCCCGAGTAAATGGGCTGAAGACTTATGTCCCTAGTAAAGGGGTTGAAGACTTATGTCCTAAGTAAAGGGGTTGAAGACTTATATCCAGAGTAAAGTGGTTGAAGACTTATGTCCCGAGTAAAGGGGCTGAAGACTTATATCCAGAGTAAAGGGGCTGAAGACTTATGTCCACAGTAAAGGGGCTGAAGACTTATGTCCCTAGTAAAGGGGCTGAAGACTTATGTCCCTAGTAAAGGGGCTGAAGACTTATGTCCCGAGTAAAGGGGCTGAAGACTTATGTCCCGTGTAAAGGGGCTGAAGACTTATGTCCCGAGTACAGGGGCTGAAGACTTATGTCCCGAGTAAATGGGCTGAAGACTTATGTCCCTAGTAAATGGGCTGAAGACTTATGTCCCTAGTAAAGGGGTTGAAGACTTATGTCCTAAGTAAAGGGGTTGAAGACTTATATCCAGAGTAAAGTGGTTGAAGACTTATGTCCCGAGTAAAGGGGCTGAAGACTTATATCCAGAGTAAAGGGGCTGAAGACTTATGTCCATAGTAAAGGGGCTGAAGACTTATGTCCCGAGTAAAGGTGCTGAAGACTTATGTCCCGAGTAAAGGTGCTGAAGACTTATGTCCACAGTAAAGGGGCTGAAGACTTATGTCCCGAGTAAAGGTGCTGAAGACTTGTGTCCCTAGTAAAGGGGCTGAAGACTTAGGTCCTGAGTGAAGGGGCTGAAGACTTATGTCCTGAGTAAAGGGTCTGAAGACTTATGTCCCGAGTAAAGGGTCTGAAGACTTATGTCCTGAGTAAAGGGTCTGAAGACTTATGTCCCGAGTACAGGGTCTGAAGACTTTTGTTCCTGAGTAAAGGGGCTGAAAACTTATATCCAGAGTATAGGGTCTGAAGACTTATGTCCCAAGTAAAGGGGCCGAAGACTTATGTCCCAAGTAAAGTGGCTGAAGACTTATGTCCTGAGTAAAGGGTCTGAAGACTTATGTCCCGAATAAAAGGTCTGATGACTTATGTCCTGAGTAAAGGGGCTGAAGACTTATGTACAGAGTAAAGGGGCTGAAGACTTATGTCCCGAGTAAAGGGTCTGAAGAATTATGTCCCGAGTAAAGGGGCAGAAGACTTATGACCCGAGTAAAGGGTGTGAAGACTTATGTCCAGAGTAAAGGGGCTGAAGACTTATGTCCCGAGTAAAAAGGCTGAAGACTTTTGTCCTGAGTAAAGGGTCTGAAGACTTATGTCCTGAGTAAAGGGTCTGAAGACTTATATCCAGAGTAAAAGGGCTGAAGACTCTTGTCCTGAGTAAAGGGGCTGAAAACTTGTGTCCCAAGTAAAGGGGCTGACGACTTATGTCCCAAGTAAACGGGCTGAAGACTTATGTCCCGAATAAAAGGTCTGAAGAATTATGTCCCAAATAAAGGGTCTGAAGTCTTATGTCCCGAGTATAGGGTCTGAAGACTTTTGTCCTGAGTAAAGGGGCTGAAGACTTATGTCCAGAGTATAGGGTCTGAAGACTTATGTCCCGAGTAAAGGGCTGAAGACTTATGTCCCGATGACCTATCCGAATAAAGGGTCTGAAGACTTATTTCCTGAGTAAAGGGGCTGAAGACTTATGTCTCCGAGTAAAGGCGCTGAAGACTTATGTCCGGAGTAAAGGGGCTGAAGACTTATGTCCCTAAGTAAAGGGGCTGGAGACTTATGTCCGAGTAAAGGGGCTGAAGACTTATGTCCCGAGTAAAGGGGCTGAAGACTTATGTACTGAGTAAAGGGCTGAAGACTTATGTCCCGAGAAAATGGGCTGAAGGCTTATGTCCCGAGTAAAGGGGCTGAAGACTTATGTCCTGAGTAAAGGGGCTGAAGACTTATGTCCCGAGTAAAGGGTTTAAAGACTTATATTCTGAGTAAAGTGCCTTATGTCCTGAGCAAAGGTGCTTAAGACTTATGTCCCAAGTAGAGGGGCTGAAGACTTATGTCCCGTGTAAAGCGTCTGAAGACTTATGTCCAGAGTAAAGAGTCTGAAGACTTATGTCCCGAGTAAAGGGGCTGAAGACTTATGTCCTGAGTAAAGGGGCTGAAAACTTATGTCTCGAGTATAGGGTCTGAAGACTTATGTCCCGAGTAAAGGATTTGAAGACTTATGTCCCGAGTAAAGGGTCTGAAGACTTATGTCCCGAGTAAAGAGTCTGAAGACTTATGTCCCAAATAAAGGGACTGAAGACTTATGTCCCTAGTAAAGGGGCTAAAGACTTATGTCCCGAGTAAAGGGCTGAAGGCTTATGTCCCGAGTAAAGGGCTGAAGACTTATGTCCCAAGTAAAGGGAGCTGAAGACTTATGTCCCGAAGTAAAGGGCTGAAGACTTATGTCCCGAGTAAAGGGTCTGGAGACTTATGTCCCGAGTAAAGCGTCTGAAGACTTATGTCCAGAGTAAAGGGGCTGAAGACTTATGTGCCAAGTAAAGGGGCTGAAGACTTATGTCCCAAGTAAAGGGGCTGAAGACTTATGTCCCAAGTAAAGGGGCTGAAGACTTATGTCACAAGTTAAGGGGCTGAAGACTTATGTCCCAAGTAAAGGGGCTGAAGACTTATGTGCCGATTAAAAGGGCTGAAGACTTATGTCCCAAATAAAGGGGCTGAAGACTTATGTCCTGAGTAAAAGGGCTGAAGACTTATGTCCTGAGTAAAGGGTCTGAAGACTTATGTCCCAAAGAAGGTGCTTATGACATATCCCGAATAAAAGGTCTAAAGACTTATGTCCCGAGTAAAGCGTCTGAAGACTTATGTCCAGAGTAAAGGGTCTTAAAACTTATGTCCCGAGTAAAGGGGCTGAAGACTTATGTCCTGAGGAATGGGGCTTAAAACTTATGTCCTGAGTAAAGGGGCTAAAGACTTATGTCCCGAGTAAAATGGCTAAAGACTTATGTCCCGAGTAAAATGGCTAAAGACTTATGTCCCGAGTAAAAGGGCTAAAGACTTACGTCCCGAGTAAAGCGACTGAAGCTTTATGTCCCGAGTAAAGGGTCTGAAGACTTATGTCCCGAATAAAGGGGCTGAAGAATTATGTCCCAAGTAAATGGGCTGAAGACTTAGGTCCCTAGTAAAGGCTCGGAAGACTTATGTCCCTAGTAAAGGCTCGGAAGACTTATGTCCCTAGTAAAGGGTCTGAAGTCTTATGTCCCGAGTATAGGGTCTGAAGACTCATGTCCCGAGTAAAGGGGCTGACAGATTTATGTCCGAGTAAAGGGGCTGAAGACTTATGTCCCGAGTAAAGGGGCTGAAGACTTATGTCCCGAGTAAAGGGGCTGAAGACTTATGTCCGAGTAAAGGGGCTGAAGACTTATGTCCTGAGTAAAGGGGCTGAAGACTTATGTCCCGAGTAAAGGGACTGAAGACATGTCCTGAGTAAAGGGGCTGAAGACTTATGTCCGAGTAAAGGGACTGAAGACTATGTCCTGAGTAAAGGGGCTGAAGACTTATGTCCAGAGTAAAGGGGCTGAAGACTTTTGTCCTGAGTAAAGGGGCTGAAAACTTATATCCAGAGTAAAGGGCTGAAAACTTATGTCCCGAGTAAAGGGTCTGAAGACTTATGTCCTGAGTAAAGGGGCTGAAGACTTATGTCCCAAGTAAAGTGGCTGAAGACTTATGTCCTGAGTAAAGGGGCTGAAGACTTATGTCCAGAGTAAAGAGGTTGAAGACTTTTGTCCTGAGTAAAGGGGCTGAAAACTTATATCCAGAGTATAGGGTCTGAAGACTTATGTCCCGAATAAAGGGGCCTAAGACTTATGTCCCGAGTAAAGGGGCTGAAGACTTATGTCACGAGTAAAAGGGCTGAAGTCTTATGTTCTGAGTAAAGGGTCTGAAGCATTATGTCCCGAGTAAAGGGTCTGAAGACTTATGTCCCAAGTAAAGGGTCTGAAGACTTATGTCCCGAGTAAAGGGGCCGAAGCTTTATGTCCCAAGTAAAGGGTCTGAAGACTTATGTCCCGAGTAAAGGGTCTGAAGATTTTTGTCCTGAGTAAAAGGTCTGAAGATTTCTGTCCCGAGTAAAGGGTTTGAAGACTTATTTCCAGAGGAAAGAGTCTCAAGACTTAGGTCCCCAGTAAAGGGGCTGAAGACTTATGTCCCTAGTAAATGGGCTGAAGACTTAGGTCCCTAGTAAAGGCTCGGAAGACTTATGTCCCTAGTTAAGGGTCTGAAGTCTTATGTCCCGAGTATAGGGTCTGAAGACTCATGTCCCGAGTATAGGGTCTGAAGACTCATGTCCCGAGTAAAGGGGCTGACGATTTATGTCCCGAGTAAAGGGGCTTAAGACTTATGTCCCGAGTAAAGGGGCTGAAGACTTATGTCCCGAGTAAAGGGGCTGAAGAGTTATGTCCTGAGTAAAGGGGCTGAAGACTTATGTCCTGAGTAAACGGACTGAAGACTTATGTCCTGAGTAAAGGGGCTGAAGAGTTATGTCCCGAGTAAAGGGCTGATGACTTAAGTCCCAAGTAAAGGGTTTAAAGACTGAAGTCCTGGGTAAAGGGGCTGAAGACGTATGTCCCGAGTAAAGGGTCTGAAGACTTATGTCCCGAGTAAAGGGGCTGAAGACTTATGTCCAGAGTAAAGGGGCTGAAAACGTATGTCCCGAGTAAAGGGTCTGAAGACTTATGTCCCGAGTAAAGGGGCTGAAGACTTATGTCCCTAGTAAAGGGGCTGAAAACTTAGGTCCCGAGTAAAGGGGCTGAAGACTTATATCCAGAGTAAAGTGGCTGAAAACGTATGTCCCGAGTATAGGGTCTGAAGACTTATGTCCCGAGTAAAGGGGCTGAAGACTTATGTCCCTAGTAAAGGGGCTGAAAACTTAGGTCCCGAGTAAAGGGGCTGAAGACTTATATCCAGAGTAAAGTGGCTGAAGACTTATGTCCCGAGTAAAGTGGCTGAAGACTTATGTCTTTATGAAATGTGCTTATGACATATCCCGAATAAAAGGTCTGACTTATGTCCCGAGTAAAGGGGCTGAAGCTTTATGTCCTGAGTAAAGGGTCTGAAGACTTATGTCCCGAGTAAAGGGGCTGAAGACTTATGTCCCGAGTAAAGGGGCTGAAGACTTATGTCCTGAGTAAAGGGGCTGAAGACTTATGTTCTGAGTAAAGTGGCTGAAAACTTATGTCCTGAGTATAGGGTCTGAAGACTTATGTCCCAAAGAAAGGTTCTTATGACTTATATCCCGAATAAAAGGTCTGAAGAATTATGTCCCGAGTAAAGGTGCTAAAGACTTATGTCCCTAGTAAAAGAGCTGAAGACTTATGTCGCGAGTAAAGGGGCTGAAGACTTATGTCCCTAGTAAAGGGCTGAAGACTTATATCCAGAGTAAAGTGGCTGAAGACTTATGTCCCGAGTAAAGAGGCTGAAGACTTTTGTCCTGATTAAAGTGGCTGAAGACTTATATTCAGAGTAAAGGGGCTGAAGACTTTTGTCCTGAGTAAAGGGGCTGAAGACTTTTGTCCTGAGTAAAGGGGCTGAAGACTTTTGTCCTGAGTAAAGGGGCTCAAGACTTATGTCCCGAGTAAAGGGGCTGAAGACTTATGTCCCGAGTAAAGGGTCTGAAGACTCATGTCCCGAGTAAAGGGGCTGAAGACTTATGTCCCGAGTATAGGTGCTTAAGACTTATGTCTTGAGTAAAGGGGCTGAAGACTTATGTCCCGAGTAAAGGGTTTGAAGACTTATGTCCCGAGGAAAGAGTCTAAAGACTTATGTCCCTAGTTAAGGGCTGAAGATTTATGTCCTGAGTAAATGGGCTGAAGACTTATGTCCTGAGTAAAGGGTCTGAAGACTTATGTCCTGAGTAAAGGTGCTTATAACATATCCCGAGTAAAAGGTCTGAAGACTTATGTCCCGAGCAAAGGGTCTGAAGACTTATGTCCCGAGTAAAGGGCTGAAGACTTATATCCAGAGTAAAGTGGCTGAAGACTTATGTCCCGAGTAAAGTGGCTGAAGACTTTTGTCCTGAGTAACGTGGCTGAAGACTTATGTCCTGAGTAAAGGGGCTGAAGACTTATGTCCCGAGTAAAGGGCTGAAGACTTATATCCAGAGTAAAGGGGCTGAAGACTTATGTCCCAAGTAAAGGGGCTGAAGACTTATGTCCCGAGTAAAGTGGCTGAAGACTTATGTCCTGAGTAAAGGGGCTCAAGACTTATGTCTCGAGTAAAGGGGCTGAAGACCTATGTCCCGAGTAAAGGGTCTGAAGACTTATGTCCTGAGTAAATGGGCTGAAGACTTATGTCCTAAGTAAAGAGGCTCAAGACTTAGGTCCCGAGTAAAGGGACTTAAAACTTATCTCCCGAGTAAATGGGCTCAAGACTTATGTCCCGAGTAAAAGGGCTGAAGACTTATGTCCTGAGTAAAGGGTCTGAAGACTTATGTCCCAAAGAAAGGTGCTTATGACATATCCCGAATAAAAGGTCTAAAGAATTAAGTCCCAAGTAAAGGGGCTGAAGACGTATGTCCCGATTAAAGGGCCTGAAGACTTATGTCCTGAGTAAAGGGTCTGAAGACATATGTCCTGAGTAAATGGGCTGAAGACTTATGTCCCGAGTAAAGGGGCTGAAGACTTATGTCCCTAGTAAAGGGCTGAAGACTTATTTCCTGAGTAAAGGGGCTCAAGACTTATGTCCCGAGTAAAGGGGCTTAATGAATTATGTCCCGAGTAAACGGGCTCAAGACTTATGTCCTGAGTAAAGGGGCTGAAGACTTATGTCCCGAGTAAACGGGCTCAAGACTTATGTCCCGAGTAAAGGGGCTGAAGACTTATGTCCTGAGTAAAGGGGCTGAAGACTTATGTCCCTAGTAAAGGGCTGAAGACTTATATCCAGAGTAAAGTGGCTGAAGACTTATGTTCTGAGTAAAGGGTCTGAAGCATTATGTCCCGAGTAAAGGGTCTGAAGCTTTGTCCTGAGTAACGTGGCTGAAGACTAGTATCCAGAGTATAGGGTCTGAAGACTTATGTCCCGAGTAAAGGGGCCGAAGACTTATGTCCTGAGTAAAGGGGCTGAAGACTTATGTCCCTAGTAAAGGGCTGAAGACTTATATCCAGAGTAAAGGGGCTGAAGACTTTTGTCCCGAGTAAAGGGGCTGAAGACTTATGTCCCAAGTAAAAGGGCTGACGACTTATGTCCTGAGTAAAGGGTCTGAAGACTTATGTCCCAAATAAAAGGTCTGAAGTCTTATGTCCTGAGTAAAGAGGCTGAAGCATTATGTCCCGAGTAAAGGGTCTGAAGACTTATGTCCAGAGTTAAGGTGCTGAAGACTTATGTCCCAAGTAAAGGGGCTGAAGACTTTTGTCCCGAGTAAAGAGGCTGAAGACTTATGTCCCGAGTAAAAGGGCTGAAGACTTATGTCCCGAGTATAGGGTCTGAAGACTTATGTCCCTAGTAAAGGGGCTGAAGACTTATGTTCCGAGTAAAGGGTCTGAAGACTTATGTCCTGAGTAAATGGGCTGAAAACTTATGTCCTGAGTAAAGGGGCTCAAGACTCATGTCCCGAGTAAAGGGTCTGAAGACTTATGTCCCGAGTAAAGGGCCTGAAGACTTATGTCCCGAGTAAAGGGTCTGAAGACTTATGTCCCGAGTAAAGGGGCTGAAGCATTATGTCCCGAGTAAAGGGGCTGAAGCATTATGTCCCGAGTAAAGGGGCTGAAGATTTATGTTCCGAGTAAAGGGGCTGAAGACTTGTGTCCCGAGTAAAGAGGATGAGAGTTATGTCCCGAGTAAAGGGGCTGAAGACTTATGTCCCAAGTAAAGGGTTTGAAGACTTATGTCCCGAGTAAAGGGTTTGAAGACTTATGTCCCGAGGAAAGAGTCTGAAGACTTATGTCCCGAGTAAAGGGGTCTGAAGACTTATGTCCCGAGTAAAGGGCTGAAGACTTATATCCAGAGTAAAGTGGCTGAAGACTTATGTCCCGAGTAAAGGGTCTGAAGCTTTGTCCTGAGTAACGTGGCTGAAGACTGGTATCCAGAGTATAGGGTCTGAAGACTTATGTCCCGAGTAAAGGGGCCGAAGACTTATGTCCCGAGTAAAGTGGCTGAAGACTTTGTCCTGAGTAAAGTGGCTGAAGACTTATATCCAGAGTAAAGGGGCTGAAGACTTTTGTCGCGAGTAAGGGGCTGAAGACTTATGTCCCAAGTAAAGGGCTGACGACTTATGTCCTGAGTAAAGGGTCTGAAGACTTATGTCCCAAATAAAAGGTCTGAAGTCTTATGTCCTGAGTAAAGAGGCTGAAGCATTATGTCCAGAGTTAAGGTGCTGAAGACTTATGTCCCAAGTAAAGGGGCTGAAGACTTTTGTCCCGAGTAAAGAGGCTGAAGACTTATGTCCCGAGTAAAAGGGCTGAAGACTTGTGTCCTGAGTAAAGGGTCTGAAGACATGTCCCTAGTAAAGGGGCTGAAGACTTATGTTCCGAGTAAAGGGTCTGAAGACTTATGTCCTGAGTAAAGGGGCTCAAGACTCATGTCCCGAGTAAAGGGTCTGAAGACTTATGTCCCGAGTAAAGGGGCTGAAGCATTATGTCCCGAGTAAAGGGGCTGAAGATTTATGTTCCGAGTAAAGGGGCTGAAGACTTGTGTCCCGAGTAAAGAGGATGAGAGTTATGTCCCGAGTAAAGGGGCTGAAGACTTATGTCCCAAGTAAAGGGTTTGAAGACTTATGTCCCGAATAAAGGGTTTGAAGACTTATGTCCCGAGGAAAGAGTCTGAAGACTTATGTCCCGAATAAAGGGACTGAAGACTTATGTCCCTAGTAAAGGGTCTGAAGACTTATGTCCCGATTAAAGGTTCTAAAGTTTTATGTCCCGAGTATAGGGTCTGAAGACTTATGTCCCGAGTAAAGGGGCTGAAGACTTATGTCCTGAGTAAAGGGGCTGAAGACTTATGTCCCGAGTACAGGGGCTGAAGACTTATGTCCTGAATAAAGGGACTGAAGACTTATGTCCCTAGTAAAGGGTCTGAAGACTTATGTCCCGATTAAAGGTTCTAAAGTTTTATGTCCCGAGTATAGGGTCTGAAGACTTATGTCCCGAGTAAAGGGGCTGAAGACTTATGTCCTGAGTAAAGGGGCTGAAGACTTATGTCCCGAGTACAGGGGCTGAAGACTTATGTCCCGAATAAAGGGACTGAAGACTTATGTCCCTAGTAAAGGGTCTGAAGACTTATGTCCCGATTAAAGGTTCTAAAGTTTTATGTCCCGAGTATAGGGTCTGAAGACTTATGTCCCGAGTAAAGGGGCTGAAGACTTATGTCCTGAGTAAAGGGGCTGAAGATTTATGTCCCGAGTAAATGGGCTGAAGACTTATGTCCTAAGTAAAGGGTTTGAAGACTTATGTCCCGAGGAAAGAGTCTGAAGACTTATGTCCGGAAGAAAGATTCTGAAGACTTATGTCCAGAGTAAAGGGTCTGAAGACTTATGTCCCAAGTAAAGGATTTGAAGACTTATGTCCCGAGTAAAGGGTCTGAAAACCTATATCCAGAGTATAGGGTCTGAAGACTTATGTGCCTAGTAAAGGGTCTGAAGATTTATGTCCTGAGTAAAGGGTCTGAAGACTTATTTCTCGAGTAAAGGGTCTGAAGACTTATGTCCCAAGTAAAAGGGCTGAAGACTTATGTTCCGATTAATGGGTGTGAATACTTGTAAGATTATAGTTTCTCCTTCTCAGTAAATCAGTAAAGATTTCACACTTCTCACTTTTACATTCTGAGGACTGAGGGCAGAATGATGGGGGAATTGATAGCACAAAGAGCGAGAGGACAGAATGTGAGGACTTTGAGGGGTGTAAGGACTTTCCCAATGTATATCACCAGGTATCTGTCAGGAGGTAGAGGGGTCAGAGCGATTCTCTGCAGGCAGTGGGACCTCAGTCAAGGGTCTTCTTTGCTCCTGAGCGCCCTCTTGTGGTTCTTGGCTCTCATCGCTGTCTATTGCCTTCTTCACGCATGTGGAGAAGGATCAGGAAGCGGTTAGTAATCCTGTGGTGTTTGTGGCAGCGTTTCATCATGTCTGGGCGGCTTCAGTGACCTATGACTCTCATCATTTGTGTAAAAGTGGAAGCATGACTGGAGAATGCTAATCCTTGTATAACAGTATGATGCTCGCCCTGTAATCC
Source organism: Bufotes viridis (assembly GCA_033119425.1). NCBI lineage: Eukaryota > Metazoa > Chordata > Amphibia > Anura > Bufonidae > Bufotes > Bufotes viridis. Next base: position 69,907,893 of record CM065599.1, read on the forward strand.
GCCGCTTCATCCTGATAATCCAGAACAGTTCCATGCTGCTGGGGTGCCAGTGAGTGCTGAAGGAGCAGCCGCAGTGTCTTTGTAAGAGGGCTTCCAACTCTTACCCCTGCGGGATGGCGCAGTCATGCCTCCCATCCATCCTAGGTCTAGGTTGTGCCTCCCATACACCCTAATATTGTATGGCCATGAGACCCACAGATAAGTGTAATAATCACTTCCCGGTCATCGATCGGAGCCACTCATCAATCACAGTCTTGACAGCGGAGCTTACAGTCACATTCACCAGCAGGACACACCTTGTACCCCCTAGTGCGGGGCACCTGAGGCCAATCCACAGGCCGCTCATCACTCTCCCATACCTCACAGCTCATTTGTCGTCTCCTGACAATCGTGTCTGGTGTAGTTGTCAGGACACCGCGTTCGGCAGCATTCCGCAGCTCAGAAGTTGTGAACTGTGTCTCCACCTGCTGGTCACACGTGATACTGCAGCAGTGAGGATCTGTAGACAGCGCCAAGAAAATCACCTCCGACTATAATGGGGTCCGGCAGGTTTCTGTCAGGGGTCCGCCATGTCACAGCAGAGTCCGATATTTCTTCTGATACTAATACTTTTTGTCTGAATCTGGAGCCCCATGAGATGCGTCCGCATCCAGCCCCAGAATCTGAATACTTATAGCTGCAGATAAATAAACTGCGGGTCTTGTCTCTGTATAGCGCCACCTGCTGCTTCTTCTTTCCCCTATTTCTCTGGCTGCTGAAAGGATGAGGTGGTCACACATGCTCAGTTCTATTTTTCAACATCCAAAAGCCATATTTACTGTGAATCTCTGACAATTACAGGGAGGGAGCTGCGGCGGAAACGGGACGCCTTGTGATAGGGAGAGTGCTGCAGCAAATAGAACACCCCATGAGCTGTGGAGAGAGAGCTGCAGCAGAGAGGGCACACCTCCTCATTTGTGATAAGGAGAGAGCTGCAGCAGAAAAGACAGGCTCCCTGATCTGTGATATGGAAAGAGCTGCAGAAGAAAGGACAAATCCCTGATCCGTGATAGAGAGCTGCAGCAGAAAGGACACACCCTCTGCCCTGTGATAGGGAGAGATGCTTATTTATATGTGTATTTCACTGACACTAAATGTTCTCATACACTTCTCTTTAATTTAACCATTCAAGGTACAAATCACAGCAAATATCCAGAGGTGTAGGAGCAGCATACCGCACCTCACCATGTGACGTCCCGAGAGCCATAACCCCTTCCTCAAGCTTGTGCCATTGCTATGGTGTATAAGGACTATGTATAATGTTTAGGTGTATGAGGACTATTTGTATACGGACTATTTGTATAGGGTCTAGGTGTATAAGGACTATTTGTATAAGGTCTAGGTGTATGAGGACTATTTGTATAAGGACTATTTGTATAAGGTCTAGGTGTATGAGGACTATTTGTATAAGGACTATTTGTATAAGGTCTAGGTGTATGAGGACTATTTGTATAAGGACTATTTGTATAAGGTCTAGGTGTATGAGGACTATTTTTGTAAGGTCTAGGTGTATAGGGACTATTTGTATAAGATCTAGGTGTATAAGGACTATTTGTATAATGTTTAGGTGTATGAGGACTACTTGTATAAGGTCTAGGTGTATGAGGACTATTTGTATAAGGTCTAGGTGTATGAGGACTACTTGTATAAGGTCTAGGTGTATAAGGACTATTTGTATAATGTTTAGGTGTATGAGGACTATTTGTATAAGATCTAGGTGCATGAGGACTATTTGTGTAAGGCAGGCATGTCCAAACTGCGGCCCTCCAGCTGTTGCAAAACTACAACTCCCAGCATGACATACTAGCTGTAGGCTATCCAGGCATGCTGGGAGTTGTAGTTTTGCAACAGCTGGAGGGCCGCAGTTTGGACATGCCTGGTGTAAGGTATAGGTGTATGAGGACTATTTGTATAATGTTTAGGTGTATACGGACTATTTGTTTAAGGTCTAGGTGTATGAGGACTATTTGTGTAAGGTCTAGGTGTATAAGGACTGTTTGAGTAAGTTCTAGGTGTATGAGGACTATTTGTGTAAGGTTTAGGTGTATAAGGGCTGTTTGTGTAAGGTCTAGGTGTATGAGGACTATATCTATAAGGTCTAGGTGTATGAGGACTATATCTATAAGGTGTAGGTGTATACGGACTATTTGTGTAAGGTCTAGGTGTATACGGACTATTTGTGTAAGGCCTAGGTGTATAAGGGCTGTTTGTGTAAGGTCTAGGTGTATAAGGACTGTTTGTGTAAGGCCTAGGTGTATGAGGACTATATCTATAAGGTCTAGGTGTATACAGACTATTTGTGTAAGGTCTAGGTGTATACGGACTATTTGTGTAAGGTCTAGGTGTATACGGACTATTTGTATAAGGTCTAGGTGTATGAGGACTATATCTATAAGGTGTAGGTGTATGAGGACTATATCTATAAGGTGTAGGTGTATACGGACTATTTGTCTAGGTGTATAAGGGCGGTTTGTGTAAGGCCTAGGTGTATGAGGACTATATCTATAAGGTCTAGGTGTATAAGGACTATTTGTATAAGGTCTAGGTGTATATGGACTATTTGTGTAAGGTCTAGGTGTATATGGACTATTTGTGTAAGGTCTAGGTGTATAAGGGCTGTTTGTGTAAGGTCTAGGTGTATAAGGACTGTTTGTGTAAGGTCTAGGTGTATGAGGACTATATCTATAAGGTCTAGGTGTATACAGACTATTTGTGTAAGGCCTAGGTGTATAAGGGCTGTTTGTGTAAGGTCTAGGTGTATACAGACTATTTGTGTAAGGCCTAGGTGTATAAGGGCTGTTTGTGTAAGGTCTAGGTGTATACAGACTATTTGTGTAAGGCCTAGGTGTATAAGGGCTATTTGTGTAAGGCCTAGGTGTATAAGGGCTGTTTGTGTAAGGTCTAGGTGTATACAGACTATTTGTGTAAGGCCTAGGTGTATGAGGACTATATCTATAAGGTCTAGGTGTATACAGACTATTTGTGTAAGGCCTAGGTGTATAAGGGCTGTTTGTGTAAGGTCTAGGTGTATACAGACTATTTGTGTAAGGTCTAGGTGTATGAGGACTATATCTATAAGGTCTAGGTGTATGAGGACTATATCTATAAGGTCTAGGTGTATGAGGACTATATCTATAAGGTCTAGGTGTATACAGACTATTTGTGTAAGGCCTAGGTGTATAAGGGCTGTTTGTGTAAGGTCTAGGTGTATAAGGGCTGTTTGTGTAAGGTCTAGGTGTATGAGGACTATATCTATAAGGTCTAGGTGTATGAGGACTATATCTATAAGGTCTAGGTGTATACAGACTATTTGTGTAAGGCCTAGGTGTATAAGGGCTGTTTGTGTAAGGCCTAGGTGTATAAGGGCTGTTTGTGTAAGGTCTAGGTGTATAAGGGCTGTTTGTGTAAGGTCTAGGTGTATACAGACTATTTGTGTAAGGCCTAGGTGTATGAGGGCTGTTTGTGTAAGGCCCAGATGTATGAGGACTATATCTATAAGGTCTAGGTGTATGAGGACTATATCTATAAGGTCTAGGTGTATGAGGACTATATCTATAAGGTCTAGGTGTATAAGGACTATTTGTATAAGGTCTAGGTGTATGAGGGCTGTTTGTGTAAGGCCCAGATGTATGAGGACTATATCTATAAGGTCTAGGTGTATGAGGACTATATCTATAAGGTCTAGGTGTATGAGGACTATATCTATAAGGTCTAGATGTATGAGGACTATATCTATAAGGTCTAGGTGTATGAGGACTATATCTATAAGGTGTAGATGTATGAGGACTATATCTATAAGGTCTAGGTGTATGAGGACTATATCTATAAGGTCTAGGTGTATGAGGACTATTTGTGTAAGGTCTAGATGTATGAGGACTATTTGTATAAGGTCTAGGTGTATGAGGACTATATCTATAAGGTCTAGATGTATGAGGACTATATCTATAAGGTCTAGGTGTATGAGGACTATATCTATAAGGTCTAGGTGTATGAGGACTATTTGTGTAAGGTCTAGATGTATGAGGACTATATCTATAAGGTCTAGGTGTATGAGGACTATATCTATAAGGTCTAGGTGTATAAGGGCTGTTTGTGTAAGGAGTAGTGGCGGACATCTCAGATGTGTTGGACGACACTTCACAGACACAAAATGGCCGCCCATGAACCGCTCACAGCCTGTCTTGAGCTCTGGGCAGGGCCACCATGGTTGTCATCTGTCTTCCTGCTAACCGGGGGAGGTTTCTCCATGACAGGAGCAGAGGTCATGATGAAGTGCTTGCTGTGTACCCCAATACTTTAATTGAGCCCCCACACACTGATGGTGGGGTACATTCAGCTGTGCCAGTTACTGCAAGGTATTGGCACACGTGGTTGGGGTGTATGACCCCAGTACCTGTAAAGATGGGCGCTGTGACCCCAACCAGTCATTCTGGACTTCACAGATTTTTTTTATTACTGAGATCCCCAAATCTGCGCCCCAGTGGCGTGAGGAGAATTCCTTACAGGCTTCCAGACTAAATCATCATTTCTTGTGATGGACCCCCAGGGCGCAATGTGATTTTGGGGTACAGTACTATACTCTCACATACTCTGCTTGCTGGGTCTCTGACGTTTTGGGGTACACGTCATATAACAGGGGCAGTGCACCCTCACACAGGTTCTCAGCTTTTGGGAAGTGAGTGTGAAGTAGGCCACTCTCTATTATTATTTGGTGGCCCCTGCGATATTTGGGGTGCAGTAGGCCACTCTCCAGTCTTATCTGATGCACTGGGCCTCTCTCCATTCTTATTTGTTGGCTCCTAACATTTTGGGGGTGCACTAGGCCACTCTCCATTACATTTTGGGGGTGCAGGGGCCACTCTCCATTCTTATTTGGTGGCCCCTGTCATTTTGGAGTGCAGGGGGCCACTCTACTGTCAGGTGCACACATTTGGGGTGTGTCGTGTGATTTGGCGGTTCAGCAGAGGGGGTATCATCGTGCAGGCCCCTCCCTCTTTAGGGAGGGACACTCCAGGCGCAGGCGCAGTAGCCATATTGTCGGGTGGGCGGGGCTACTAGCCGTTACGTCAACGCCCGCTCCAGTGTTTCGGCCATTCAGCGCGTGCTGAGGAAATGACGCCATGATATACCTCCGCCGTGACTGAGCCGTGTTCCTCCGCTCGCCTCTCTTTGTACGCAGTGCGTTTGGTGGCGGGTGTGAGGCGGCCCAGGATTCCCGGGCGTGACCGGGCCTACGACCGAGGAGGGGAATCCGAGGCGAGGAAGAGGTGAGTGGCGGGGCAGTCCGAGCACAATCTGGGTGTAATCGTTGTGGGACCACGGCAAGCCAGGCCGAGACGTAACTCTCCGCTGCTGCCGCCGCCATGTTGCCCGTGGGGACTATTTTGCGAGGAGGAGCATGATTTTGGGGGCCCCTTAGAGGAGGCGAGTGAGGCCCCCATAGGCAGCGCCTACTCCTGTATGGAGCCTTTGAGGTGCAGCACCTGAGGTGTAGACAGCGCCCCAGGTGGGAGGTGGGGAGATGCTATAAGAACAATGGAGAAGCCCCCAGATGAAGCTTGTGGGGGTCCAGGGGCCCGTTATCTGTCATCCTTGGGGGTGGAGCCGATCCTGGTATGTCACATGTGCACGGCCTATAATAACGCGTCACATGTATGTAACACGGCGCGCGGTGTATATAATGTTTACTTTTCTTATTTTTTTTTCTAGATCTTGGAAGAGAGAATCTGATATCTTCAGAAGATCCAGAGAGGTAATGAGCGTGGTGGGAATAACCTGTCCTCTGGTATTCCTCCTGGAAATGGGTGAGATGGGGTTTCTCACCGCTGGAAGGCTGTGTTCCTCTATGACGTGACATTGGCAGCTCTGATTGGCTGGTATTTGAGTTGAGGACACGCCCTGAGTGGAAACCCCCAGTTGTCAGTATATTACTACATTGCTATAAGGATTAACAGAGGAGCACAGGAATGTTATTACAGAGGGAATGCAGACATTACAAGACATGTCCGCAGAGGGGAGCCCCCAGTGAGGAGCCGCCATCTCAGTCCTGCCAGTAAACCCCGAGTAACAGGAGATCAGGGGAAGCGTAATACTGACTCACACGTGAGGCTAGGAATAAAGGGGTTCTCCGGCCCCATACACAACTCCGTGCAGCTCTCTATGTGCCGTTAGATGACAGATATAAAAGGAAAATGTCTGAAAATCCTGTAAAAGAGTTCAAAACCTTTCTAAAACCAGTGCCGTATGTTTTACCATGAAGACGGGCACTGGTTCTGTGGCATCAGATGAACGGTGCCAGAACATTAGAAACTCCTTCAAAGTGATCCTATGTGGCAAAACTACGACTCCCAGCATGCTCCATTCAGTTCTGAGGACAGCCACGCAAGGGAGCATCTTGGGAGTTCTAGTTTTACCACAGCTAGAGTGCCGGAGGTCAGCCATCACAGCCCTAAGGTATCACCCTGAGGCAATGTGGACATTTTAACCCTTTCACTACAGGAGTTTTATTTTTATTTTTTCTTCCCTATCTTCTGTGAGCCATCACTTTTTTATATTTCCGCACACATAGCTGTACGAGGGCTTATTTTTTGCAGGAAAAGTTGTACTTTCTAACGCCGCCATTAATTTTGGCATAAAATGTAGTGGAAGAGGTAAACAAAATTCCAAATGGGGTGGAATCAGGAAAAAAATGCAATTTCTCCATCGTTCTACAGGTTTTGTTTCCACTGCGTTTTGTTTTTGCGGCAAAACTGGCCGATGCCCTATATTCTTTGGCTGAGTAATATTCTTTGGCTCATTTTTTGCAGAATACCATTTTGGCGTTTGTGTGACTTTTTGACCACATTTTATTGCATTTTTTTGGGTAAGTGAAGCAATGAAAAAATGGCAAATCGGCCATTATGAACCTTTTTTTCAGTCGCGATGATACCCATGATGTTTATTTTTTTATTATACAGAAAGGGGGTGATTTAAACTTATTTTGATATATTTTTTTTTTGTGATAATTTTAAAGCTCATATATGAGCCTAAAAATTCTGTATTTTAATTTTGTGCTATCAGGGATTCTTAAAATGAGTTTTGGACTGCTGATTGTTCTTTTCATCTGGTGGCCTAAATAAGAATTCCAGCATGAACACTTTAAGCCTGGTCAGCGAGGCTTACAGTGTTCAGCACAACTACCGATGCCCACATTGGCTGCATGGGGCATCGGTAGGAAGCCTAGAAGTGCGAACTTCTGGAATTTTGCGCATTTAGATGCCATGATCTCACTTGACACCTTTAATTACTGTCATCAGCATTATTGCTACTGCAACATCCCCTCTGTGACCTTCCATCAAGCACTCTTGCACCCCCCAAATCTATTCTCAACTCTGCTTTCCATCTGATCCTCTCACACTGTTACTCCTCTGCCTCTCCCTCTGCCAGTCCCTGCACCGGCTCCCCATTGCCCAGCAAATTCAGTTCAAAATACTAACAAACACATACAAGGCCGTCCACAACCTGCCCCTCCGCACATCTCTGAGCTCCTGATACATCCTCACACGCACTCTCCGATCCTCACAGGACTCCTTCTCTCCTCTTATCACCTCTTCCCACACTCTCGCCTTCAGGATTTCTCCCGGGCATCCCCATATCAGACTCAAAAGAAACCTAAAACCCACCTCTTCAGACAAGCCTCCAACATTGACCCCGCTGCTTCTATACCGCGCATGTGCCGGGCTATAGGAGGAGCTATTTTTCTTTTGCTCTTTGAAAAAAATTCAATACCAGATCTGTTAATCCAGATGAGACGGATCCGGTATAGCACTGTATCTGGAAAAACAGATTCCCATTTGCATATGGTTTGATGGATCTGGCAGGCAGTTCCGAATAACGCTAGTGTGACAGTAGCCTTAGTGCAATTGTCTGTATTATGTATGTGCACCCTTATCATATGTACAGCGCTATGGAATGAATGGCGCTATAATAATAATTGGCGTTCACGGTAATTAGCTGCAGGTCTCTGCTGGCCATGGCGCCCGCTACACGTGCGAGCCGGCGCCATATTTACACATTGCTCCAGCGCCGTACATGTAGTAAGTGCTGGTAGCGAAAGGGTTAAGCTTGTATATTTTACGTTAAAAAAAAACTGTATTTGAAATTTTGCCTGAACGATTCATTTTTTATAAAAGAGAAAAATGTGTGTCTGTATATTTTACATAGGTTTTTTTTTTATAAACATAGAAAGAGAAACTGTGTATGTAGTCTGCTGTACTAGTTCTAAAACTTTATTTTATTTATTTTTTTACTTTTTATCCTTTTTCATAAAAAAAAAATGAATCCCTTCTGCCACAGTCTGGGCAGGAAGAGTAGAGTACACAGAGTGAGGCCCTCAGTTAGTCTTACAGCCAGCAGGGGGCATGCTCACCCCTACCAGCCTACATGGCGATGGATCTCACTCACACCCGATCATTGTTATACCACGCAGGGAGACCGCATTGACTGCTCTCCGGGATACTCGCTGTGAGCGCAGCTGTCTAAAGGCCGATCGTAGATGTTTACCCCACAGATGCTTCCCTTCGCCATTTGTTTTTTGTGGTAGCCTACCACAGCAATGGGGCACAGACAGCGCTCTGTATTCTATTGTATGTCCCATAGACTGCAGTGTTAATTCTTTGCGGTCTATGGGACAGGGAATCTACCAATCGCATGTTGAGGTCTCCTGAGGAAGCGTAAAGGGGTATTCTGGTTACAATGTGTTATCCCCTATGCACAGGATAGGGGATAACTATTAGATTGGGGAGTCCTACTGCTGGCACCCACACCGACTATGTAATAATTATCCTCAGTCCTGTGGGTAGGGGATAACTTAATGTAACCAGCGTACCCCATTAATATAAGTGGGGGGAAAAAGTAAAGAAAAAAATTTTCAAAATTGTAAAAGAGATCAGTCACCCCCCATTTTCCTATAATAAAAATAAACAGTAAGTAATATAGTTTGCACCACTGCGTCCCAAAACCTGCACTATTAAAATATAATCGTGTGTATCAGTAACAGGAAAAAAATCTAAATCGCCAATTGCCCACTTTTTATTGCTTTGCAATGCAATGGGCAAAAGTTTTTCAGTTCTGTCACCCTCCAAAAATCTTTTTTATTTTCGGGCTCACAAAAATGCTTATAGGGCGATTATTCTATATCTACTGTTTAACTTTTTCTGTAGGTTAATTTCGCTAAAAAAACGCAATTTTATAATATGTAAATTACCTCGCAACCAGCAAGTAGGGCGGTTACTTGCTGGTAGTCGCCGCATCCTCCTTTAGAACGCCCCTCCTGTTGAGTGACAGGGTCAGCGGCGTTCCCTCCTCCGGCTGGCCCTGTCTCCGCTCAAAATCTCGCGCCTTCACCTTACTGGTCTTCAGTCGGCGCAGACACACTGAGGAGGACGTTTGCTCGGCTGCTCCTTCCTCAGTGCGCCTGCGCTGATGATGTCACCTCTGCACCCAGATGAGAGGACGTCATCGGCGCAGGCGCACTGAGGAAGAAGTGGCTGAGCGAGTGTCCTCCTCTCAATGCGCCTGCGCCGAGTGAAGACCGGAACGGCGCAGGCGCGAGATTTTGAACGGAGACAGGGCCAGCCAGAGGAGGGGAACGCTCGCTGACCCTGTCGCTCAACAGGAGGAGGGAGTGTTTTTTCGAAAGGAGGATGCGGCGGCTACCAGCAGTAACCGCCTACTTGCTGGTAGCGAGGTCATTTTACATATTATAAAAGTTTTTAGCGAAATTAACCTACAGAAAAAGTTAAAAGCGGTAGATATAGAATAATCGCTCTATAAGCATTTTGTGAGCCCCAAAAAAGACTTTTGGGGGCTGACAGAAGCCCTTTAAGTTTTAAACAAATTAATAAAAAATGCTAAATATATCACTGTAATCAGTATCCCTCATAGGGAGCGCCATAAAATCCATACAACTGTGATAGATTTTTTTTTATTTTTTATTTTATTCCACTCCATCGCTTTGGAATTTTTTATTCAGCTTTCCACTACATCGTATGCAATAGTAAATTGCCATTAGAAAGTGCAACTTGTCCCACAAAAACAAACCGTCATACATGTATGTGAAAGAAAAAAATAAATATTTGGGCTCCTGGAAGACGGGTGGAAAAATGAAAAACTGTCAATTGCCATATAGAAAATTAAATGGAGCTGAAACTTCTGTGAAACTCAATCCTGTATCTGGCTGCGTGAGTGGAAGAGTATAAAAAATGATGACCTTAGGAATGTAGGGAGAACAAAAAAGGCTGTGGAGTCAGAGTTGAAGCTAGTTTTGGGTGGAGTTGGAAGATATGTACTGACTCGGACTCCATCTTAAAAATAATATTATCTGTTAATATTGAGTAATTTAAAAACATTTATAAATTCAAACCAAAGTTTATAATCATAGATTGATAGAACACAAAATATAAGGCCCCTATTTATCCATCCCAGTGATAAGCAGGGTGCTCTAGTGGTGATAGATAATCAGTTCTCACCTCTCCTGTGTTCTCCCCTGTCCTTATACTATACACAGTGATAAGCAGGGTGTTCTAGTGATGATAGATAATCAGTTCTCACCTCTCCTGTGTTCTCTCCTGTCCTTATACTATACACAGTGATAAGCAGGGTGTTCTAGTGATGATAGATAATCAGTTCTCACCTCTCCTGTGTCTCTCCTGTCCTTATACTATACACAGTGATAAGCAGGGTGTTCTAGTGATGATAGATAATCAGTTCTCACCTCTCCTGTGTTCTCTACTGTCCTTATACTATACACAGTGATAAGCAGGGTGTTCTAGTGATGATAGATAATCAGTTCTCACCTCTCCTGTGTTCTCTCCTGTCCTTATACTATACACAGTGATAAGCAGGGTGTTCTAGTGATGATAGATAATCAGTTCTCACCTCTCCTGTGTTCTCTCCTGTCCTTATACTATACACAGTGATAAGCAGGGTGTTCTAGTGATGATAGATAATCAGTTCTCACCTCTCCTGTGTTCTCTCCTGTCCTTATACTATACACAGTGATAAGCAGGGTGTTCTAGTGATGATAGATAATCAGTCCTCACCTCTCCTGTGTTCTCTCCTGTCCTTATACTATACACAGTGATAAGCAGGGTGTTCTAGTGGATGATAGATAATCAGTTCTCACCTCTCCTGTGTTCTCTCCTGTCCTTATACTATACACAGTGATAAGCAGGGTGTTCTAGTGATGATAGATAATCAGTTCTCACCTCTCCTGTGTTCTCTCCTGTCCTTATACTATACACAGTGATAAGCAGGGTGTTCTAGTGGATGATAGATAATCAGTTCTCACCTCTCCTGTGTTCTCTCCTGTCCTTATACTATACATCAGTGATAAGCAGGGTGTTCTAGTGATGATAGATAATCAGTTCTCACCTCTCCTGTCCTTATACTATACACAGTGATAAGCAGGGTGTTCTAGTGATGATAGATAATCAGTTCTCACCTCTCCTGTGTTCTCTCCTGTCCTTATACTATACACAGTGATAAGCAGGGTGCTCTAGTGGTGATAGATAATCAGTTCTCACCTCTCCTGTCCTTATACTATACACAGTGATAAGCAGGGTGTTCTAGTGATGATAGATAATCAGTTCTCACCTCTCCTGTGTTCTCTCCTGTCCTTATACTATACACAGTGATAAGCAGGGTGTTCTAGTGATGATAGATAATCAGTTCTCACCTCTCCTGTGTTCTCTCCTGTCCTTATACTATACACAGTGATAAGCAGGGTGCTCTAGTGGTGATAGATAATCAGTTCTCACGTCTCCTGTGTTCTCTCCTGTCCTTATACTATACACAGTGATAAGCAGGGTGTTCTAGTGGTGATAGATAATCAGTTCTCACCTCTCCTGTCCTTATACTATACACAGTGATAAGCAGGGTGTTCTAGTGATAGATAATCAGTTCTCACCTCTCCTGTCCTTATACTATACACAGTGATAAGCAGGGTGTTCTAGTGATAGATAATCAGTTATCACCTCTCCTGTCCTTATACTATACACAGTGATAAGCAGGGTGTTCTACTGATGATAGATAATCAGTTCTCACCTCTCCTGTCCTTATATTATACACAGTGATAAGCAGGGTGTTCTACTGATGATAGATAATCAGTTCTCACCTCTCCTGTGTTCTCTCCTGTCCTTATACTATACACAGTGATTAGCAGGGTGTTCTAGTGATGATAGATAATCAGTTCTCACCTCTCCTGTGTTCTCTCCTGTCCTTATACTATACACAGTGATAAGCAGGGTGTTCTAGTGATGATAGATAATCAGTTCTCACCTCTCCTGTGTTCTCTCCTGTCCTTATACAATACACAGTGATAAGCAGGGTGTTCTAGTGATGATAGATAATCAGTTCTCACCTCTCCTGTCCTTATACTATACACAGTGATAAGCAGGGTGTTCTAGTGATGATAGATAATCAGTTCTCACCTCTCCTGTGTTCTCTACTGTCCTTATACTATACACAGTGATAAGCAGGGTGTTCTAGTGATGATAGATAATCAGTTCTCACCTCTCCTGTGTTCTCTCCTGTCCTTATACTATACACCATGATAAGCAGGGTGTTCTAGTGATGATAGATAATCAGTTCTCACCTCTCCTGTGTTCTCTCCTGTCCTTATACTATACACAGTGATAAGCAGGGTGTTCTAGTGATGATAGATAATCAGTTCTCACCTCTCCTGTCCTTATACTATACACAGTGATAAGCAGGGTGTTCTAGTGATGATAGATAATCAGTTCTCACCTCTCCTGTGTTCTCTCCTGTCCTTATACTATACACAGTGATAAGCAGGGTGTTCTAGTGATGATAGATAATCAGTTCTCACTCTCCTGTGTTCTCTCCTGTCCTTATACTATACACAGTGATAAGCAGGGTGTTCTAGTGATGATAGATAATCAGTTCTCACCTCTCCTGTCCTTATACTATACACAGTGATAAGCAGGGTGTTCTAGTGATGATAGATAATCAGTTCTCACCTCTCCTGTGTTCTCTCCTGTCCTTATACTATACACAGTGATAAGCAGGGTGTTCTAGTGATGATAGATAATCAGTTCTCACCTCTCCTGTGTTCTCTCCTGTCCTTATACTATACACAGTGATAAGCAGGGTGTTCTAGTGATGATAGATAATCAGTTCTCACCTCTCCTGTCCTTATACTATACACAGTGATAAGCAGGGTGTTCTAGTGATAGATAATCAGTTATCACCTCTCCTGTCCTTATACTATACACAGTGATAAGCAGGGTGTTCTACTGATGATAGATAATCAGTTCTCACCTCTCCTGTCCTTATATTATACACAGTGATAAGCAGGGTGTTCTACTGATGATAGATAATCAGTTCTCACCTCTCCTGTGTTCTCTCCTGTCCTTATACTATACACAGTGATAAGCAGGGTGTTCTAGTGATGATAGATAATCAGTTACTCACCTCTCCTGTCCTTATACTATACACAGTGATAAGCAGGGTGTTCTAGTGATAGATAATCAGTTACTCACCTCTCCTGTCCTTATACTATACACAGTGATAAGCAGGGTGTTCTAGTGATGATAGATAATCAGTTCTCACCTCTCCTGTCCTTATACTATACACAGTGATGGCAGGGTGTTCTAGTGATGATAGATAATCAGTTCTCACCTCTCCTGTGTTCTCTCCCGTCCTTATACTATACGCAGTGATAAGCAGGGTGTTCTACAGGTGATAGATAATCAGTTCTCACCTCTCCTGTCCTTATACTATACACAGTGATAAGCAGGGTGTTCTAGTGATGATAGATAATCAGTTCTCTCCCTCTCCTGTCCTTATACTATACACAGTGATAAGCAGGGTGCTCTAGTGATGATAGATAATCAGTTCTCACCTCTCCTGTCCTTATACTATACACAGTGATAAGCAGAGTGTTCTAGTGGTGATAGATAATCAGTTCTCACCTCTCCTGTGTTCTCTCCTGTCCTTATACTATACACAGTGATAAGCAGGGTGTTCTAGTGATGATAGATAATCAGTTCTCGCCTCTCCTGTCCTTATACTATACACAGTGATAAGCAGGGTGTTCTAGTGATAGATAATCAGTTATCACCTCTCCTGTCCTTATACTATACACAGTGATAAGCAGGGTGTTCTACTGATGATAGATAATCAGTTCTCACCTCTCCTGTCCTTATATTATACACAGTGATAAGCAGGGTGTTCTACTGATGATAGATAATCAGTTCTCACCTCTCCTGTGTTCTCTCCTGTCCTTATACTATACACAGTGATAAGCAGGGTGTTCTAGTGATAGATAATCAGTTATCACCTCTCCTGTCCTTATACTATACACAGTGATAAGCAGGGTGTTCTAGTGATAGATAATCAGTTATCACCTCTCCTGTCATTATACTATACACAGTGATAAGCAGGGTGTTCTACTGATGATAGATAATCAGTTCTCACCTCTCCTGTCCTTATATTGTACACAGTGATAAGCAGGGTGTTCTACTGATGATAGATAATCAGTTCTCACCTCTCCTGTGTTCTCTCCTGTCCTTATACTATACACAGTGATAAGCAGGGTGTTCTAGTGATGATAGATAATCAGTTCTCACCTCCCCTGTGTTCTCTCCTGTCCTTATACTATACACAGTGATGAGCAGGGTGTTCTAGTAATGGTAGATAATCAGTTCTCACCTCTCCTGTCCTTATACTATACACAGTGATAAGCAGGGTGTTCCAGTGATGATAGATAATCAGTCCTCACCTCTCCTGTCCTTATACTATACACAGTGATAAGCAGGGTGCTCTACTGATGATAGATAATCAGTTCTCACCTCTCCTGTGTTCTCTCCTGTCCTTATACTATACACAGTGATAAGCAGGGTGTTCTAGTGATGATAGATAATCAGTTCTCACCTCTCCTGTGTTCTCTCCTGTCCTTATACTATACACAGTGATAAGCAGGGTGTTCTAGTGGTGATAGATAATCAGTTCCTCACCTCTCCTGTCCTTATACTATACACAGTGATAAGCAGGGTGTTCTAGTGGTGATAGATAATCAGTTCTCACCTCTCCTGTCCTTATACTATACACAGTGATAAGCAGGGTGTTCTAGTGATGATAGATAATCAGTTCTCACCTCTCCTGTCCTTATACTATACACAGTGATAAGCAGGGTGTTCTAGTGATGATAGATAATCAGTTCTCACCTCTCCTTGTCCTTATACTATACACAGTGATAAGCAGGGTGTTCTAGTGATGATAGATAATCAGTTCTCACCTCTCCTGTGTTCTCTCCTGTCCTTATACTATACACAGTGATAAGCAGGGTGTTCTAGTGATGATAGATAATCAGTTCTCACCTCTCCTGTCCTTATACTATACACAGTGATAAGCAGGGTGTTCTAGTGATGATAGATAATCAGTCCTCACCTCTCCTGTGTTCTCTCCTGTCCTTATACTATACACAGTGATAAGCAGGGTGTTCTAGTGATGATAAATAATCAGTTCTCACCTCTCCTGTCCTTATACTATACACAGTGATGAGCAGGGTGTTCTAGTGATGATAAAGAATCAGTTCTCACCCCTCTCCTGTCCTTATACTATACACAGTGATAAGCAGGGTGTTCTAGTGATGATAGATCATCAGTTCTCACCTCTCCTGTGTTCTCTCCTGTCCTTATACTATACACAGTGATAAGCAGGGTGTTCTAGTGATGATAGATAATCAGTCCTCACCTCTCCTGTGTTCTCTCCTGTCATTATACTATACACAGTGATAAGCAGGGTGTTCTAGTGATGATAGATAATCAGTTCTCACCTCTCCTGTCCTTATACTATACACAGTGATAAGCAGGGTATTCTAGTGGTGATAGATAATCAGTTCTCACCTCTCCTGTCCTTATACTATACACAGTGATAAGCAGGGTGTTCTAGTGGTGATAGATAATCAGTTCTCACCTCTCCTGTCCTTATACTATACACAGTGATAAGCAGGGTGCTCTAGTGGTGATAGATAATCAGTTCTCACCTCTCCTGTGTTCTCTCCTGTCCTTATACTATACACAGTGATAAGCAGGGTGTTCTAGTGATGATAGATAATCAGTTCTCACCTCTCCTGTCCTTATACTATACACAGTGATAAGCAGGGTGTTCTAGTGATGATAGATAATCAGTTCTCACCTCTCCTGTGTTCTCTCCTGTCCTTATACTATACACAGTGATAAGCAGGGTGTTCTAGTGATGATAGATAATCAGTTCTCACCTCTCCTGTGTTCTCTCCTGTCCTTATACTATACACAGTGATAAGCAGGGTGTTCTAGTGATGATAGATAATCAGTTCTCACCTCTCCTGTCCTTATACTCATACACAGTGATAAGCAGGGTGTTCTAGTGATGATAGATAATCAGTTCTCACCTCTCCTGTCCTTATACTATACACAGTGATAAGCAGGGTGTTCTAGTGATGATAGATAATCAGTTCTCACCTCTCCTGTGTTCTCTCCTGTCCTTATACTATACACAGTGATAAGCAGGGTGTTCTAGTGATGATAGATAATCAGTTCTCACCTCTCCTGTGTTCTCTCCTGTCCTTATACTATACACAGTGATAAGCAGGGTGTTCTAGTGATGATAGATAATCAGTTCTCACCTCTCCTGTGTTCTCTCCTGTCCTTATACTATACACAGTGATAAGCAGGGTGTTCTAGTGATGATAGATAATCAGTTCTCACCTCTCCTGTCCTTATACTATACACAGTGATAAGCAGGGTGTTCTAGTGATGATAGATAATCAGTCCTCACCCCTCCTGTCCTTATACTATACACAGTGATAAGCAGGGTGCTCTAGTGATGATAGATAATCAGTTCTCACCTCTCCTGTGTTCTCTCCTGTCCTTATACTATACACAGTGATAAGCAGGGTGTTCTAGTGATGATAGATAATCAGTTCTCACCTCTCCTGTGTTCTCTCCTGTCCTTATACTATACACAGTGATAAGCAGGGTGTTCTAGTGATGATAGATAATCAGTTCTCACCTCTCCTGTCCTTATACTATACACAGTGATAAGCAGGGTGCTCTAGTGGTGATAGATAATCAGTTCTCACCTCTCCTGTCCTTATACTATACACAGTGATAAGCAGGGTGTTCTAGTGATAGATAATCAGTTCTCACCTCTCCTGTCCTTATACTATACGCAGTGATAAGCAGGGTGCTCTAGTGATGATAGATAATCAGTTCTCACCTCTCCTGTCCTTATACTATACACAGTGATAAGCAGGGTGTTCTAGTGATGATAGATAATCAGTTCTCACCTCTCCTGTGTTCTCTCCTGTCCTTATACTATACACAGTGATAAGCAGGGTGTTCTAGTGATAGATAATCAGTTCTCACCTCTCCTGTCCTTATACTATACGCAGTGATAAGCAGGGTGTTCTACAGGTGATAGATAATCAGTTCTCACCTCTCCTGTGTCCTCTCCTGTCCTTATACTATACACAGTGATAAGCAGGGTGTTCTAGTGATGATAGATAATCAGTTCTCACCTCTCCTGTGTTCTCTCCTGTCCTTATACTATACACAGTGATGAGCAGGGTGTTCTAGTGATGATAGATAATCAGTTCTCATCTCTCCTGTCCTTATACTATACACAGTGATAAGCAGGGTGTTCTAGTGATGATAGATAATCAGTTCTCACCTCTCCTGTCCTTCTACTATACACAGTGATAAGCAGGGTGCTCTAGTGGTGATAGATAATCAGTTCTCACCTCTCCTGTGTTCTCTCCTGTCCTTATACTATACACAGTGATAAGCAGGGTGTTCTAGTGGTGATAGATAATCAGTTCTCACCTCTCCTGTCCTTATACTATACACAGTGATAAGCAGGGTGTTCTAGTGATGATAGATAATCAGTTCTCACCTCCTGTGTCCTGTCCTTATACTATACACAGTGATGAGCAGGGTGTTCTAGTGATGATAGATAATCAGTTCTCACCTCTCCTGTGTTCTCTCCTCTCCTTATACTATACACAGTGATAAGCAGGGTGTTCTAGTGATGATAGATAATCAGTTCTCACCTCTCCTGTGTTCTCTCCTCTCCTTATACTATACACAGTGATAAGCAGGGTGTTCTAGTGATGATAGATAATCAGTTCTCACCTCTCCTGTGTCTCTGTCCTTATACTATACACAGTGATAAGCAGGGTGTTCTAGTGGTGATAGATAATCAGTTCTCACCCTCTCCTGTCCTTATACTATACACAGTGATAAGCAGGGTGTTCTAGTGATGATAGATAATCAGTTCTCACCTCTCCTGTCCTTATACTATACACAGTGATAAGCAGGGTGTTCTAGTGATGATAGATAATCAGTTCTCACCTCTCCTGTGTTCTCTCCTGTCCTTATACTATACACAGTGATAAGCAGGGTGCTCTAGTGGTGATAGATAATCAGTTCTCACCTCTCCTGTGTTCTCTCCTGTCCTTATACTATACACAGTGATAAGCAGGGTGCTCTAGTGATGATAGATAATCAGTTCTCACCTCTCCTGTCCTTATACTATACACAGTGATAAGCAGGGTGTTCTAGTGATGATAGATAATCAGTTCTCACCTCTCCTGTGTTCTCTCCTGTCCTTATACTATACACAGTGATAAGCAGGGTGTTCTAGTGATGATAGATAATCAGTTCTCACCTCTCCTGTGTTCTCTCCTGTCCTTATACTATACACCAGGGCTGTGGAGTCGGTAGATAAATCTGTCCAACTCCGACTCCTCAGATTTTGAAACTTCCGACCTCGACTCCGACTCCTCTGTATTTAATATGCAAATACGAGCTGTTCCACCAAGTTCTTCTAATCTCCTCTAGCACAGAGAGATAGTTGAGCAGAAGCTGCTGCCTTCTCCTTTGTGTGCTGATCTTCTGCTGAAGATAGAGCAGTGGGAGGATCCAGGAAGGGGCATTTATTTTAAAACATGATTTTCCTAGTAGAATCCCAGTGTAAGTATTGCCGCTCCTTAAAGGGACACTGACAGGCTGATTTTCCAGCTAAAGATATATATATCTACTGGTATTCATCACAGAATTAGGAATAAAACTATACTAATGTTACCCCCAGTTAAGCTGTACTTGTGTTTAAAAAACATTTTAATCTGTATGCAAATTCACTATCTTTGTGCCCAATGGGGCAGCGTCTCCTGCGGCTTTGTGCCCAGCCACGCCCAGTACAGCTTCCCAGCGCTGTTCCCCTCGTTATTATTCACTGCACTAGCCTTTTTTTCAGGCTAGCCGAGCGCTGAATTCCTGCGCAGGCGCACGTGTAGAGTGCTGGCAGCAGCCTCGTCTGGCTATGCTGAGGCTGTGCCAGCTTTCTCTCTTCCTCCTCGCTACCGAGTCCTGTCTAGTGCTGCCAGTACTCTACATGTGCGCCTGCCCTTGGGCACAAAGGTAGAGAATTTGCATATTGATTAAAACGTTTTTAAACACAAGTAAACCTCAACTGGGGGTAACAGTCGTCTAGTTGTATTCCTAAACCTCTGATGAATACCAGCAGATATATCAGCCTGTCAGTGTCCCTTTAACTGCATAGTAAAGCATATGAAAAGCTTCTTCACGGTCACTTAACGTCTTTGTTTAGCGGTAACGTGACGCACTGCATGCATTGGCCTTTATTCTTACAGTAGAGAAGTAATTAATTATAACTTTGTCTGAATTGGGACATTTAAACTTGCTTTTTTTTATTCCAATTTTTTTATTCCAATTTAAATCTAGTAGGAGTCGGAGTCGGTCCATTTTTGCCGACTCCGACTCCGACTCCAGGTACCCAAAATTGCCTCCGACTCCTCGACTCCGACTCCACAGCCCTGCTATACACAGTGATGAGCAGGGTGTTCTAGTGATGATAGATAATCAGTTCTCACCTCCTGGGTCTCTCCTGTCCTTATACTATACACAGTGATAAGCAGGGTGTTCTAGTTATAGATAATCAGTTCTCACCTCCCTGTGTTCTCTCCTGTCCTTATACTATACACAGTGATAAGCAGGGTGTTCTAGTGATGATAGATAATCAGTTCTCACCTCTCCTGTCCTTATACTATACACAGTGATAAGCAGGGTGTTCTAGTGATGATAGATAATCAGTTCTCACCTCTCCTGTCCTTATACTATACACAGTGATAAGCAGGGTGTTCTAGTGATGATAGATAATCAGTTCTCTCCTCTCCTGTGTTCTCTCCTGTCCTTATACTATACACAGTGATAAGCAGGGTGTTGTAGTGATGATAGATAATCAGTTCTCACCTCTCGTGTTCTCTCCTGTCCTTATACTATACACAGTGATAAGCAGGGTGTTCTAGTGATGATAGATAATCAGTTCTCACCTCTCCTGTCCTTATACTATACACAGTGATAAGCAGGGTGTTCTAGTGATGATAGATAATCAGTTCTCACCTCTCCTGTCCTTATACTATACACAGTGATAAGCAGGGTGTTCTAGTGATGATAGATAATCAGTTCTCACCTCTCCTGTCCTTATACTATACACAGTGATAAGCAGGGTGTTCTAGTGATGATAGATAATCAGTTCTCACTCTCCTGTGTTCTCTCCTGTCCTTATACTATACACAGTGATAAGCAGGGTGTTCTAGTGATGATAGATAATCAGTCCTCACCTCTCCTGTGTTCTCTCCTGTCCTTATACTATACACAGTGATAAGCAGCGTGTTCTAGTGATGATAATCAGTTCTCACCTCTCCTGTGTACTCTCCTGTCCTTATACTATACACAGTAATAAGCAGGGTGTTCTAGTGATGATAGATAATCAGTTCTCACCTCTCCTGTGTTCTCTCCTGTCCTTATACTATACACAGTGATAAGCAGGGTGTTCTAGTGATAGATAATCAGTTCTCACCTCTCCTGTGTTCTCTCCTGTCCTTATACTATACACAGTGATAAGCAGGGTGTTCTAGTGATGATAGATAATCAGTCCTCACCTCTCCTGTGTTCTCTTCTGTCCTTATACTATACACAGTGATAAGCAGGGTGTTCTAGTGATGATAGATAATCAGTTCTCACCCTCCTGTGTTCTCTCCTGTCCTTATACTATACACAGTGATAAGCAGGGTGTTCTAGTGATGATAGATAATCAGTCCTCACCTCTCCTGTGTTCTCTCCTGTCCTTATACTATACACAGTGATAAGCAGGGTGCTCTAGTGATGAGATAATCAGTTCTCACCTTCCTCCTGTCCTTATACTATACACAGTGATAAGCATGGTGTTCTAGTGATGATAGATAATCAGTTCTCACCTCTCCTGTGTTCTCTCCTGTCCTTATACTATACACAGTGATAAGCAGGGTGTTCTAGTGATGATAGATAATCAGTTCTCACCTCTCCTGTGTTCTCTCCTGTCCTTATACTATACACAGTGATAAGCAGGGTGTTCTAGTGATGATAGATAATCAGTTCTCACCTCTCCTGTGTTCTCTCCTGTCCTTATACTATACACAGTGATAAGCAGGGTGTTCTAGTGATGATAGATAATCAGTTCTCACTCTCCTGTGTTCTCTCTGTCCTTATACTATACACAGTGATAAGCAGGGTGTTCTAGTGATGATAGATAATCAGTTCTCACCTCTCCTGTGTTCTCTCCTGTCCTTATACTATACACAGTGATAAGCAGGGTGTTCTAGTGATGATAGATAATCAGTTCTCACCTCTCCTGTCCTTATACTATATACAGTGATAAGCAGGGTGTTCTAGTGATGATAGATAATCAGTCCTCACCTCTCCTGTGTTCTCTCCTGTCCTTATACTATACACAGTGATAAGCAGGGTGTTCTAGTGATGATAGATAATCAGTTCTCACCTCTCCTGTCCTTATACTATACACAGTGATAAGCAGGGTGTTCTAGTGATGATAGATAATCAGTTCTCACCTCTCCTGTGTTCTCTCCTGTCCTTATACTATACACAGTGATAAGCAGGGTGTTCTAGTGATGATAGATAATCAGTTCTCACCTCTCCTGTCCTTACACTATACACAGTGATAAGCAGGGTGTTCTAGTTGATAGATAATCAGTTCTCACCTCTCCTGTGTTCTCTCCTGTCCTTATACTATACACAGTGATAAGCAGGGTGTTCTAGTGATGATAGATAATCAGTTCTCACCTCTCCTGTGTTCTCTCCTGTCCTTATACTATACACAGTGATAAGCAGGGTATTCTAGTGGTGATAGATAATCAGTTCTCACCTCTCCTGTCCTTATACTATACACAGTGATAAGCAGGGTATTCTAGTGGTGATAGATAATCAGTTCTCACCTCTCCTGTGTTCTCTCCCTGTCCTTATACTATACACAGTGATAAGCAGGGTGTTCTAGTGGTGATAGATAATCAGTCCTCACCTCTCCTGTGTTCTCTCCTGTCCTTATACTATACACAGTGATAAGCAGGGTGTTCTAGTGATGATAGATAATCAGTTCTCTCCTCTCCTGTCCTTACACTATACACAGTGATAAGCAGGGTGTTCTAGTGGTGATAGATAAACAGTTCTCACCTCTCCTGTCCTTATACTATACACAGTGATAAGCAGGGTGTTCTAGTGATGATAGATAATCAGTTCTCACCTCTCCTGTCCTTATACTATACACAGTGATAAGCAGGGTGTTCTAGTGATGATAGATAATCAGTTCTCACCTCTCCTGTGTTCTCTCCTCTCCTTATACTATACACAGTGATAAGCAGGGTGTTCTAGTGATGATAGATAATCAGTTCTCACCTCTCCTGTGTTCTCTCCTGTCCTTATACTATACTAGGGTTGGGCAATATACCGGTTATGATGATATACCGCGGTATTAGAAAACAGCGATATTGCGATATGGCTGTTTCCTAATAACCGCGGTATTCTGTGACGTCATGCGCCCTGTATATTCCCCAGTCTGCGGCGCCGTCCACCCGCACAAAGAGAGCCGCCCGTACATTTAACTAGCAGCGTGGCTCAGGATTAGGAACATTACACTTGATCCCTGGCTCCGCCTCCTCCCGGCTCCCTGGCTCCGCCTCCTCCCGGCTCCCTGGCTCCGCCTCCTCCCGGCTCCCTGGCTCCGCCTCCTCCCGGCTCCCTGGCTCCGCCTCCTCCCGGCTCCTGGCTCCGCCTCCTCCCGGCTCCCTGGCTCCGCCTCCTCCCGGCTCCCTGGCTCCGCCTCCTCCCGGCTCCCTGGCTCCGCCTCCTCCCGGCTCCCTGGCTCCGCCTCCTCCCGGCTCCCTGGCTCCGCCTCCTCCCGGCTCCTGGCTCCGCCTCCTCCCGGCTCCCTGGCTCCGCCTCCTCCCGGCTCCCTGGCCCGCCTCCTCCTGGCTCCGCCTCCTCCCGGCTCCCTGGCTCCGCCTCCTCCCGGCTCCCTGGCTCCGCCTCCTCCTGGCTCCGCCTCCTCCCGGCTCCTGGCTCCGCCTCCTCCCGGCTCCTGGCTCCGCCTCCTCCCGGCTCCCTGGCTCCGCCTCCTCCCGGCTCCCTGGCTCCGCCTCCTCCCGGCTCCCTGGCTCCGCCTCCTCCCGGCTCCCTGGCTCCGCCTCCTCCCGGCTCCCTGGCTCCGCCTCCTCCCGGCTCCCTGGCTCCGCTACTGACAATCTCCGGGGGAGCCCGGGAGGGTTAAACGTTTCCTGCGGCTGCCTCGCTCCCATTTTCAAAGTCTCCGCCCCCTACTAGACAGAATCACCACACGATGAAGGCAGCCGAGGGAAAAGTCCAGACGCCACCACCCTCCGTGACACACTGAGCCCTGTGTTGTCCTGGCCTACGAGGGCTGGAGTGTTCAACAACTCCAAGGAGCTGCCACAGGTGTGTGAGATGAGACTGAGACCCCTAAACTAACAAACTGTAATAAATAAAGGTGGATAGTGAAGTGTCTCCTGTGGCCCTGGGGCTGCCTGGCCTTCCCTTCCTGCCTGTAGCATAACCAGTAGTAGGCAAGGCATTAGGGAATAAACAATCATGAGTCCCCCTCCCCAAACATAAGCAAGAAGACATTACGGTATGGTGGCCACAGCCACATTATACTGAGGAGGAAGGAACTTAGAGGCACAGTATAATATCTCCTTGTGGCCCCATAATATCTCCTTGTGTGGCGGCTGCTGCCCCCATACAGTATAACGTCTCCTTGCGCTGCCCCCATACAGTATAATGTCTCCTTGTAGCTGCCCCATACAGTATAACGTCTCCTTGTAGCTGCCCCCATACAGTATAACGTCTCCTTGTAGCTGCCCCATACAGTATAACGTGTACCTTGTGGCTGCCCCATACAATATAACGTCTCCTTGTAGCTGCCCCATACAGTAGAACGGTACCTTGTGGCTGCCCCATACAGTATAACGGTACCTTGTAGCTGCCCCCATACAGTATAACGTCACCTTGTGGCTGCCCCATACAGTATAACGTCTCCTTGTAGCTGCCCCATACAGTAGAACGGTACCTTGTGGCTGCCCCATACAGTATAACGTCTCTTGTAGCTGCCCCATACAGTAGAACGGTACCTTGTGGCTGCCCCATACAGTATAACGTCTCCTTGTAGCTGCCCCATACAGTATAACGTCACCTTGTAGCTGCCCCATACAGTATAACGTCACCTTGTAGCTGCCCCATACAGTATAACGTCACCTTGTAGCTGCCCCCATACAGTATAACGTCTCCAAGTGTTTTTCTTCTAAATAGGCATTTATCGTGATATATATCGTTATCGCGATAAATTTCTTAATATCGTTATCGTGGCAATATTTTTGATATCGCCCAACCCTATACTATACACAGTGATAAGCAGGGTGTTCTAGTGATGATAGATAATCAGTTCTCACCTCTCCTGTCCTTATACTATACACAGTGATAAGCAGGGTGTTCTAGTGATGATAGATAATCAGTTCTCACCTCTCCTGTCCTTATACTATACACAGTGATAAGCAGGGTGTTCTAGTGATGATAGATAATCAGTTCTCACCTCTCCTGTGTTCTCTCCTGTCCTTATACTATATACAGTGATAAGCAGGGTGTTCTAGTGATGATAGATAATCCAGTTCTCACCTCTCCTGTCCTTATACTATACACAGTGATAAGCAGGGTGTTCTAGTGATGATAGATAATCAGTTCTCACCTCTCCTGTCCTTATACTATACACAGTGATAAGCAGGGTGTTCTAGTGATGATAGATAATCAGTTCTCACCTCTCCTGTGTTCTCTCCTGTCCTTATACTATACACAGTGATAAGCAGGGTGTTCTAGTGATGATAGATAATCAGTTCTCACCTCTCCTGTCCTTATACTATATACAGTGATAAGCAGGGTGTTCTAGTGATGATAGATAATCAGTTCTCACCTCTCCTGTCCTTATACTATACACAGTGATAAGCAGGGTGTTCTAGTGATGATAGATAATCAGTTCTCACCTCTCCTGTGTTCTCTCCTGTCCTTATACTATACACAGTGATAAGCAGGGTGTTCTAGTGATGATAGATAATCAGTTCTCACCTCTCCTGTGTTCTCTCCTGTCCTTATACTATACACAGTGATAAGCAGGGTGTTCTAGTGATGATAGATAATCAGTTCTCACCTCTCCTGTCCTTATACTATATACAGTGATAAGCAGGGTGTTCTAGTGATGATAGATAATCAGTTCTCACCTCTCCTGTCCTTATACTATACACAGTGATAAGCAGGGTGTTCTAGTGATGATAGATAATCAGTTCTCACCTCTCCTGTGTTCTCTCCTGTCCTTATACTATACACAGTGATAAGCAGGGTGTTCTAGTGATGATAGATAATCAGTTCTCACCTCTCCTGTGTTCTCTCCTGTCCTTATACTATATACAGTGATAAGCAGAGGTGTTCTAGTGATGATAGATAATCAGTTCTCACCTCTCCTGTCCTTATACTATACACAGTGATAAGCAGGGTGTTCTAGTGATGATAGATAATCAGTTCTCACCTCTCCTGTCCTTATACTATATACAGTGATAAGCAGGGTGTTCTAGTGATGATAGATAATCAGTTCTCACCTCTCCTGTCCTTATACTATATACAGTGATAAGCAGGGTGTTCTAGTGATGATAGATAATCAGTTCTCACCTCTCCTGTCCTTATACTATACACAGTGATAAGCAGGGTGTTCTAGTGATGATAGATAATCAGTTCTCACCTCTCCTGTGTTCTCTCCTGTCCTTATACTATACACAGTGATAAGCAGGGTGTTCTAGTGATGATAGATAATCAGTTCTCACCTCTCCTGTGTTCTCTACTGTCCTTATACTATACACAGTGATAAGCAGGGTGTTCTAGTGATGATAGATAATCAGTTCTCACCTCTCCTGTGTTCTCTCCTGTCCTTATACTATACACCATGATAAGCAGGGTGTTCTAGTGATGATAGATAATCAGTTCTCACCTCTCCTGTGTTCTCTCCTGTCCTTATACTATACACAGTGATAAGCAGGGTGTTCTAGTGATGATAGATAATCAGTTCTCACCTCTCCTGTCCTTATACTATACACAGTGATAAGCAGGGTGTTCTAGTGATGATAGATAATCAGTTCTCACCTCTCCTGTCCTTATACTATACATACAGTGATAAGCAGGGTGTTCTAGTTATAGATAATCAGTTCTCACCTCTCCTGTGTTCTCTCCTGTCCTTACACTATACACAGTGATAAGCAGGGTGTTCTAGTGATGATAGATAATCAGTTCTCACCTCTCCTGTGTTCTCTCCTGTCCTTATACTATACACAGTGATAAGCAGGGTGTTCTAGTGATGATAGATAATCAGTTCTCACTCTCTCCTGTCCTTATACTATATACAGTGATAAGCAGGGTGTTCTAGTGATGATAGATAATCAGTTCTCACCTCTCCTGTCCTTATACTATACACAGTGATAAGCAGGGTGTTCTAGTGATGATAGATAATCAGTTCTCACCTCTCCTGTGTTCTCTCCTGTCCTTATACTATACACAGTGATAAGCAGGGTGTTCTAGTGATGATAGATAATCAGTTCTCACCTCTCCTGTGTTCTCTCCTGTCCTTATACTATACACAGTGATAAGCAGGGTGTTCTAGTGATGATAGATAATCAGTTCTCATCCTCTCCTGTCCTTATACTATACACAGTGATAAGCAGGGTGTTCTAGTGATGATAGATAATCAGTTCTCACCTCTCCTGTGTTCTCTCCTGTCCTTATACTATACACAGTGATAAGCAGGGTGTTCTAGTGATGATAGATAATCAGTTCTCACCTCTCCTGTCCTTATACTATACACAGTGATAAGCAGGGTGTTCTAGTGATGATAGATAATCAGTTCTCACCTCTCCTGTGTTCTCTCCTGTCCTTATACTATACACAGTGATGAGCAGGGTGTTCTAGTGATGATAGATAATCAGTTCTCACCTCTCCTGTGTTCTCTCCTGTCCTTATACTATAAACAGTAATAAGCAGGGTGTTCTAGTGATGATAGATAATCAGTTCTCACCTCTCCTGTCCGTATACTATACACAGTGATGAGCAGGGTGTTCTAGTGATGATAGATAATCAGTTCTCACCTCTCCTGTCCTTATACTATACACAGTGATAAGCAGGGTGTTCTAGTGATGATAGATAATCAGTTCTCACCTCTCCTGTCCTTATACTATACACAGTGATAAGCAGGGTGTTCTAGTGATGATAGATAATCAGTCCTCACCTCTCCTGTGTTCTCTCCTGTCCTTATACTATACACAGTGATAAACAGGGTGTTCTAGTGATGATAGATAATCAGTTCTCGCCTCTCCTGTCCTTATACTATACACAGTGATAAGCAGGGTGTTCTAGTTATAGATAATCAGTTCTCACCTCTCCTGTGTTCTCTCCTGTCCTTATACTATACACAGTGATGAGCAGGGTGTTCTAGTGATGATAGATAATCAGTCCTCACCTCTCCTGTGTTCTCTCCTGTCCTTATACTATACACAGTGATAAGCAGGGTGTTCTAGTGATGATAGATAATCAGTTCTCACCTCTCCTGTGTTCTCTCCTGTCCTTACACTATACACAGTGATAAGCAGGGTGTTCTAGTGATGATAGATAATCAGTTCTCACCTCTCCTGTGTTCTCTCCTGTCCTTATACTATACACAGTGATAAGCAGGGTGTTCTAGTGATGATAGATAATCAGTTCTCACCTCTCCTGTGTTCTCTCCTGTCCTTATACTATACACAGTGATTAGCAGGGTGTTCTAGTGATGATAGATAATCAGTTCTCACCTCTCCTGTGTTCTCTCCTGTCCTTATACTATACACAGTGATAAGCAGGGTGTTCTAGTGATGATAGATAATCAGTTCTCACCTCTCCTGTGTTCTCTCCTGTCCTTATACAATACACAGTGATAAGCAGGGTGTTCTAGTGATGATAGATAATCAGTTCTCACCTCTCCTGTCCTTATACTATACACAGTGATAAGCAGGGTGTTCTAGTGATGATAGATAATCAGTTCTCACCTCTCCTGTGTTCTCTACTGTCCTTATACTATACACAGTGATAAGCAGGGTGTTCTAGTGATGATAGATAATCAGTTCTCACCTCTCCTGTGTTCTCTCCTGTCCTTATACTATACACCAGTGATAAGCAGGGTGTTCTAGTGATGATAGATAATCAGTTCTCACCTCTCCTGTGTTCTCTCCTGTCCTTATACTATACACAGTGATAAGCAGGGTGTTCTAGTGATGATAGATAATCAGTTCTCACCTCTCCTGTCCTTATACTATACACAGTGATAGGCAGGGTGTTCTAGTGATGATAGATAATCAGTTCTCACCTCTCCTGTGTTCTCTCCCGTCCTTATACTATACGCAGTGATAAGCAGGGTGTTCTACAGGTGATAGATAATCAGTTCTCACCTCTCCTGTCCTTATACTATACACAGTGATAAGCAGGGTGTTCTAGTGATGATAGATAATCAGTTCTCTCCTCTCCTGTCCTTATACTATACACAGTGATAAGCAGGGTGTTCTAGTGATGATAGATAATCAGTTCTCACCTCTCCCTGTCCTTATACTATACACAGTGATAAGCAGAGTGTTCTAGTGGTGATAGATAATCAGTTCTCACCTCTCCTGTGTTCTCTCCTGTCCTTATACTATACACAGTGATAAACAGGGTGTTCTAGTGATGATAGATAATCAGTTCTCACCTCTCCTGTCCTTATACTATACACAGTGATAAGCAGGGTGTTCTAGTGATGATAGATAATCAGTTCTCACCTCTCCTGTGTTCTCTCCTGTCCTTATACTATACACAGTGATGAGCAGGGTGTTCTAGTGATGATAGATAATCAGTCCTCACCTCTCCTGTGTTCTCTCCTGTCCTTATACTATACACAGTGATAAGCAGGGTGTTCTAGTGATGATAGATAATCAGTTCTCACCTCTCCTGTGTTCTCTCCTGTCCTTATACTATACACAGTGATAAGCAGGGTGTTCTAGTGATGATAGATAATCAGTTCTCACCTCTCCTGTCCTTATACTATACACAGTGATAAGCAGGGTGTTCTAGTGATGATAGATAATCAGTTCTCACCTCTCCTGTGTTCTCTCCTGTCCTTATACTATACACAGTGATAAGCAGGGTGTTCTAGTGATGATAGATAATCAGTTCTCACCTCTCCTGTGTTCTCTCCTGTCCTTATACTATACACAGTGATAAGCAGGGTGTTCTAGTGATGATAGATAATCAGTTCTCACCTCCTGTCTCTCTGTCCTTATACTATACACAGTGATAAGCAGGGTGTTCTAGTGATGATAGATAATCAGTTCTCACCTCTCCTGTGTTCTCTCCTGTCCTTATACTATACACAGTGATAAGCAGGGTGTTCTAGTGATGATAGATAATCAGTTCTCACCTCTCCTCCTGTCCTTATACTATACACAGTGATAAGCAGGGTGTTCTAGTGATGATAGATAATCAGTTCTCACCTCTCCTGTCCTTATACTATACACAGTGATAAGCAGGGTGTTCTAGTGATGATAGATAATCAGTTCTCTCCTCTCCTGTGTTCTCTCCTGTCCTTATACTATACACAGTGATAAGCAGGGTGTTCTAGTGATGATAGATAATCAGTTCTCACCTCTCCTGTGTTCTCTCCTGTCCTTATACTATACACAGTGATAAGCAGGGTGTTCTAGTGATGATAGATAATCAGTTCTCACCTCTCTGTGTTCTCTCCTGTCCTTATACTATACACAGTGATAAGCAGGGTGTTCTAGTGATGATAGATAATCAGTTCTCTCCTCTCCTGTGTTCTCTCCTGTCCTTATACTATACACAGTGATAAGCAGGGTGTTCTAGTGATGATAGATAATCAGTCTCTCACCTCTCCTGTCCTTATACTATACACAGTGATAAGCAGGGTGTTCTAGTGATGATAGATAATCAGTTCTCACCTCTCCTGTGTTCTCTCCTGTCCTTATACTATACACAGTGATAAGCAGGGTGTTCTAGTGATGATAGATAATCAGTTCTCACCTCTCCTGTGTTCTCTCCTGTCCTTATACTATACACAGTGATAAGCAGGGTGTTCTAGTGATGATGGATAATCAGTTCTCACCTCTCCTGTGTTCTCTCCTGTCCTTATACTATACACAGTGATAAGCAGGGTGTTCTAGTGATGATAGATAATCAGTCCTCACCTCTCCTGTGTTCTCTCCTGTCCTTATACTATACACAGTGATAAGCAGGGTGTTCTAGTGATGATAGATAATCAGTTCTCACCTCTCCTGTCCTTATACTATACACAGTGATAAGCAGGGTGTTCTAGTGATGATAGATAATCAGTTCTCACCTCTCCTGTCCTTATACTATACACAGTGATAAGCAGGGTGTTCTAGTGATGATAGATAATCAGTTCTCACCTCTCCTGTGTTCTCTCCTGTCCTTATACTATACACAGTGATAAGCAGGGTGTTCTAGTGATGATAGATAATCAGTTCCTCACCTCTCCTGTCCTTATACTATACACAGTGATAAGCAGGGTGTTCTAGTGATGATAGATAATCAGTTCTCACCTCTCCTGTCTCTCCTTATACTATACACAGTGATAAGCAGGGTGTTCTAGTGATGATAGATAATCAGTTCTCACCTCTCCTGTGTTCTCTCCTGTCCTTATACTATACACAGTGATAAGCAGGGTGTTCTAGTGATGATAGATAATCAGTTCTCACCTCTCCTGTGTTCTCTCCTGTCCTTATACTATACACAGTGATAAGCAGGGTGTTCTAGTGATGATAGATAATCAGTTCTCACCTCTCCCTGTCCTTATACTATACACAGTGATAAGCAGGGTGTTCTAGTGATGATAGATAATCAGTTCTCACCTCTCCTGTGTTCTCTCCTGTCCTTATACTATACACAGTGATAAGCAGGGTGTTCTAGTGATGATAGATAATCAGTTCTCACCTCTCCTGTGTTCTCTCCTGTCCTTATACTATACACAGTGATAAGCAGGGTGTTCTAGTGATGATAGATAATCAGTCCTCACCTCTCCTGTCCTTATACTATACACAGTGATAAGCAGGGTGTTCTAGTGATGATAGATAATCAGTTCTCACCTCTCCTGTCCTTATACTATACACAGTGATAAGCAGGGTGTTCTAGTGATGATAGATAATCAGTTCTCACCTCTCCTGTGTTCTCTCCTGTCCTTATACTATACACAGTGATAAGCAGGGTGTTCTAGTGATGATAGATAATCAGTTCTCACCTCTCCTGTGTTCTCTCCTGTCCTTATACTATACACAGTGATAAGCAGGGTGTTCTAGTGATGATAGATAATCAGTTCTCACCTCTCTCCTGTCCTTATACTATACACAGTGATAAGCAGGGTGTTCTAGTGATGATAGATAATCAGTTCTCACTCTCCTGTGTTCTCCTGTCCTTATACTATACACAGTGATAAGCAGGGTGTTCTAGTGATGATAGATAATCAGTTCTCACCTCTCCTGTGTTCTCTCCTGTCCTTATACTATACACAGTGATAAGCAGGGTGTTCTAGTGATGATAGATAATCAGTTCTCACCTCTCCTGTCCTTATACTATACACAGTGATAAGCAGGGTGTTCTAGTGATGATAGATAATCAGTTCTCACCTCTCCTGTCCTTATACTATACACAGTGATAAGCAGGGTGTTCTAGTGATGATAGATAATCAGTTCTCACCTCTCCTGTGTTCTCTCCTGTCCTTATACTATACACAGTGATAAGCAGGGTGTTCTAGTGATGATAGATAATCAGTTCTCATCCTCTCTCTGTCCTTATACTATACACAGTGATAAGCAGGGTGTTCTAGTGATGATAGATAATCAGTTCTCACCTCTCCTGTGTTCTCTCCTGTCCTTATACTATACACAGTGATAAGCAGGGTGTTCTAGTGATGATAGATAATCAGTTCTCATCTCCTGTGTTCTCCTGTCCTTATACTATACACAGTGATAAGCAGGGTGTTCTAGTGATGATAGATAATCAGTTCTCACCTCTCCTGTGTTCTCTCCTGTCCTTATACTATACACAGTGATAAGCAGGGTGTTCTAGTGATGATAGATAATCAGTTCTCACCTCTCCTGTGTTCTCTCCTGTCCTTATACTATACACAGTGATAAGCAGGGTGTTCTAGTGATGATAGATAATCAGTTCTCCCCTCTCCTGTGTTCTCTTCTGTTCTCATACTGTAATCAGTTCTTACCTCTCCTGTGTTCTGTCCCTCATACTCGGTAGCTTCATGGTGCTCTGTGGCCCTTAGTTTTAATGCCTGGCACTGTGCTGCACATGCCCAGTAGTGGTGACCACAGGAGGACAATCACATGCCTGCAGGATTAAAGGGGTAGGCTGGTAGGGTTGGGCAATATACCAGTGTCTGCGATATACCGCAGTATTAAGAAACTGTGATATGACGATATCACAGTTTCCTAATAACCGCGGTATTTAATGACGTCATAGGAGCGGTCGCACGTGTGCCGACCGCTCCTAAAACATCCATGTCAGGGCCGAATTCCTATCGCCCGGGACATGTAGTGCCGGGCAGGTATCTTAAGTAGCGGGCTCTGCCGGGAATTTAGCACCGGCCCTGCAGTGAAGTAGCCCGACCTTATTAACTATTGTTTGCAGGCTCTCCGGGCAGTTCTCTGTTCCTCCATGCCCCTTCATTCATAAAGTAGGCGGAGCATGGAGGAACAGAGAGCTGCCCGGGAGCCTGCGCAACAATCGTTATTAAGGTCCAGCTACTTCTAAAGACATTAACTACATAAATACTGGATAAGAGCTGCAGTGCCGGTGCATTACTGCAGAGTAACACTGCACCAGCCGCTGCGAGTGGCCCCCCCCCCCCACCCACAGTGTTGGGGGTCTGTGGCTGACACATATATAGCATAAGATGCTATATATGTGTCAGCCACAGATGCCCCCATAACAGTCGTCAGCCACAGTGCCCCCATAACAGTGCGTCAGCCACAGTGCCCCCATAACAGTCGTCAGCCACGGTGCCCCCATAACAGTCGTCAGCCACGAGTGCCCCCATAACAGTGCGTCAGCCACAGTGCCCCCATAACAGTGCGTCAGCCACAGTGCCCCCATAACAGTGCGTCATACAGTATAACGCCTCCTTGTGGCTGCCCCATACAGTATAACGTCTCCTTGTGGCTGCCCCCTACAGTATAACGTCTCCTTGTGGCTGCCCCCTACAGTATAACGTCTCCTTGTGGCTGCCCCATACAGTATAACGTCTCCTTGTGGCTGCCCCTTACAGTATAACGTCTCCTTGTGGCTGCCCCTTACAGTATAACGTCTCCTTGTGGCTGCCCCCATACAGTATAACGCCTCCTTGTGGCTGCCCCCATACAGTATAACGTCTCCTTGTGGCTGCCCCATACAGTATAACGTCTCCTTGTGGCTGCCCCCATACAGTATAACGTCTCCTTGTGGCTGCCCCCATACAGTATAACGTCTCCTTGTGGCTGCCCCCATACAGTATAACGTCTCCTTGTGGCTGCCCCATACAGTATGACGTCTCCTTGTAGCTGCCCCCATACAGTATAACGTCTCCTTGTGGCTGCCCCCATACAGTATAACGTCTCCTTGTGGCTGCCCCCATACAGTATAACGTCTCCTTGTGGCTGCCCCCATACAGTATAATGTCTCCTTGTGGCTGCCCCCATACAGTATAATGTCACCTTGTGGCTGCCCCCATACAGTATAACGTCTCCTTGTGGCTGCCCCCATACAGTATAACGTCTCCTTGTGGCTGCCCCCATACAGTATGACGTCTCCTTGTGGCTGCCCCCATACAGTATGACGTCTCCTTGTAGCTGCCCCCATACAGTATAACGTCTCCTTGTGGCTGCCCCCATACAGTATAACGTCCCTTGGCTGCCATACAGTACTTCTCGTGGCTGCCCCATACAGTATAATGTCTCCTTGTGGCTGCCCCCATACAGTATAACGTCTCCTTGTGGCTGCCTCCATACAGTATAATGTCTCCTTGTGGCTGCCCCATACAGTATAATGTCTCCTTGTGGCTGCCCCCATACAGTATAACGTCTCCTTGTGGCTGCCCCATACAGTATAATGTCTCCTTGTGGCTGCCCCCATACAGTATAACGTCACCTTGTGGCTGCCCCATACAGTATAATGTCTCCTTGTGGCTGCCCCCATACAGTATAATGTCTCCTTGTGGCCGCCCCCATACAGTATAACTCCTCCTTGTGGCTGCCCCCATACAGTATAATGTCTCCTTGTGGCCGCCCCCACACAGTATAACGTCTCCTTGTGGCTGCCCCCATACAGTATAACGTCTCCTTGTGGCTGCCCCCATACAGTATAACGTCTCCAAGTGTTTTTTTCTTCTAAATGGGCATTTATCGCGATAAATTTCTTAATTTCGTTATCGTGGCAATATTTTTGATATTGCCCAACCCTAGGCTGGTAATAAGCCTCTGCTATAGAAACAATCTTACCTGCCCCGGTTTTGTGCGCTGGGTGTCCGTCTTCTGGTCACTTCCTCCTCAGCATGGGTACGGTCACCTATCGGAAGATGGACTCGCAGCAGCGGAGCTGAGGATGGCAGGTAAGTATGAATCTTTCCATAGCGGAGGTCGGCTGCAGACAATCCCTTTAAGGCTGCGCTGAATATGGCATCTCCACTTCTTACGGGTCTCTCGTATTTCAGTTCAGACTGGTGCAGCATTTCCAGCACAAAGAAAACCACGGTGCGCCGCGTTATTCAGTCCTGGGAAAAAAAACGTAGAGAAACGGTGACAACATATGCAGTTATAGTCCATGGGTGCGTCAAGCAATAGGTTTCTATCCGAGATGTGAACAGCCCCCGTTTTACCCCAGGAAATACCTGGCCATTTATAAAGGAGTTGCGGCGGGACAGAAGGCGGTCGGAGTGAAAACGTTGGCTTCCAGGCTCCACCTCCCTGGTAGGTCAGCGGGTTAGTCCTGCAGCCGCCACTAGAGGGAGCTGATTGGGCTCGGGTTAGAGTCGGTGTCTCGCAGTCTGCAGCCAGCTCCCCCTAGTGGCAGGGGCAGGCACGCTGAATACGGAGCTTATAGTTACATCATTTGGCAATCAAACAATATAATCTGGATCCTGAAGTCTTAGACTCGGGGCCTAAATGACTTTTCCTTTAGGGCTCATGCACATAAATGTACTTTGTTTCTGTTACATTTTTTGCGGCCCGTATGCGAAAAATTCACTTCAATGGGGCTGCATGTCCATTCCGTAAAAAAGTCTCATTATTGTCTGTGTAACGGACCAGGATAGGACTGTTCTATTAGGGGCCAGCTGCTTCCTGTGACATCACCGCCCTTCTGCTGCAGGACCTAACAGCCGCCCCTGAGTCTTCAGAGCCAGGACCCCTCCCCAGGACAGGCCGACAGGACTGGAGCCTGCAGAACCTCTTTACCAAACCTGATTTCTATAAAAACAAACCCTTCTATAAGCCAGAGCGCCCCTGCTGATCTCCTGTTGGCTTGACAACTGTGGACTTGTGATTACTTCTGTTGGATGTCATGTATTCTGGGACTTGTAGTCCTCACTGTCGCACCAGGGCGTCGCTAAGTCATGTGTGTCTTCCTGTTTCCAGGAGCCATGGACACGGACCTATTCATGGAGTGTGAGGAGGAGGAGCTGGAGCCGTGGCAGAAGATCAGCGATGTGATTGAGGACTCTGTGGTGGAGGACTACAGCTACCTGGACAAGACCAACACAGGTAATCACCGCAGAATCCAGGGGCGTCCGGGGCTGGGGAGCATCTGACATGATGGTCCTGTCTGCATACATCTGCTGGGGGTTGTAGTCTGATGAGCAGATTTTTCTTGTCGTAGTGCAGTTTCCATCAGCCTCCAGCCAGTCACAGCTTCCCTGCCTGTAGTGCAGCCCACCCTGTGCAGTCAGTATACCACAGCAGCCACCATAGCCAACACCCTCACCCAGAATACGGACAACACAAAGAAAACCGTAGTCACTCTGATCGCAAATAATAGTGGTAAGTGGGCATACGCCTCTCGCTCTGTAGACCTCTGCAGAACATTCTTCTGACACTTGTCTTTCTGCTTCAGGTCCGACACCTATCGTGCAGCAGAGTCCTCAGCCGCTCATTCTCACCCAGAACACAGCGTCAGGCCTGGGCACAATGGTTACTCAGCCTGTACTGCGCCCCATGCAGGTGATGCAGAATGCCAACCATGCCACCAACAACTCCATCGCAGCACAGCCTATCTTCATAACAGCGCAGGTAGGAGCGTCACCGCAACCTGTCCTCGTTCATGACATATTCCCTGCAGTACTTCTGTAGGACCGCGGTCTGTGAGGATCGGGTCAGGGGCACTCTAAATACTTTGTTCCTTGTTGCAGGGCTTTCCTGTCCGAAACATCCGGCCGGTCCAAAATGCAGTAAACGCCATGAATCAAGTAGGCATCGTACTGAACGCCCAGCAAGGTCAAACTGTTAGGCCCATCACCATTGTACCAGGTAGGTTGGAAGGTTTAAATCGCTGGTTTACCCCTCCGTTATCGGTGGCCCAGCTTCTCTTAACTCATGCCTCACTCTTTACAGCAGCAGGCACACAGTTCATGAAACCAGGCGTTGGTGTTTCTCAAGTGTTTTCGCAAGTGACTCAGGTGCGGCCAGCAACCACTGTCCCCGTGCGCCCAGCCACAAACACCTTCACCACTGTCATCCCTGCCACCCTGACAATACGCAGCACGGTGCCACAGTCCCAGAACCAGGTCAACAAATCCATCTCCAGCACTTTGACCACGTGCGCACCCAGCCAACACCCTCTCCGGCAAATCACTGTGCAGCAGCCAACCCAGGCGCTGGCCATCACTCAGAACCAGAATAATCCCAACAGCAGCCCCAAGCTGGGTGAGTATGTCACTGGACTCCCTGTCACATGTGTCTGTCCCTGCTATCTCGCTGTATTCCTGCGCCTTGTGCCCCGTCTTATCTGTGTGTTCCCTCGTCTTACCTGTGTATTCCCTCGTCTTCTCCCCCGTCTTACCTGTGTGTTCCCTCGTCTTCTCCCCCGTCTTACCTGTGTGTTCCCTCGTCTTCTCCCCCGTCTTACCTGTGTGTTCCCTCGTCTTCTCCCCCGTCTTACCTGTGTGTTCCCTCGTCTTCTCCCCCGTCTTACCTGTGTGTTCCCTCGTCTTCTCCCCCGTCTTACCTGTGTGTTCCTCGTCTTCTCCCCGTCTTACCTGTGTGTTCCCTCGTCTTCTCCCCCGTCTTACCTGTGTGTTCCCTCGTCTTCTCCCCCGTCTTACCTGTGTGTTCCCTCGTCTTCTCCCCCGTCTTATCTGCGTGTTCCCCTCAGTCTTATCTGCGTGTTCCCCTCAGTCTTATCTGCGTGTTCCCCTCAGTCTTATCTGCGTGTTCCCCTCAGTCTTATCTGCGCGTTCCCCTCAGTCTTATCTGCGTGTTCCCTCAGTCTTATCTGCGTGTTCCCTCAGTCTTATCTGCGTGTTCCCTCAGTCTTATCTGCGCGTTCCCCTCAGTCTTATCTGCGCTGTTCCTCAGTCTTATCTGCGCGTTCCCCTCAGTCTTATCTGCGCTGCCCCTCAGTCTTATCTGCGTGTTCCTCTCAGTCTTATCTGCGCGTGTCTCCTCAGTCTTATCTGCGTGTTCCTCAGTCTTATCTGCGTGTTCCCTCAGTCTTATCTGCGTGTTCCCCTCAGTCTTATCTGCGTGTTCCCCTCAGTCTTATCTGCGTGTTCCCCTCAGTCTTATCTGCGTGTTCCCCTCAGTCTTATCTGCGTGTTCCCCTCAGTCTTATCTGCGTGTTCCCCTCAGTCTTATCTGCGTGTTCCCTCAGTCTTATCTGCGTGTTCCCTCAGTCTTATCTGCGTGTTCCCCTCAGTCTTATCTGCGTGTTCCCTCAGTCTTATCTGCGTGTTCCCTCAGTCTTATCTGCGTGTTCCCCTCAGTCTTATCTGCGTGTTCCCTCAGTCTTATCTGCGTGTTCCCCTCAGTCTTATCTGCGTGTTCCCTCAGTCTTATCTGCGTGTTCCCCTCAGTCTTATCTGCGTGTTCCCCTCAGTCTTATCTGCGTGTTCCCTCAGTCTTATCTGCGTGTTCCCCTCAGTCTTATCTGCGTGTTCCCTCAGTCTTATCTGCGTGTTCCCCTCAGTCTTATCTGCGTGTTCCCCTCAGTCTTATCTGCGTGTTCCCCTCAGTCTTATCTGCGTGTTCCCCTCAGTCTTATCTGCGTGTTCCCTCAGTCTTATCTGCGTGTTCCCCTCAGTCTTATCTGCGTGTTCCCTCAGTCTTATCTGCGTGTTCCCCTCAGTCTTATCTGCGTGTTCCCCTCAGTCTTATCTGCGTGTTCCCCTCAGTCTTATCTGCGTGTTCCCCTCAGTCTTATCTGCGTGTTCCCCTCAGTCTTGTCCTCGTCTTTTCTGCGTGTCGTGTTCCCCTCAGTCTTGTCCTCGTCTTTTCTGCGTGTCGTGTTCCCCTCAGTCTTGTCCTCGTCTTTTCTGCGTGTCGTGTTCCCTCAGTCTTGTCCTCGTCTTTTCTGCGTGTCGTGTCCCCTCAGTCTTGTCCTCGTCTTTTCTGCGTGTCTCCTCAGTCTTGTCTGCGTGTCGTGTCCTCAGTCTTTCTGCGTGTCGTGTTCCCTCAGTCTTGTCCTCGTCTTTTCTGCGTGTCGTGTCCCTCAGTCTTTTCTGCGTGTCGTGTCCCCTCAGTCTTTTCTGCGTGTCGTGTCCCCTCAGTCTTGTCCTCGTCTTTTCTGGCGTGTCGTGCTTCCCCTCAGTCTTGTCCTCGTCTTTTTCTGCGTGTCCCCTCAGTCTTGTCCTCGTCTTTTCTGTGTGGTACCCGTCTTCGTCCATATCTCATCCAGTATTCTGTGAGCCTTTCATCCCCGCTGGGTAACACTTTCCTCTGTCTTTATGCCATGCAGTAAATATTTCCAGCTTGGTGACGGTGAAGAGACCTGGTGAAACCAATGATGTGGTAAAATTTGTGAATGCAGTCAGTGGTGGTCAGACGACCACCCAGAATTCCACACAGCTCATCCTTTCTAGCACAGTTGGCAACAATGGCACCAATGTGGGCAGCCTACAAGGGCATCCAGTTAGAGTCTGTTGGCCTGAAAGGTATGACTTTAGATGGAGCCCTGTAGCATCACATACAGTAGGTGTTCATATGGGGTGTGTCCTCATTGATGTCTGTTCTCTGCTCCTCCAGCAGCTGCGCATCTGGAGCTCAGATGGAGAATCCTGACCCTCCAGGAAGTACTGCCCAAGGTGTCAGACGCCATTCGGATTACAGAAGCTCTTCGAGGTCATATGTGTGTAAGTGACAAGTTCTGGTAATGGCCGTGTCCGTCACAAACAGGAGGAGTTCTCGGGACTGAAGGCCCATCACACCTAACCATAGTGAGGGTGCCTGGCATAGTGATCATAGCCGTAGTGATGAGGACTATGCATACGTGATACGTAACCTATAAGTCATCAGCCTTCCCTGTGACCCTCACTATGATAGGCATTGTGTTACAAATGGTGGAAGCTGCCGTCCATCTCGTTCTGTACCAGTCACCATGTTAATGGAGGTCACTTGATGTCTCTCTTTCTAGTACTGCTGTCCTGACCTGGTGGACTTCTCGAAGAAAGGGAAATCTGATTCTGAGCTACTGGGCCAGCCCAGCCCAGATAAAACGGCCAGTACACTGGGTGGTGCAGCGCCCCCAGCTGTCAAGGCCCAGGATAACGCTGCAGATGATGCCTCGCAGGGCAAGCTCATCATGCTTGTAGATGACTTCTATTATGGCCGTGATGTTGGTCAGACATACCAGATGCAAGGTGTTCCTAAAGTGGCCACGACCTTCCGCTGTATGCACTGCTCCAAGCGGCTGAAGAATAATATCAGGTGGGCACTGGTTGACTCTGGTCGACTCTGGTCATGACACCCTGGCACTCATCTGCCGTTTTCATAACTCTGAATGTCTCTGGTCTCCTCAAGGTTCATGAATCACATGAGGCACCATGTGGAGTTGGACCAACAGAACGGCGAGGTGGACGGGCACACTACATGCCAGCACTGCTATCGGCAGTTCTCCACTCCATTCCAGCTACAGTGCCACCTGGAGAACGTGCACAGCTCCTACGAGTCCACCAGTGAGTAGAAAACATCGGGCTACACACCTCCTTCAGTCCCACCATTGTCCCCTGTGGAGACCCACCTTGTGAACGATGTGCTCAGAGTAGCTAATAATAATGATTGGAATGAACCTTCAGACGAGGGAGCAGTATGAGGGTTTGTGATGTAAATGCGCAGGCGTGCAGGTTGTGTAGATAGACGGGTTTATCCGGCTGGAAATATTTATTCTTTTATTTTTTGCAGCTAAATGTAAGATTTGTGAATGGGCGTTTGACAGTGAACCGCTCTTCCTGCAACACATGAAAGACACCCACAAACCTGGGGAAATGCCATCGTGTGCCAGGTAAGTGCCACGCCGGTCTGGTCACCTGCCTCAGATGCAGCACTTCTCCTCCATGTCCCCGTCTCTTCCAGGTGTGTTCTTACCGCTCTTCCATCTACGCGGAGGTGGACACACATTTCCGACTGAACCATGAGGACACGCGGCACCTGCTGTGCGTTTATTGTCTGAAGGTGTTTAAGAATGGCAACGCCTTCCAGCAGCACTTCATGCGGCACCAGGTACAGTGCATCAGTCTCATCGGCTGCAGTGAGGAGGCGCACCGCCTCCGATACCCGCTCCAAAGCTTTCCCTTCTCATTTCTGCTGTCATACCAAGGATTGAGCCAGATGGACTTGCATGCTCGCTCTGGACATGGCAGAAATTAGAACAGGAAATGTCATGATACCACATGGCAGACTTTGGCTGGTCACATATTGACTTGTTTCTCTGTATGCATGCATGCCTAGCTCGTGTTGGGGAGAAAGCCGTTGCCAGACACCTTTCCCCCACACGTGGCCTGATGTGTATGGTCCGTCTGTCATCAGACAACCACTCAGGATTGCTGTGTATGTGTCACCATGACCACCTGGGTTTTACAACGTGAATTCTTTTTTTCTGTGACGGCCTCTCCACTCCACCTTTGGACAAGAAGAAGAGCGTCTACCATTGCAATAAATGCCGTCTACAGTTTCTGTTTGCGAAAGACAAGATTGAACACAAGTTACAGCACCA
The DNA here is from genome assembly GCA_033119425.1 of Bufotes viridis. NCBI lineage: Eukaryota > Metazoa > Chordata > Amphibia > Anura > Bufonidae > Bufotes > Bufotes viridis. The sequence goes on from CM065599.1 coordinate 69,949,652, forward strand.
CAAAACCTTCCGCAAACCTCGCCAGCTGGAGGGTCTGAAGCCTGGCACCAAGGTGAGCCTTCCGAATGCTCATAGTGTATGCCGCAGCCTGCGCACTCCTGATCGTCAGAATGTGACCGGTGTCTATATTGTGTACCCACAGGTAACCATCAGAGCCTCTCGGGCGCCTGCACGGGCTCTTCCTCTGTCCTCGGATACCCCCTTGTTGCCTCTGCCAGACATGATCCCCATCCCTCCTATCCCGCCTACAGAGTCCATGGAAGTTGAAGACTACTCCAACCGGTCAGTCATGAGGCACTCGGGAATCTAGTACAAGGACGGCCATAGATTTACTTTTATGGGCGGTGGAGGTTCCTCTGAGCTGGGGCGCAGGATACACACTGATGGTGTATGTTTTATCTGGTCTGGCTGTTCCCCACCAAACGATTAACCCTCTGTTCCCCATTGCTCTTTTCAGGGTCACCATAGGAAAGCAGTCGTGCCTGGAGTGCAGCTTCGACATCCCTGATTTCCACAATCATTTTCCAACTTACGTACACTGTTCCCTCTGCCGCTTATGGTACCTGCTGCTCCGCGCTTATGCTAATCACATGATTAAGTGAGTGGACCGTGCTGCCTGATGCAATATATGTCTGTATACTGTGCTGTCCGTGTGGCTGGTATCCTGACCCCTGTCATTCATCCTTCAGCAACCACGTGCCACGGAAGAGTCCAAAGTATCAGTCGCTGTTTAAGAGCTGTCTGCCCAGGTGAGTGATGTGCCAGGGGCAGTGCCTCCGAGTCTGAGCAGCAGATGGCTGACCCTGATCTTTCCTCTGCAGTGACGACATGGTGCTGACCTGCTCCTCCTGCCCTTTTGTCACACGAATTGGCGATGCCATGGCTAAACATCTGGTTTTCAACACCTCGCACTGCGGTGCTTCTGTCATGGGCACAAGTAAGTATCTCCCACACTGCAGCAATATGGGCGTTCCCACTACTGTAATGCCCAGACTTTATAACGTCATTGCTGCCCACAAGATGGTAACCCCATTGTTTTTCTCCCTACAGGTTCTACCTCGCCTGACCTTTCCTGGTAATTATCCGGCAGGGTAAAAATCCCTCAAAAGCCAAAATAAGTGTCCATATAACCAGCATATAAGTGTGGTTACAGTGCTCGTCCTGCCGGTCAGATGGGGGCACTGTGCGCTCTGTCCATTATGTTGAAGGTAACGTCCATTTTCTTCTTAACAGTTTTTTGTTTTCACCCAAATTGCAGGGTCTTGGGACCTGTAGAGGAAAGGAATGTCAGGACCAGTCCACAGCTTATAGAGGAAAGTGAGGTCACGGATGATGGTGAAAAAGGGAAAGTATCACCTGTATCCGATCCCTCCAGCCCAGAGCAGAAAGACGTGAGAATCGACGTGAACGAGGCTTGATGAGGCAGAGGATGGTGACGCTGAAGACGAGGACACCGAGCAGCAGCTGAGTGTGAAGAGGCTTCGTGTCGTATTGTTTGCCTTGTGCTGCGGCGTCCAGCAGGCAGCTGAGCACTTCCACAACTCTCCAAGTGACATCAGACTATGGCTGCAGAGGTTCCAGGCCGAGAACCAAGACAACCTGTCCGAGGGCAAATACCTCAGCTCGGAGGCAGAGGAGAAACTGGCCGAGTGGGTGCTGACCCAGAGAGCAGCAGCAGCCGGTCAATGAAGAGAGCCTCTTCCAAAAAGCCACCAAGATCGGCCGCTCCCTGGAAGGAGGCTTCAAGATCTCTTATGAATGGGCGGTGAGGTTCATGCTACGGCACTGTCTAAGCTCCCATGATAAAGTGGCCGTGGCCAACCGGCTGCCCAGGGAAATGGAGGACAACGCACAAACATTCATCAGTTTTGTGCAGCGACAGATACACAGCCAGGACCTCCCATTGTCCATGATCGCTGCAGTGGATGAAATTTCTCTCTTCCTCGACCTGGACCTTCTGAGTGATGAGCGGAAGGAGAGGGCGTTGCAGACTGTAGGGACAGGGGAGTCGTGGTGCGACATCGTGCTGACCATCTTAGCTGACGGAAGCCTGTTACCCACACTGGTGTGTTGCCGAGGCGGCCCCATAAGGCTAGAGCACGTCTCTGAGTCCATCAGACTAGAAACCAGGGAAGAAGGGTTTAATGATGATGAAGTCATGGAGCTGTGGTCGTCCGTCGTCTGGCGGAAACTACGTGGATGCTCCAAATAACAAAGGTATGGTGGTATTGGACTGTCACCGATCACACCTGTCAGATGAGGTCCTCGCCCTCCTCAGCTCCACCTGCACGTTGCCTGCAGTCGTTCCTGCCGGCTGTAGCTCCAAGATACAACCCTTGTATGTCTGCATTAGGAGAGCTGTTACCAACTTCCTGCACAAGAAGTGGAGAGACCAGGTCCAAGAGATGGCGGAGGAAAGCTGCAGCTTGGAAAGGTTACTTCAGCTTGTGCTCCGCTGGCTAACCGAGGTCCTAGACGTGATCACTGATCACCCAGAACTGGTACAGCAATCATTCCTGGTGGCCAGCGTCCTGCCGGGACCCGACGGCACAGCAAATACAAGCAAGCGTAATGCCGAAATGCAAGAAGAGCTCATAGACCTGCTAGAAGAAGAGCTCCAGCTGACCCACGACTCGGACCAGAGCATGGACAGCCCCTGCCACACGTACGCCGACCCGGAGGTTCTGCAGCGACTATTTGAGGACAGTGACCCAGAATCGTTCTATGGCTTTGATGAGACTGAACTGTAACCCCCCTCGGCGCCTGTTCAGGACCTCGTGGCGTTCGGTTATTTATCATGATCACTTTCCTAGAAGGGGGGCTGTAGCTCGTCTGGTCCACCCCTTCCAGTGATGCTACCTCTCCTGTAGGGCCTGTAGCGGCCAACCTGGCGCCTCCCCTCCGGAGGTTTGTTTCCGCATTACTGATTGTCAGCCCCTCGACCATGAAATATGTATAAAGATTCTGTAAGGACTGCCGAGTTGGGAGCAGGTTACTCTGGCCGCTCGCTCCTTCGTTTAGTAAGCTTTTATTTGGTTTAGTTTTTCTTTTAACCTCTCCATCCCCCTGACGGCTTGTTCTGGCCTAGTAACCAGCAGGCGGTAGGACCCGTGTACATTACTAAAGCTCTAGCTTGTATATATGAAGCGCAGAATAAAGGCGGCACGAGGCGATTCTGTGGTTTTATTAGGTGAAGATGTGAATTTTTTATATAATATATATATAAAGTGTTCTGGTTCTGACACCCCTGCTGTGTCCACTTCTTCCGAGTCTGGTACTAAGCTAAATCAACCCTTTTTACGTGACTGCGCCCTGTACAGATCCTTCCTCCCTTATTTTTTGTATTGTTGATTCCTGTGTTGCTGTCCCACCCCGGGGGTCGGGGGGGTCCTGGGGCGAAAGAGAAACACTAGTGGTTTATAGAGGTAGAGAGCACAGACCAGCATGGGACACCTAGAGTTTTAATGCTTTTTTTTTTTTTAATTTCTAATAAAACAGTATAAACTGAATCTAGTGTATGTGGTGACTTGATTGAGGGAGATTGAAATGGGTGTGAGGTTCGCTGTGCTGTCGGGGAAGGGAATCCTTGCGCTCATAGAGCAGACCCTAAGGAAGAGCTCGGGAAACACGTTCCAGGCAGCTCACCATCGCTGTCACTTGTGATACAGTTGGGGGCGCTGCGGCCTCTTGTGAAACGTAAACCTCCTTTCTACCCTCTGCTCCGGCGTCGTGTTCAGATATAATGTCCCAGGCAGAGGAGATCGCCGTCATGTAAGGCGACTGTGACAGCAGGAGTGGAACCTACACAGAGAAAGGGGCGTCCACACGTGGCGAATCTTTACCCAGATGGGGAGGAAAGTGACCGGGTTTCCAGTGAGACGTGGTGCAGTCACTTCCTCTTAGGATCACAAGTCAGCATGGTTTCATATCATTTCCCCACCAGCACTCCTGAAGACGTGGACTGCAAGCGACAACCACCCTGACCCCTCCCATCGGAAGTGTAGACCCAGAAAGACCTTCTGCTGCCGTGGAAAAGTAATGTCTCCTAGATGTCATTGTTCAGGATCATTCAAAAACAGCGCCCACCGGTTTGATTCACACCCCCAGAGAATGTCCTCCCTCCCGTACATGGCCTTGGAGGGTCACGTCCCACCCGATTTCTTGCAACTCTTCGTTTACTGATCTTACGCGTGTTTCCAGCCAGGCCTGCCTTGTTGTTAGAGGGTGGTCCAGATTATGAAAGCAGCCAAGGTTTTCTAAAGTGTCACAGATCAGCAGACACCTCCTTCGAATCTAAAGCCTTCAGCTTGTGGATTGCAGCTGCTCCTGGGGTGATCCTATTTTTTTTTTTACAGGCCCCCTTTACTAAGTATTGAATATCAGATGCTACTTCAGTGTGGATGTGTAATACCGCCATTGTGTGCAGAGCATTACAGGACAAGATGAGAGGGTCACGTGACACAGTTACCATGGATACAGTCCGACATTCAGATTTATTTCTCATATACAAAAGACAAATAATAAAGCAGAATGATGTCATCTCAGGAGGCTGTGGTCCTCATTCAAACCCACTGCAAGAGAAAGAGCGGCCATGATTATGGTTATACGTGGCTTGTCGGTGGTACTGGGGGACGGGCGACTCCACCAACCTAATCAGATGTGCAATCTCCCAGTTGGTGTCAGAAGACAGCGGCCCCTCGATCTCCACTCCGCTTTCAGTGACGGTGGCGATTTCAAACTGAAAGGTAAGAGGACTGTTACCCTGCCCAGCGCACGCGGGTCCGAGCCTCCAGCACGGGTGACTTACTCTGTTGTAGGAGCGGGCGTCCGGTAGTACAGCACCTTCATGCAGCGCTCTATCAGCTGGCGCGCCTCCTCCCGGGTCAGCTGGGCCTTATTCTCCATCACGTCCCGCATCAGCGGCTGCAGAGGAAAGACGCGGTAACTACACCTGTAAGCATCGCCGTCCTGCAACCGTCCCCCACATCGGCTACATACCTGAGCTAGGTAAGCACCAAAGCCAGTGGCTATGGTCGGGGCTTCATAGGCCACACCCAACTTGTCCACATAACCCAGGAAACTGGAAATGGAAATACAAACTGGTCAGAACTTGATGGAGCAGAAACCCGAGGATGGGTAGACAAGGACTGCAGGCGCACCTCTCTCCTTTGTAGAACCCTGCCAGCACCACTGTGTTCCAGAGCGGATTCATCTTACTCCTGCGGTTGTACATGACACGGGTGAGCCACGAGTGGACGGCCTTAGGACTGTAGCTGTGTCCGTCTCCCACCAGCTCCTCGTCAATCCTGTGACACAAACATGGCAGTCACCCAAAGTGGGAGCAGCGACCCCAATAACAGTCAACCAATGAGCAGCTGCCATTATACCCCAGCACCAAGGCGACTGGACGGGTTCTGTACCTAGTAGCGAGGAGGTGATGGGCAGGATGACAGTACCGAACCCAGTCCTCAGTATAGGCACTGGGCAGGATGACAGGAACGGGTTCTGTACTCAGTATAGGCGATGGGCAGGATGACAGGACGGGTTCAGTACTCAGTATAGGCACTGAGCGGGTGATGGGCAGGACGGGCCGGGTTCAGTACTCAGTATAGGCACTGAGCAGGTGATGGGCAGGATGACAGGACCGGGGTCAGTACTCAGTATAGGCACTGAGCGGGTGATGGGCAGGATGACAGGACCGGGTCAGTACTCAGTATAGGCACTGAGCAGGTGATGGGCAGGGTTCAGTACTCAGTATAGGCACTGAGCGGGTGATGGGCAGGATGACAGGACGGGGCCGGGTTCAGTACTCAGTATAGGCACTGAGCAGGTGATGGGCAGAATGACAAGAACGGGTTCAGTACTCAGTATAGGCACTGAGCAGGTGATGGGCAGAATGACAGGAACGGGTTCAGTACTCAGTATAGGCACTGAGCAGGTGATGGGCAGGATGACAGGACGGGGCCGGGTTCAGTACTCAGTATAGGCACTGAGCAGGTGATGGGCAGGATGACAGGACGGGTTCAGTACTCAGTATAGGCACTGAGCAGGTGATGGGCAGGATGACAGGACCGGGTTCAGTACTCAGTATAGGCACTGAGCAGGTGATGGGCAGGATGACAGGACGGGGCGGGTTCAGTACTCAGTATAGGCACTGAGCAGGTGATGGGCAGGATGACAGGACGGGGCGGGTTGAGTACTCAGTATAGGCACTGAGCAGGTGATGGGCAGGATGACAGGACGGGGCCGGGTTCAGTACTCAGTATAGGCACTGAGCGGGTGATGGGCAGGATGACAGGACCGGGTTCAGTACTCAGTATAGGCACTGAGCAGGTGATGGGCAGGATGACAGGACGGGGCCGGGTTGAGTACTCAGTATAGGCACTGAGCAGGTGATGGGCAGGATGACAGGACCGGGGCCGGGTTGAGTACTCAGTATAGGCACTGAGCAGGTGATGGGCAGGATGACAGGACGGGGCCGGGTTCAGTACTCAGTATAGGCACTGAGCAGGTGATGGGCAGGATGACAGGACGGGGCCGGGTTGAGTACTCAGTATAGGCACTGAGCAGGTGATGGGCAGGATGACAGGACGGGGCCGGGTTGAGTACTCAGTATAGGCACTGAGCTGGTGATGGGCAGGATGACAGGACCGGGTTCAGAACTCAGTATAGGCACTGGGCGGGTGATGGGCAGGACGGGCCGGGTTTGGCACACACATGCTGGGGTACCGGGAGACATACATCCTTCATTATAGCGGTAGGGGCCCCTGAGACACTTACACCATCTGGTCGAGCACCTGCTTCAGATACTGGTAGTCGGCGTAGTCTCCGGATGCCCCCAGCATGGTGCAGGAATTAACCTTCATTATCCTGGAGATGTTGCGGAATCTGGCCAGGGAGCCGTACAGGCCCAACATGTCTGCAGCGATCATCACCCCGCCATCAAACTTCACACCCAGCACCGACGTCCCGGTCACCATGGGATTCCTGCAGAGAGCGAGCTTCCACGTGATGCAGGGGCAGGACCGCCTCACAGAGGACATGAGACGGCTGCTGGCGACATCGAGGGGTGAGAACATACAGGACGGTAACGGGTGGGGATGGACAGAAGAAGACCTCTTATGTGCCCTCACCCGAAATAACTACAAGCCTGTCATATATGTACACCTATATATAATTGTATGCATAAGGAGGTAGATATGAGTGCATAAGTATCCATAAAGACATATACACCAGGGCCGCATATATAAGATATGGAAAGCTTTGTGTGTGTATATATATGGGGAAGAGGGGTGTAGTGTGTATGTGTATATATATATATATATATATATATATATATATATAGTTGTATATATTCCTAATGTGTGCATACATAGTTATCGGGGAGAGATACACACATATAGGGATATATTACACATATGTAGGGTTACATACACATACATAGGAGTGCACACATACACATGGGGGGTTACTAATATATATATAAGCACACATAGGGTTACAGACACACATCTATATAGGGGGTACACACGGATAGATAGATAGATATATATAGGGGTACACACAGAGGGTGTATATATATATATATATATATAACACATATATAGGGAGTACACATACATCTGGGGGTTTACACACGGATATATATATATAGGGAGTACACACATAGGGGTGTATATATATATATATATTACACATATATAGGAGTGTATATATATATATATTACACACATATATAGAGGGTACATATATATTACACACATAGGGGGTATATATATTACACATATATAGGGGGTGTATATATATATTACACATATATAGGGGGTACACATATATAGGAGTGTATATATATTACACATATATAGGGAGTACACACATAGGGGGTGTGTATATATATTACACATATATAGGGGTACACATAAAGGGGTATATATATATTACACATATATAGGGGTACACACAAAGGAGTGTGTATATATATATATTACACATATATGAGGGTACACACATAGGGGTGTATATATATTACATATATATAGGGGTACACACATAGGGGTGTATATATATATATATTACACGTATATAGGGGTACACACATAGGGGGTGTATATATATATATATTACACATATATAGAGGGTACACACATAGGGGGTGTATATATATATATTACACATATATAGGGGTACACACATAGGGAAGTATATATATATTACACATATAGAGAGTACACATAGGGGGTATATATATATATATATATATATATATATACACATATATAGGGGTACACACATAGGGGTATATATATATTACACATGATATAGGGGGTACACATAGGGGTGTATATATATATATTACACATATATAGGGTACACACATAGGGGGTGTATATATATATATATATATTACACATATATAGGGGGTACACACAAAGGGGTGTATATATATTACACATATATAGGGTAGTACACACACATATATATATAGGGTACACACATAGGGGCTGTGTATATATATATATATATATATTACACATATATAGGGGGTGTATATGTATTAAACATATATAGAGGTACACACACATAGGGGTGTATATATATATTACGCATATATAAGGGGGTACACACGGAGATATAGATATATATATATATATAGGGGGTACACACATAGGGGGTGTATATATATATATTACACATATATAGGGGTACACACACATAGGGGGTTACACACGGATATATATATATAGGGGTACACACACACACATATATATAGGGGGTACACACATAGGGGGTGTATATATATATATTACACATATATAGGGGTACACACATACATCTGGGGGGAAGGGTTACGTATACATTTTGTTGGCAGAAAACGAAAGAGAAAGTAGCGGCTGCAGAACACTGCTGATAACGATGGGGTCACAGGGGCCCCCAATACCAGGACTCCGCTATTACAGATGTACCCCACCCCCTTCCCCCATTATATCAGGGGGTCGGTAGACGTCGGGGGGTCTCTACTCCTCTAGTCATAAGACCACTCCCCACCGGGGCCCCCACTACTTACAACGTATGTCTGTGGGGACCCACGCCCGGGAAGGAGTGCAGTTCTCCCGGTGCCGGTCCTCCGGGGAACAGCCGCATCTCGCCGCCCAACATCATGATGCCTGCTCAACAATGACACTGCGCCTCTACCGGAAACCACGTGACTGATGCGACTTCCGCCCAGCCGCCATGTGAGGGCTGGCACAAGGGGCGGAGCCGGCGATGGCGCCAACCGGAAGATGGAGGATGCCTGTGGTAGGTACAGTGCTGAGGAGGGGGGCGGCCTCTGCTCACTTATGTATCAACTTCCGAATACTGTTCATTGGCAGTTGTAGTCCTCACCTGCTATAGTTTCAGAACTGTATGTAACATTATGTGTACACTACATATAACATACATGTATATCCCATAAATACTATACACCCCATATATACTATACACAATATATACACACCATGTATACCCCATATATACTATACACCCCATATATACTATACACAATATATACACACCATGTATACCCCATATATACTATACACCCCATATATACTATACACAATATATACACACCATGTATACCCCATATATACTATACACCCCATATATACAATACATGTATACCCCATATATACTATACTCCATATATACAATACATGTATACCCCATATATACTATACACCCCATATATACAGTACATGTATACCCCATATATACTATACCCCATATATACAGTACATGTATACCCCATATATACTATACACTAATATATACAGTACATGTATACCCCATATATACTATACCCCATATATACAGTTACATGTACACCCCATATATACTATACATCGCATATATACAGTACATGTATACCCCCATATATACTATACACCATATATACACACTACATGTATACCCCATATATACTATACCCCATATATACAATACACATGTATACCCCATATATACTATACACCCCATATATACAGTACATGTATACCCCATATATACTATACACTCATATATACAGTACATGTATGCCCCATATATACTATACCCCATATATACAGTACATGTATACCCCATATATACTATACTCCATATATACAGTACATGTATACCCCATATATACTATACACCCCATATATACAGTACATGTATACCCAATATATACTATACACCATATATACAGTACATGTATACCCCATATATACTATACCCCATATATACAGTACATGTATACCCCATATATACTATACACCCATATATACAGTACATGTATACCCCATATATACTATACACCATATATACAGTACATGTATACCCCATATATACTATACACCCATATATACAGTACATGTATACCTATATATACTATACACCATATATACAGTACATGTATACCCCATATATACTATACACCATATATACAGTACATGTATACCCCATATATACTATACACCCATATATACAGTACATGTATACCCCATATATACTATACACCATATATACAGTACATGTATACCCCATATATACTATACACCATATATACAGTACATGTACACCCCATATATACTATACACCATATATACAGTACATGTACACCCCATATATACTATACACCATATATACAGTACATGTACACCCCATATATACTATACACCATATATACAGTACATGTATACCCCATATATACTATACACCATATATACAGTACATGTATGCCCCATATATACTATACACCATATATACAGTACATGTACACCCCATATATACTATACACCATATATACAGTACATGTATACCCAATATATACTATACACCATATCTACAGTACATGTATACCCCATATATACTATACACCCCATATATACAGTACATGTATACCCCATATATACTATACACCCCATATATACAGTACATGTATACCCCATATATACTATACACCCCATATATACAGTACATGTATACCCCATATATACTATACACCCCATATATACAGTACATGTATACCCCATATATACTATACACCATATATACAGTACATGTATACCCCATATATACTATACACCATATATACAGTACATGTACACCCCATATATACTATACACCATATATACAGTACATGTACACCCCATATATACTATACACCATATATACAGTACATGTATATCCCATATATACTATACACCATATATACAGTACATGTATACCCCATATATACTATACACCATATATACAGTACATGTATACCCCATATATACTATACCCCATATATACAGTACATGTATACCCCATATATACTATACACCCATATATACAGTACATGTATACCCCATATATACTATACACCATATATACAGTACATGTATACCCCATATATACTATACACCCATATATACAGTACATGTATACCCCATATATACTATACACCCTATATATACAGTACATGTATACCCCATATATACTATACACCATATATACAGTACATGTATACCCCATATATACTATACACCATATATACAGTACATGTATACCCCATATATACTATACACCATATATACAGTACATGTATACCCCATATATACTATACACCATATATACAGTACATGTATACCCCATATATACTATACACCATATATACAGTACATGTATACCCCATATATACTATACACCATATATACAGTACATGTATACCCCATATATACTATACACCATATATACAGTACATGTATACCCCATATATACTATACACCATATATACAGTACATGTATACCCCATATATACTATACACCATATATACAGTACATGTATACCCATATATACTATACACCATATATACAGTACATGTATACCCCATATATACTATACACCATATATACAGTACATGTATACCCCATATATACTATACACCATATATACAGTACATGTATACCCCATATATACTATACACCATATATACAGTACATGTATACCCCATATATACTATACACCCATATATACAGTACATGTATACCCCATATATACTATACACCCATATATACAGTACATGTATACCCCATATATACTATACACCATATATACAGTACATGTATACCCCATATATACTATACACCATATATACAGTACATGTATACCCCATATATACTATACACCATATATACAGTACATGTATACCCAATATATACTATACACCATATCTACAGTACATGTATACCCCATATATACTATACACCCCATATATACAGTACATGTATACCCCATATATACTATACACCCATATATACAGTACATGTATACCCCATATATACTATACACCATATATACAGTACATGTATACCCCATATATACTATACACCATATATACAGTACATGTATACCCCATATATACTATTCACCATATATACAGTACATGTATACCCCATATATACTATACACCATATATACAGTACATGTATACCCCATTTATACTATACACCATATATACAGTACATGTATACCCCATATATACTATACACCATATATACAGTACATGTACACCCCATATATACTATACACCATATATACAGTACATGTACACCCCATATATACTATACACCATATATACAGTACATGTACACCCCATATATACTATACACCATATATACAGTACATGTATATCCCATATATACTATACACCATATATACAGTACATGTATATCCCATATATACTATACACCATATATACAGTACATGTACACCCCATATATACTATACACCATATATACAGTACATGTATATCCCATATATACTATACACCATATATACAGTACATGTATACCCCATATATACTATACCCCATATATACAGTACATGTATACCCCATATATACTATACACCATATATACAGTACATGTATACCCCATATATACTATACTCCATATATACAGTACATGTATACCCCATATATACTATACTCCATATATACAGTACATGTATACCCCATATATACTATACACCATATATACAGTACATGTATACCCCATATATACTTTACACCATATATACAGTACATGTATACCCCATATATACTATACCCCATATATACAGTACATGTATACCCCATATATACTATACACCATATATACAGTACATGTATACCCCATATATACTATACACCATATATACAGTACATGTATACCCCATATATACTATACACCATATATACAGTACATGTATACCCCATATATACTATACACCATATATACAGTACATGTATACCCCATATATACTATACACCATATATACAGTACATGTATACCCCATATATACTATACACCATATATACAGTACATGTATACCCCATATATACTATACCCCATATATACAGTACATGTATACCCCATATATACTATACAGTACACCATATATACAGTACATGTACACCCCATATATACTATACACAATATATACACACCATGTATACCCCATATATACTTTACACCATATATACAGTACATGTATACCCCATATATACTATACCCCATATATACAGTACATGTATACCCCATATATACTATACACCATATATACAGTACATGTATACCCCATATATACTATACACCATATATACAGTACATGTACACCCCATATATACTATACAGTACACCATATATACAGTACATGTATACCCCATATATACAGTACATGTATACCCCATATATACTATACACAATATATACAGTACATGTATACCCCATATATACTATACCCCATATATACAGTACATGTATACCCCATATATACTATACCCCATATATACAGTACATGTATACCCCATATATACTATACCCCATATATACAGTACATGTATACCCCATATATACTATACCCCATATATACAGTACATGTATACCCCATATATACTATACACCATATATACAGTACATGTACACCCCATATATACTATACACCATATATACAGTACATGTATACCCCATATATACTATACCCCATATATACAGTACATGTATACCCCATATATACTATACTCCATATATACAGTACATGTATACCCCATATATACTATACACTCATATATACAGTACATGTATACCCCATATATACTATACCCCATATATACAGTACATGTATACCCCATATATACTATACCCCATATATACAGTACATGTATACCCCATATATACTATACCCCATATATACAGTACATGTATACCCCATATATACTATACCCCATATATACAGTACATGTATACCCCATATATACTATACCCCATATATACAGTACATGTATACCCCATATATACTATACCCCATATATACAGTACATGTATACCCCATATATACTATACCCCATATATACAGTACATGTATACCCTATATATACTATACCCCATATATACAGTACATGTATACCTCCATATATACTATACCCCATATATACAGTACATGTATACCCCATATATACTATACTCCATATATACAGTACATGTATACCCCATATATACTATACCCCATATATACAGTACATGTATACCCCATATATACTATACTCCATATATACAGTACATGTATACCCCATATATACTATACACCATATATACAGTACATGTATACCCCATATATACTATACATCCATATATACAGTACATGTATACCCTATATATACTATACTCCATATATACAGTACATGTATACCCCATATATACTATACACCATATATACAGTACATGTATACCCCATATATACTATACCCCATATATACAGTACATGTATACCCCATATATACTATACCCCATATATACAGTACATGTATACCCCATATATACTATACCCCATATATACAGTACATGTATACCCCATATATACTATACCCCATATATACAGTACATGTATACCCCATATATACTATACCCCATATATACAGTACATGTATACCCCATATATACTATACCCCATATATACAGTACATGTATACCCCATATATACTATACCCCATATATACAGTACATGTATACCCCATATATACTATACCCCATATATACAGTACATGTATACCCCATATATACTATACTCCATATATACAGTACATGTATACCCCATATATACTATACACCATATATACAGTACATGTATACCTCATATATACTATACACCATATATACAGTACATGTATACCCCATATATACTATACACCATATATACAGTACATGTATACTCCATATATACTATACACTCATATATACAGTACATGTATACCCCATATATACTATACACCATATATACAGTACATGTATACCCCATATATACTATACACCATATATACAGTACATGTATACCCCATATATACTATACCCCATATATACAGTACATGTATACCCCATATATACTATACACCCATATATACAGTACATGTATACCCCATATATACTATACACCATATATACAGTACATGTATACCCCATATATACTATACACCCATATATACAGTACATGTACACCCCATATATACTATACATACACCATATATACAGTACATGTATACCTCTCATATATACAGTATAGCATGTATACCCCATATATACTATACACCATATATACAGTACATGTATACCCCATATATACTATACCCCATATATACAGTACATGTATACCCCATATATACTATACCCCATATATACAGTACATGTATACCCCATATATACTATACACTCATATATACAGTACATGTATACCCCATATATACTATACCCCATATATACAGTACATGTATACCCCATATATACTATACTCCATATATACAGTACATGTATACCCCATATATACTATACACCATATATACAGTACATGTATACCCCATATATACTATACCCCATATATACAGTACATGTATACCCCATATATACTATACTCCATATATACAGTACATGTATACCCCATATATACTATACACCATATATACAGTACATGTATACCCCATATATACTATACCCCCATATATACAGTACATGTATACCCCATATATACTATACACCATATATACAGTACATGTATACCCCATATATACTATACCCCATATATACAGTACATGTATACCCTATATATACTATACTCCATATATACAGTACATGTATACCCCATATATACTATACACCATATATACAGTACATGTATACCCCATATATACTATACCCCATATATACAGTACATGTATACCCCACATATACTATACCCCATATATAGTACATGTATACCCCACATATACTGGTCACACCCTATATATTATTTTTATGGGTTTTTAAAACATTTGATTGCAATACTCCAGTGGTTATCTGTTGTGTGGTAGTAGGTGGACGTACTGTGTATATACTGTTTACTGCCTAAATTAAGTACATTAAAAACACTTTATTTAGTTTTTATTAATAAAGGTATTCTCCACAATTGAGGCTGATAGGGTGGATTGGAACTATTCAGACCAATAAGTATGCTGGGTCCTAAGCCCACCCTACCACAAAAAGCTCCTTATTGTATGTAGGAGCAAAAGGATGAAGGGATATTCCTACCGTAGTCCTAGACGTGTAGCTGCATTGATCCCTCAGGGCTGCAGTCCCTATGGGCAGTCTACAACTCAATTTCAAACTAGGACCAATAAATCATGAGGAATAATCCCTATAGGGGCTGAAATAACGGGAGGAGAGTCAGCCTGCAATTATCAAACTGTCTTGCAGTGCTAATGCTCGACTCGTTTCCCTTCCTAACTGTGTCGGTAATCATCAGGAGCATTGATCAAAGTGTCTGGCTGAGATTAGACAGTGCGATCCTGATGGTGGATATGCAGTAATCGCGCCATTGTACGCGATCTAGTTGCTGACTATATAGCTAGATTAAAGCTTATTTGAAGACGCTGCACGCCTCTGATGACGTGCGTGCAGCTAACAGATGAGCCTCCCGGCACTGTAGTGGCCGTGACTGCAATACTACCGTGCAATATATGAATAAAGCTTTCACGTATCTTGTGTAATTCTATCTTAGCGTAAACTAGTTAAGCTTGTTTTATACTTTATGGTCCAGAGAAAAATAGGGGAAAAGAGAGGAAGAGGAGGAGGACAGGATTATTGCCAGCGATCACTGATCTGAGGCCATGAGCAGAAACCTCACAAGTACAGATAATAATGAGAAGCAGTAGAGCCGGCATGGATACTGGCCCGGGTCACTGTGCACGCCCCCTTCATGAGGCCAGAGAAGTCCAGCTCGCCCCGTTAGTCTCCTGTCTACTGTATTGTCAGTCTACAAGGAGGGGGGGTCTCGAATCAGCTCTTCTTGATACCACGTTGTTAGGCTGGTTTCACACTAAAGTTAGACATCTCCAGCAGGCTGTTCTGGCAGGGAGCAGCGGGCCAGAGATGTCTGGGTCTACATGTCTAAATGGGAAACACTGAAGGTTCGTTTGGTGAGATACAAGAAGATCCAGGAGAGGACCAGGTCTCCGATGCTGAAAGATGAGAGAGTTGGTAAAAGGAGAGAATAGTGGACAGAGGCAGAGGACAGGTCAAGAACGAGGAGAACAGAGTCATGTAGAAGCCAGGAGACAGGTCCAAGAGGAGGCGCACGGAGTAATGTAGAAGGTAGAGGACAGGTCTAGAAGAAGGAGGACAGACTACTGTAGAAGGCAGAGGACAGGTCTAGAAGGAGGGGCACAGACTGATGTAGAAGGTGGAGGACCAGTCTAGAAGGAGAAGGACAGAGTAATGTAGAAGGCAGAGGATAGGTCTAGAAGGAGGAGGACAGAGTAATGTAGAAGGCAGAGGATAGGTCTAGAAGGAGGAGGACAGAGTAATGTAGAAGGCAGAGGACAGGTCTAGAAGGAGGAGGACAGACTCTGTGGTCAGCACTGGCAGATATGATGCAGTGAGATCACTCCGCTCTATCTGTGGTCAGCACTGGCAGATGTGATGCAGTGAGATCACTCCGCTCTATCTGTGGTCAGCACTGGCAGATGTGATGCAGTGAGGTCACTCCGCTGTATCTGTGGTCAGCACTGGCAGATGTGATGCAGTGAGGTCACTCCGCTGTATCTGTGGTCAGCACTGGCAGATATGATGCAGGGAGGTCACTCCGCTCTATCTGTGGTCAGCACTGGCAGATATGATGCAGGGAGGTCACTCCGCTCTATCAGTGGTCAGCACTGGCAGATATGATGCAGTGAGGTCACTCCGCTGTATCTGTGGTCAGCACTGGCAGATATGATGCAGTGAGGTCACTCCGCTCTATCAGTGGTCAGCACTGGCAGATATGATGCAGTGAGGTCACTCCGCTGTATCTGTGGTCAGCACTGGCAGATATGATGCAGGGAGGTCACTCCGCTCTATCAGTGGTCAGCACTGGCAGATATGATGCAGTGAGGTCACTCCGCTGTATCTGTGGTCAGCCCTGGCAGATATGATGCAGTGAGGTCACTCTGCTGTATCTGTGGTCAGCACTGGCAGATATGATGCAGGGAGGTCACTCCGCTGTATCTGTGGTCAGCACTGGCAGATATGATGCAGTGAGGTCACTCCGCTCTATCAGTGGTCAGCACTGGCAGATATGATGCAGTGAGGTCACTCCGCTCTATCAGTGGTCAGCACTGGCAGATATGATGCAGTGAGGTCACTCCGCTCTATCTGTGGTCAGCACTGGCAGATATGATGCAGTGAGGTAACTCCGCTCTATCTTTGGTCAGCACTGGCAGATGTGATGCAGTGAGGTCACTCCGCTCTATCAGTGGTCAGCACTGGCAGATATGATGCAGTGAGGTCACTCCGCTGTATCTGTGGTCAGCACTGGCAGATATGATGCAGGAGGTCACTCCGCTGTATCTGTGGTCAGCCCTGGCAGATATGATGCAGTGAGGTCACTCCGCTCTATCTGTGGTCAGCACTGGCAGATATGATGCAGTGAGGTCACTCTGCTGTATCTGTGGTCAGCACTGGCAGATATGATGCAGGGAGGTCACTCCGCTCTATCAGTGGTCAGCACTGGCAGATATGATGCAGTGAGGTCACTCCGCTCTATCTGTGGTCAGCACTGGCAGATATGATGCAGTGAGGTCACTCCGCTCTATCAGTGGTCAGCACTGGCAGATATGATGCAGGGAGGTAACTCCGCTCTATCTGTGGTCAGCACTGGCAGATGTGATGCAGTGAGGTCACTCCTCTGTATCTGTGGTCAGCACTGGCAGATATGATGCAGTGAGGTCACTCCGCTGTATCTGTGGTCAGCACTGGCAGATATGATGCAGGGAGGTCACTCCGCTCTATCAGTGGTCAGCACTGGCAGATATGATGCAGGAGGTCACTCCGCTCTATCTAGTGGTCAGCACTGGCAGATATGATGCAGGGAGGTCACTCCGCTCTATCAGTGGTCAGCACTGGCAGATATGATGCAGTGAGGTCACTCCGCTGTATCTGTGGTCAGCACTGGCAGATATGATGCAGGGAGGTCACTCCGCTCTATCTGTGGTCAGCACTGGCAGATATGATGCAGTGAGGTCACTCCGCTCTATCTGTGGTCAGCACTGGCAGATATGATGCAGGGAGGTCACTCTGCTCTATCTGTGGTCAGCACTGGCAGATGTGATGATGTAATTGGATCGCACCCGTGGACCCCCTACAGGGGGCTCCTCTATACCCCACTGTCCACCAGAACTGTACATGACAGATGTGATGGTGAGTATTATGTGTACACCCTAATGTCTGCTCAGACATCGGGCGGTGACAGAACTCCATGTGCTGATAGTGGCCGCCCCGCCTGTGGGTGTGAGATGTGGAGACAGCCAGTCCACGCAGGCCTCCCCCGTCCACCCCCAGACTATATAAGAAGAGACAGCAGAGACCTGCACCTGGAGAGACAGCAGCCTGCAGAGACCTGCACCCGGAGAGACTGCAGCCTGCAGAGACCTGCACCCAGAGAGACAGCAGCCTGCAGAGACCTGCACTGGAGAGACTGCAGAGACCTGTACCGTGTTAAAGAGACAGCAGCTACACCATGGGTGAGAGTCCTCTTGTGTCCGAACGTCCTCCTCTCTGTCCCCCTAAACTTTCCAGCCCCCCACCCACAGTGCGCAGAGTTTTCTTCTTGTCTGTGGGAGGAGCTGCCAAAGAAAACAGAGAGCGGGGTGAGTTAACCCATTATATCCCAGGAGTAGTGTTAATTACTTCCTGTAAATTAGCTAGACTGGGGCATGTTATGTCACCGTCACTGCACTGTCCCCTGCTGTCCATGTAAGTGACATCACTGCACTGTCCCCTGCTGTCCATGTAAGTGACGTCACTGCACTGTCCCCTGCTGCTGTCCATGTAAGTGAGCCTGCACTGTCCCCCTGCTGTCCATGTAAGTGACGTCACTGCACTGTCCCCTGCTGTCCATGTAAGTGACGTCACTGCACTGTCCCCTGCTGTCTATGTTAGTGACCGTTTCCTCAGTCCTCAGTGGGGGCCCGTTTCCCTCTGTAATGTGATGTGTGGGGTGCAGCGCGTGGGTGACTCATGCGTTAATCTCAGGACCCTGCAAAGTATGTGACGGTTTATTCACCACCCGCAGCCTGGGCACTGGACGTGTGGTGGCGGCATGGACATAGCCATTTAGGGAGTCATTTATGACCAAATACTTTTCGGCAGTAGTCCTGTGCTCCTGTATGGGTGGTATACGGCAGTAGTCCTGTGCTCCTGTATGGGTGGTATACGGCAGTAGTTCTGTGCTCCTGTATGGGTGGTATACGGCAGTAGTCCTGTGCTCCTGTATGGGTGGTATACGGCAGTAGTCCTGTGCTCCTGTATGGGTGGTATACGGCAGTAGTCCTGTGCTCCTGTATGGGTGGTATACGGCAGTAGTCCTGTGCTCCTGTATGGCTGGTATACGGCAGTAGTCCTGTGCTCCTGTATGGGTGGTATACGGCAGTAGTCCTGTGCTCCTGTATGGGTGGTATACGGCAGTAGTCCTGTGCTCCTGTATGGGTGGTATACGGCAGTAGTTCTGTGCTCCTGTATGGGTGGTATACGGCAGTAGTCCTGTGCTCCTGTATGGGTGGTATACGGCAGTAGTCCTGTGCTCCTGTATGGGTGGTATACGGCAGTAGTTCTGTGCTCCTGTATGGGTGGTATATGGCAGTAGTTCTGTGCTCCTGTATGGGTGGTATACGGCAGTAGTCCTGTGCTCCTGTATGGGTGGTATACGGCAGTAGTCCTGTGCTCCTGTATGGGTGGTATACGGCAGTAGTCCTGTGCTCCTGTATGGGTGGTATATGGCAGTAGTCCTGTGCTCCTGTATGGGTGGTATACAGCAGTAGTCCTGTGCTCCTGTATGGGTGGTATACGGCAGTAGTCCTGTGCTCCTGTATGGGTGGTATATGGCAGTAGTTCTGTGCTCCTGTATGGGTGGTATTCAGCAGTAGTCCTGTTCTCCTGTATGGGTGGTATACGGCAGTAGTCCTGTGCTCCTGTATGGGTGGTATACGGCAGTAGTTCTGTGCTCCTGTATGGGTGGTATACGGCAGTAGTTCTGTGCTCCTGTATGGGTGGTATACGGCAGTAGTCCTGTGCTCCTGTATGGGTGGTATACGGCAGTAGTTCTGTGCTCCTGTATGGGTGGTATATGGCAGTAGTCCTGTGCTCCTGTATGGGTGGTATACGGCAGTAGTCCTGTGCTCCTGTATGGGTGGTATACGGCAGTAGTCCTGTGCTCCTGTATGGGTGGTATACGGCAGTAGTCCTGTTCTCCTGTATGGGTGGTATACTGGCAGTAGTCCTGTGCTCCTGTATGGGTGGTATACGGCAGTAGTCCTGTGCTCCTGTATGGGTGGTATACGGCAGTAGTCCTATGCTCCTGTATGGGTGGTATACGGCAGTAGTTCTGTGCTCCTGTATGGGTGGTATACGGCAGTAGTCCTGTGCTCCTGTATGGGTGGTATACGGCAGTAGTCCTGTTCTCCTGTATGGGTGGTATACGGCAGTAGTCCTGTTCTCCTGTATGGGTGGTATACGGCAGTAGTCCTGTGCTCCTGTATGGGTGGTATACAGCAGTAGTCCTATGCTCCTGTATGGGTGGTATACGGCAGTAGTTCTGTGCTCCTGTATGGGTGGTATACGGCAGTAGTCCTGTGCTCCTGTATGGGTGGTATACGGCAGTAGTCCTGTGCTCCTGTATGGGTGGTATACGGCAGTAGTCCTGTGCTCCTGTATGGGTGGTATACGGCAGTAGTCCTGTGCTCCTGTATGGGTGGTATACGGCAGTAGTTCTGTGCTCCTGTATGGGTGGTATACGGCAGTAGTCCTGTGCTCCTGTATGGGTGGTATACGGCAGTAGTCCTGTGCTCCTGTATGGGTGGTATACGGCAGTAGTTCTGTGCTCCTGTATGGGTGGTATATGGCAGTAGTTCTGTGCTCCTGTATGGGTGGTATACGGCAGTAGTCCTGTGCTTCTGTATGGGTGGTATACGGCAGTAGTCCTATGCTCCTGTATGGGTGGTATATGGCAGTAGTTCTGTGCTCCTGTATGGGTGGTATACGGCAGTAGTCCTGTGCTCCTGTATGGGTGGTATACGGCAGTAGTCCTGTGCTCCTGTATGGGTGGTATATGGCAGTAGTCCTGTGCTCCTGTATGGGTGGTATACGGCAGTAGTCCTGTTCTCCTGTATGGGTGGTATACGGCAGTAGTCCTATGCTCCTGTATGGGTGGTATACGGCAGTAGTCCTGTGCTCCTGTATGGGTGGTATACGGCAGTAGTCCTGTGCTTCTGTATGGGTGGTATACGGCAGTAGTCCACATCCACTAGGCCCCTCTGTACAGGGACGTCTCTTCCTGGTCTGCAGTCCTTCCGGGACGTCTCCATGGATCGCACAGCTGTGCCTCATCAGGACATATCTGCACGTAGTCCCCTTGTTGCGCGCCGCAATAACTCTGCTTCTATGGCCAATAAATCTTAGAGATGTGACCAGAGCTGCGTCCGCACCATAAAATGGTCTCATAAAAAAGTGACAGGACGTGATGACTGCTCGTTCTGTGACCCTGTGTCACAAGGTAGGTCATCACCCTGACTGCTGTCTGCCAGCTGCTGCCGTCCAGTTAACTCACATCATAGGGCCAGTAACAATGCTGGTGTCCATGGCCACCAGATTCTCACCAGTGAAACTCTCCATAGAGAGTAGTACGGGGACTGGGGAGCGCTCTATAAAGAGAAGTGTGGAGACTGGGGAGCGCTGTATAGAGAGTAGTGGCGAGACTGGGGAGCGCTGTATAGAGAGTAGTGGGGAGACTGGAGGAGCGCTGTATAGAGAGTAGTGGGGAGACTAGAGGAGCGCTGTATAGAGAGTAGTGGGGAGACTGGAGGAGCGCTGTATAGAGAGTAGTGGGGAGACTGGAGGAGCGCTGTATAGAGAGTAGTGGGGAGACTAGAGGAGCGCTGTATAGAGAGTAGTGGGGAGACTGGAGGAGCGCTGTATAGAGAGTAGTGGGGAGACTAGAGGAGCGCTGTATAGAGAGTAGTGGGGAGACTGGTGGAGTGCTCTATGAAGAATAGTAGGGGACTGGGGAGCGCTCTATAGAAATAAGTGGGGAAACTGGGGGGTGCACTCTATGGAGAGTAGTAGGGAAACTGGGGGAGTGCTCTATAGAGAGTAGTACGGGGACTGGGGAGCGCTCTATAAAGAGAAGTGTGGAGACTGGGGAGCGCTCTATAGAGAGTAGTGGGGAGACTGGAGGAGCGCTCTATAGAGAGTAGTAGGGGACTGGAGGAGTGCTCTATAAAGAGTAGTGGGGAGACTGGAGGAGCGCTGTATAGAGAGTAGTGGGGGACTGGTGGAGCGCTCTATGAAGAATAGTAGGGGACTGGGGAGCGCTCTATAGAAATAAGTGGGGAAACTGGGGGCGCTCTATGGAGAGTAGTAGGGGGACTGGGGAGCACTCTATAGAGAGTAGTGGGAAACTGGGGAGCGCTCTATAGAGAGTAGTACGGGGACTGGGGAGCCTTCTATAAAGAGAAGTGTGGAGACTGGGGAGCGCTCTATAGAGAGTAGTGGGGAGACTGGAGGAGCGCTCTATAGAGAGTAGTAGGGGACTGGGGAGCACTCTATAGAGAGTAGTGGGGAAACTGGGGGAGCGCTCTATAGAGAGTAGTAGGGGAACTGGGGAGCACTGTATAAAGAGTAGTGGTGGACTGGGAAAGCGCTCTATAGAGAGTGGCGGGACTAGGGGAGCACTCTATAGAGAGTAGTGGCAAGACTGGAGGAGAGCTCTATAGCGAGTAGTGGGGAAACTGGGGAGCACTGGATAAGGAGTGGTGGACTGGGAAGGCGCTCTATAGAGAGTAGTGGTTGGGACTAGGGAGCGCTCTATACAGAGTAGTGGCAGGACTGGAGGACCACTCTATAGTGTAGTAGGATGATAGGGGAGCACTCTATACAGAGTAGAAGGAGGACTTGGGTAGTGCTCTATAGAGAGTTGGAGGAGGACTTGGGGAGTGCTCTATAGAGAGTTAGAGGAGGACTTGGGGAGTGCTCTATAGAGAGTAGGAGGAGGTCTTGGGGAGTGCTCTATAGAGAGTAGGAGGAGGTCTTGGGGAGTGCTCTATAGAGAGTAGGAGGAGGTCTTGGGAGTGCTCTATAGAGAGTAGGAGGAGGTCTTGGGGAGTGCTCTATAGAGAGTTGGAGGAGGACTTGGGGAGTGCTCTATAGAGAGTAGGAGGAGGACTAGGGGAGTGCTCTATAGAAAGTAGGAGGAGGTCTTGGGGAGTGCTCTATAGAGAGTTGGAGGAGGACTTGGGGAGTGCTCTATAGAGAGTAGGAGGAGGACTTGGAGAGTGCTCTATAGAGAGTAGGAGGAGGTCTTGGGGAGTGCTCTATAGAGAGTAGGAGGAGGACTAGGGAGTGCTCTATAGAGAGTAGTGGCAGGACTGGAGGAGCGCTCTATAGTGTAGTAGAATGATTGGGGAGCACTCTATAGAGAGTAGCAGGAGCACTTGGGGAGTGCTCTATAGAGAGTAGGAGGAGGACTTGGGGAGTGCTCTATAGAGAGTAGTGGCAGGACAGGAGGAGCGCTCTATAGTAGGCATCGGGGATTGAATACTGGAAGGGGGGACTGCGCCACCAATGTTTTTAATACTGGGTGCAGGGAGGGCGCACTGCGCCACCAATTAACATAACTCGCCCATTAATTCAGGGGTTAACTGCCGTGGATCGCAGCCACCCCTCATAGAGGTCGGATGTGGCTATATGATTCATCCTCCTCCTGTATTTGAATTATTAACTGAGTAAACTTCATTGGTGGCGCAGTGGCCACAGCCCCTCCTCCTCTTCTCCTCTCCTCTCATTGGTGGCTCAGTGGCCACAGCCCCTCCTCTCTCTACTCATTGGTGGCAGCGGCCACAGCCCCTCTCCTCCTCTTCTTCTTTCATTGGTGGCTCAGTGGCCACAGCCCCTCCTCTTCTCTCATTGGTGGCGCAGTGGCCACAGCCCCTCCTCTTCTCCTCTCATTGGTGGCACAGTGGCCACAGCCCCTCCTCTTCTCCTCTCATTGGTGGGGCAGTGGCCACAGCCCTCCCCTCCTCTTCTCCTCTCATTGGTGGCTTAGTGGCCACAGCCCCTCCTCTCCTCTTCTTATTGGTGGCTCAGTGGCCACAGCCCCCTCCTCCTCTCATTAGGGGCTCAGTGGCCACAGCCCCTCCTCTTCTCTCATTGGTGGCTTAGTGGCCACAGCCCCTCCCCTCCTCTTCTCCTTTCATTGGTGCTGCAGTGGCCACAGCCCCTCCTCTTCTCTCATTGGTGGCTCAGTGGCCACAGCCCCTTCGCTCCTCTTCTCCTCTCATTGGTGGCGCAGCAGCCACAGCCCCTCCCCTCCTCTCATTGGTGCCGCAGTGGCCACAGCCCCTCCTCTTCTCCTCTCATTGGTGGCGCATTGGCCACAGCCCCTCCTCTTCTCTTATTGGTGGCTCAGTGGCCACAGCCCCTCCTCTTCTCATTGGTGGCTCAGTGGCCACAGCCCCCTCCTCCTCTCATTAGTGGCTCAGTGGCCACAGCCCATCCTCTTCTCTCATTGGTGGCTTAGTGGCCACAGCCCCTCCCTCCTCTTCTTCTCTCATTGGTGGTGCAGTGGCCACAGCCCCTCCCCTCCTCTTCTCCTTTCATTGGTAGCGCAGTTGCCACAGCCCCTCCCCTCCTCCTCTCATTGGTGGCTCAGTGGCCACAGCCCCTCCTCTCCTCTCATTGGTGGCACAGGGGAGAGAGACACTGCTTCCTTCTCCACTGTGCTGCTGAGCCAACATGGATTGCGCTGACAGCAGCGCGATTCATGTTCGCGATTCATTATCAGCATATAGGCAAGGTAGATACCGATAACTTTGAAAATCCTGAATATCGGCCGATAATATCGGCAAATCCGGTCGATCCCTACTCTATAGTGTAGTAGGATGACTGGGGAGCACTCTATAGCGAGGAGGAGGACTTGGGGAGCACTCTATAGAGAGTAGTTACGGGACTGAAGGAGCACTCTATAGTGTAGTAGGATGACTGGGGGAGCACTCTATAGCGAGTAGGAGGAGGACTTGGGGAGCACTCTATAGAGAGTAGTAGCGGGACTGAAGGAGCGCTCTATAGTGTAGTAGGATGACTGGGGGAGCACTCTATAGCGAGGAGAAGGACTTAGGGAGCACTCTATAGAGAGTAGTAGCAGGACTGGAGAAGCGCTCTATAGTGTAGTAGGATGACTGGGGGAGCACTCTATAGCGAGGAGAAGGACTTGGGGAGCACTCTATAGAGAGTAGTAGCGGGACTGGAGAAGCGCTCTATAGTGTAGTAGGATGACTGGGGGAGCACTCTATAGCGAGGAGAAGGACTTGGGGAGCACTCTATAGAGAGTAGTAGCAGGACTGGAGAAGGGCTCTATAGTGTAGTAGGATGACTGGGGAGCACTCTATAGCGAGGAGAAGGACTTGGGGAGCACTCTATAGAGAGTAGTAGCGGGACTGGAGAAGGGCTCTATAGTGTAGTAGGATGAACACTATAGAGAGTAGTAGCAGGACTGGAGGAGCACTCTATAGTGTAGTAGGATGACTGGGGAGAACTCTGTAGCAAGTAGGAGGATGACTTGGGGAGCGCTCTATAGAGAGTAGTGGCAGGACTGGAGGAGCACTCTATAGTGTAGTAGGATGACTGGGGAGCACTCTATAGAGAGTAAGAGAAGGACTTGGGAGCGCTCTATAGAGTAGTAGCGGGGACTAGGGGAGCAGAAGTTCTCCCTGCAGGATGGAGAAAGCGCGCTCATACACAGAGCACCCACTGCTCTAGAAGTGATAACCCTAGAGACGTCCTCACATATTGTCTTCTTTTTTCTAGCTCAGTGCGGATCATCCTGTGGCCCCGGGTACAAGACTCCTCTGGACGCCATGAAAGGTACAGACCGGTCCTAATATGGCCTGAAATCTCCAATATATGTGACTATATGAAACTGTGTAATGTATATTATTAGAGAACAGTGACCTCCCTCCACCCGCAGCCTCTGCCATACATATTAGAGGACAGTGACCTCCCTCCACCCGCAGCCTCTGCCATACATATTAGAGGACAGTGACCTCCCTCCACCCGCAGCCTCTGCCATATATATTAGAAGGCAGTGACCTCCATCCCACCTCCACCCGCAGCCTCTGCACCAGCTCCACTCTATGGTCTGCTATGGTCCCTAATCTCGAGGGTGGTGGCTTCAGATGCTGCCTCATCCATGACTGCACAGGATGTATATAAGTATCCCACATGTGTGAACAGGAGGTACAGCCGCTGATCGCAAGAGCAGAGCCGTCTATTATTTGCAGTCTGGTAATCACTGTGTCACACACGACATGGGAATAGGGCGTCCTGCCGGTGGTGCCTTTCTCTGAGGGTCTCCTGTATTCCTGTAATGATGCTTGTAGTCCTGTGACCTTTATGTTCAGGTCCACGTGAAGAGTTGGTTTACGTTCCCTGCATCTATCGTAACACCGGGATCAAGAAGCCGGATTACTTGTCCACCGTGGATGTGAACCCTGAATCTGCGCAGTACTCGCAGGTAATGACCGTGTCAGCGCCTCCCGCTGCATTGACCTATGATATTTACTCCAAGGTTCTAGATCAGGTGACTGTACGTCCATAGGAGGCTCTAGTATCAGAGTGTGAGCTCTGTGGGTGAGTGTAGGTCCTCCTCGGGAGCGCAGGAGGTGATACGTTCTCCATTTTCCAGGTCATTCACCGTCTGCCGATGCCCCACCTGGACGATGAGCTGCACCACTCGGGCTGGAACACCTGCAGCAGTTGCTTTGGGGACCACTCTAAAGTGAGGAACAAGCTGATCCTGCCCTGTCTCATATCCTCCAGGGTCTACGTGGTAGATGTGGGCACTGACCCACGAGCCCCTCGCCTGCACAAGGTGGGTGTCACCTGAGGTTGTCCAGTTTTTCTATGTCTCCTGGGTGCTGATAGCTATGTCCGCTCTACAGGTTGTGGAAGCTGAAGATGTGAAGAAGAAGTGCGGCCTGGAGAACCTGCACACCTCCCACTGCCTGGGCTGTGGGAGATCATGATCAGCTCCCTGGGAGACCCTGAAGGGAATGGGAAAGGTGAGAGTGCCCCTAATGTAACCGCGATGCGAGTGCTCTCCGTGATACATGTGTCAGCTCCAGTAACTTCTGCTCCACATCTCAGGAGGCTTTGTTTTGCTGGATGGTGAGACGTTCGAAGTGAAGGGGAACTGGGAGGTAGAAGGACAAGCGGCACCGTTCGACTACGACTTTTGGTACCAACCGCGGCACAACGTCATGATCAGCACCGAGTGGGGAGCCCCAAAAGTTCTCCGTGATGGATTCAATATAGAGGATGTAGCAGCAGGTAGGATGTCCACCAGTCACTTCCACCTTATCTGAAACCTTTGATTTCAGGGTGCACAATGTAGTCCAGACCTGATCCATCTTCTGTTCTCCAGGACACTATGGCCGCCACATTCACGTGTGGGACTGGACCAAGCACACCCTCATACAGAGCCTGGACCTGGGAGATGATGGGCTCCTCCCCTAGAGGTCCGCTTCCTGCACAATCCAGATGCTGATCAGGGGTTTGTCGGCTGCG
The DNA here is from genome assembly GCA_033119425.1 of Bufotes viridis. NCBI lineage: Eukaryota > Metazoa > Chordata > Amphibia > Anura > Bufonidae > Bufotes > Bufotes viridis. The sequence goes on from CM065599.1 coordinate 69,978,809, forward strand.
CCCTCAGCAGCTCTGTCTTCAGATTCTATAAGGCAGAGGTGAGGAGGTGGTGGGAGCTCAGGGTTTGATTTGTGGGGTTGCACGTCCTCGGATACAATTGTAGACTGGAGGCGTTCACTTCAGACTGATGTCTAATGTCTTCTTTCCTCAGGATGGAAAATGGGCAGCTGAGAAGGTAATCCAGGTGCCTACCAAGAATGTCCAGGGCTGGGTGCTCCCGAAGATGCCAGGTGGGTGGTTCTGTGTGTCATTGTCCCTCTGACCATCTAGTCATAAAACTGGTGGGAGTGCTGATCCAGATAACTGGACTCTCCCTTGTGCAGGTTGTGGGCGAGCTGCAGTTATGTGGCTTATGATCCCTTTGCTCCAGTCACATCCAAAGCTGCCGCTCCTTGCAACAGAACAGGTTTTTCACATGTTGTCCAGAATTCTTGCATAGATCAAATGGCATGTCCTCTCCGCGAGGTGAGCAGGTTTATAATTGGAACACCCTAAACTGTGCTGGACATACACTCCTGTCATGATTTGGGGTATCTGACATGATTTGGGGTTGTCTTTGTGGGGGTAACTTAGGATGATTTGGGGTGTCTGTGTATGGTCTGTTATGATTTGGGGTGTTTGTGTGGGGTCTCTCATGATGATTTGGGGTATCTGTGTGGTGTCTGTTATTATAATTCGGGGTGTCTGTGTGCAGTGGCCAGGTTTGGGGTGGCCTAACGCTACGCTGGGTCCCCGGACACCGTTGAGGTGTCAGCATGTGTTGCTGCTCTCCAGAATGGATGGTACGACGTGGTGCACCCCAAAGGGAAATAAGTACAGAGAGTCAGGGTCTGCAGTAACCAGGGGCTTCTTTACTGGAGGAATTCAGGTGCAAAAAACAATACAGGCAAGTCATAGGGCTGGCTTCTCCAGTCTCCTCCCTGAGACGAGGCATAGGGCTGGCTTCTCCAGTCTCCTCCCTGAGATGAGGCATAGGGCCGGCTTCTCCAGTCTCCTCCTTGAGAAGGAGCACAAGGCTGGCTTCTCCAGTCTCTTTCCTAGAACGAGGCATAGGGCCGACTTCTCCAGTCTCCTCCCTGAGATGAGGCATAGGTCTGGCTTCTCCACAGGGCTGGCTTCTCCAGTCTCTTTGCTGAGACGAGGCACATGGCTGGCTTCTCCAGTCTCCTCGCTGAGATGAGGCACAGGGCTGGCTTCTCCAGTCTCCTCCCTGAGACGAGGCATAGGGCCGGCTTCTCCATTCTCCTCCCTTAGAAGAGGGCTGGCTTGTCCAGTCTCCTTGCTGAGACGAGGCACAGGGCTGGCTTCTCCAGTATCCTCGCTGAGACGAGGCACAGAGCTGGCTTCTCCAGTTTCCTCCCTGAGAAAAGGTACAGGGCTGGCTTCTCCAGTCTCTTCCCTGAGAAAAGGCATAGGGCTGGCTTCTCCACAGGGCTGGCTTCTCCAGTATCCTCGCTGAGACGAGGCACAGGGCTGCCTTCTTCAGTCTCCTCCCTGAGACGAGGCATAGGGCCGGCTTTTCCAGTCTCCTCCCTGAGACGATGCATAAAGCAGACTTCTCCAGTCTCCTCCCTGAGACGAGGCATAGGGCCGGCTTCTCCAGTCTTCTCCCTGAGAATAGGGCTGGCTTTTCCATAGGGCTGGCTTGTCCAGTCTCCTTGCTGAGATGAGGCACAGGGCTGGCTTCTCCAGTATCCTCGCTGAGACGAGGCACAGAGCTGGCTTCTCCAGTCTCCTCCCTGAGACGAGGCATAGGGACGGCTTTTCCAGTCTCCTCCCTGAGACGATGTGTAGGGCTGGCTTCTCCAGTCTCTTCCCTGAGAAAAGGCATAGGGCTGGCTTCTCCACAGGGCTGGCTTCTCCAGTCTCCTTGCTGAGACGAGGCACAGGGCTAGCTTCTCCAGTCTCCTCGCTGAGACGAGGCACAGGGCTGGCTTCTTCAGTCTCCTCCCTGAGACGAGGCACAGGGCTGGCTTTTCCAGTCTCCTCCCTGAGAGGATGCATAGGGCCGGATTCTCCAGTCTCCTCCCTGAGACGATGCATAGGGCAGACTTCTCCAGTCTCCTTCCTGAGAAGAGGCACAGGGCCGGCTTCTCCAGTCTCTTTGCTGAGATGAGGCACAGGGCTGGCTTCTCAAGTCTTCTCCCTGAGAAGAGGCACAGGGCTGGCTTTTCCAGTCTCCTCCCTGAGACGATGCATAAAGCAGACTTCTCCAGTCTCCTCCCTGAGACGAGGCATAGGGCCGGCTTCTCCAGTCTTCTCCCATAGAAGAGGGCTGGCTTTTCCATAGGGCTGGCTTGTCCAGTCTCCTTGCTGAGACGAGGCACAGGGCTGGCTTCTCCAGTATCCTCGCTGAGACGAGGCACAGAGCTGGCTTCTCCAGTCTCCTCCCTGAGACAAGGCATAGGGACGGCTTTTCCAGTCTCCTCCCTGAGACGATGTGTAGGGCTGGCTTCTCCAGTCTCTTCCCTGAGAAAAGGCATAGGGCTGGCTTCTCCACAGGGCTGGCTTCTCCAGTCTCCTTGCTGAGACGAGGCACAGGGCTAGCTTCTCCAGTCTCCTCGCTGAGACGAGGCACAGGGCTGGCTTCTTCATTCTCCTCCCTGAGACGAGGCACAGGGCTGGCTTTCCAGTCTCCTCCCTGAGAGGATGCATAGGGCCGGCTTCTCCAGTCTCCTCCCTGAGACGATGCATAGGGCAGACTTCTCCAGTCTCCTTCCTGAGAAGAGGCACAGGGCCGGCTTCTCCAGTCTCTTTGCTGAGATGAGGCACAGGGCTGGCTTCTCAAGTCTTCTCCCTGAGAAGAGGCACAGGGCTGGCTTTTCCAGTCTCCTCCCTGAGACGATGCATAAAGCAGACTTCTCCAGTCTCCTCCTGAGACGAGGCATAGGGCCGGCTTCTCCAGTCTTCTCCCTGAGAAGAGGGCTGGCTTTTCCATAGGGCTGGCTTGTCCAGTCTCCTTGCTGAGACGAGGCACAGGGCTGGCTTCTCCAGTATCCTCGCTGAGACGAGGCACAGAGCTGGCTTCTCCAGTCTCCTCCCTGAGACAAGGCATAGGGACGGCTTTTCCAGTCTCCTCCCTGAGACGATGTGTAGGGCTGGCTTCTCCAGTCTCTTCCTGAGAAAAGGCATAGGGCTGGCTTCTCCACAGGGCTGGCTTCTCTAGCCTCTTTGCTGAGATGAGGCACAGGGCTGGCTTCTCAAGTCTTCTCCCTGAGAAGAGGCACAGGGCTGGCTTTTCCAGTCTCCTCCTGAGACGATGCATAAAGCAGACTTCTCCAGTCTCCTCCCTGAGACGAGGCATAGGGCCGGCTTCTCCAGTCGTCTCCCATAGAAGAGGGCTGGCTTTTCCATAGGGCTGGCTTGTCCAGTCTCCTTGCTGAGACGAGGCACAGGGCTGGCTTCTCCAGTATCCTCGCTGAGACGAGGCACAGAGCTGGCTTCTCCAGTCTCCTCCCTGAGACAAGGCATAGGGACGGCTTTTGCAGTCTCCTCCCTGAGACGATGTGTAGGGCTGGCTTCTCCAGTCTCTTCCCTGAGAAAAGGCATAGGGCTGGCTTCTCCACAGGGCTGGCTTCTCCAGTCTCCTTGCTGAGACGAGGCACATGGCTAGCTTCTCCAGTCTCCTCGCTGAGACGAGGCACAGGGCTGGCTTCTTCAGTCTCCTCCCTGAGACGAGGCACAGGGCTGGCTTTTCCAGTCTCCTCCCTGAGAGGATGCATAGGGCCGGCTTCTCCAGTCTCCTCCCTGAGACGATGCATAGGGCAGACTTCTCCAGTCTCCTTCCTGAGAAGAGGCACAGGGCCGGCTTCTCCAGTCTCTTTGCTGAGATGAGGCACAGGGCTGGCTTCTCAAGTCTTCTCCCTGAGAAGAGGCACAGGGCTGGCTTTTCCAGTCTCCTCCCTGAGACGATGCATAAAGCAGACTTCTCCAGTCTCCTCCTGAGACGAGGCATAGGGCCGGCTTCTCCAGTCTTCTCCCTGAGAAGAGGGCTGGCTTTTCCATAGGGCTGGCTTGTCCAGTCTCCTTGCTGAGACGAGGCACAGGGCTGGCTTCTCCAGTATCCTCGCTGAGACGAGGCACAGAGCTGGCTTCTCCAGTCTCCTCCCTGAGACGAGGCATAGGGACGGCTTTTCCAGTCTCCTCCCTGAGACGATGTGTAGGGCTGGCTTCTCCAGTCTCTTCCCTGAGAAAAGGCATAGGGCTGGCTTCTCCACAGGGCTGGCTTCTCCAGTCTCCTTGCTGAGACGAGGCACAGGGCTAGCTTCTCCAGTCTCCTCGCTGAGACGAGGCACAGGGCTGGCTTCTTCAGTCTCCTCCCTGAGACGAGGCACAGGGCTGGCTTTTCCAGTCTCCTCTCTGAGAGGATGCATAGGGCCGGCTTCTCCAGTCTCCTCCCTGAGACGATGCATAGGGCAGACTTCTCCAGTCTCCTTCCTGAGAAGAGGCACAGGGCCGGCTTCTCCAGTCTCTTTGCTGAGATGAGGCACAGGGCTGGCTTCTCAAGTCTTCTCCCTGAGAAGAGGCACAGGGCTGGCTTCTCCAGTCTCCTCCCTGAGACAAGGCATAGGGCTGGCTTCTCAGGTCTCCTCCCTGAGACGAGACATAGGGCTGGCTTCTCCAGTCTCCTCCCTGAGACGAGGCATAGGGCCAGCTTCTCCAGTGTCCTCCCTGAGTGGAGGCACAGGGCTGACTTCTCCAGTCTCTTTCCTAGGATGAGGCATAGGGCCGACTTCTCCAGTCTCCTCCCTGAGATGATGCGTAGGGCTGGCTTTTCCAGTCTCCTCCCTGAGATGATGTGTAGGGCTGGCTTCTCCAGTCTACTCCCTGAGAAGAGGCATAAGGCTGGCTTCTCCAGTCTCCTCCCTGAGACGAGGCATAGGGCTGGCTTCTCCAGTCTCCTCTCTGAGACGAGGCATAGGCTTGACTTCTCCAGTCTCCTACCTGAGACGAGGCACAGGGCTGGCTTCTCCAGTCTACTCCCTGAGAAGAAGCATAAGGCTGGCTTCTCCAGTCTCCTCCCTGAGACGAGGCATAGGGCTGGCTTCTCCAGTCTCCTCCCTGAGACGAGGCATAGGCTTGACTTCTCTAGTCTCCTCCCTGAGACGAGGCATAGGGCTGGCTTCTCCAGTCTCCTCCCTGAGAAGAGGCATAGGGCTGGCTTCTCCAGTCTCCTCCCTGAGACGAGGCATAGGCTTGACTTTTCCAGTCTCCTTCCTGAGATGAGGCATAGGGCTGGCTTCTCCAGTCTCCTCCCTGAGACGAGGCATAGGCTTGACTTCTCCAGTCTCCTCCCTGAGACGAGGCGCAAGTCTCTTTCCTAGGATGAGGCATAGGGCCGACCTCCTTTCTCCTCCTGGTCACTCAGTAGTCTGGCAGAGTCTCCTCTTCCAAGCACTGGTCCCTAACTGCAGCACACTAGGGGCTCTGACTGCTCTCCTTATATACCATTTCTAGCTAAAGCTACTCTCACACTGGCGTTTTGGCTTTCCGTTTGTGCAATCTGTTCAGGGCTCCCAGAAGCTTTCCAAAATGGATCAGTTTTGACCTCAAGCATTCTGAATGGAAAAGGATCCGCTCAGGATGCCTCAGTTTGCCTCCGTTCAGTCACCATTCCGCTCTGGAGGCGCCTGCAGCGTTTTGGTGTCAGTCTGATGAAACTGAGCCAAACAAATCCGTCCTGGCACACAATGTAAGTCAATGGGGACGGATCTGTTTTCTCTGACACAATCTGGTATGGATCCGTCCCCCATTGACTTTCAATAGTGTTCAAGACGGAATCCGTCATGGCTATAGAAGACATAATACAACCAGATCCGTTCATGACGGATGCATGCGGTTGTATTATTGTAACGGATTATTTTGACGGATTCGCAAAAGACGCTAGTGTGAAAGTAGCCTAAACTGAACCTTCTAGTGGAGAGGAGAATCTCAGCACAAACAGATACAATGTTACCACTCCCATCTGCCATAGACTTACATTAGAGCTTCAGTGATGGGGGCGGAGCCTGACCTCGCTTCATGGCGGCTGCATCTGAGTAGAGCTCCCGCCACCAAGCTCTTCATAAGCCTGTTATCAGCAAGTTCTGCCTACTATGGTGAAGATACAACCAAAAGAACTAGCAGTGACGATGTCCAGCACGAGCAAAAACGTCAAACAGGACAAAGCCATGGAGAAATTCCTGAACAAATCGAGACCTCGCGTAGACAGAGGACAACCTAAGATGGCGCAGGCCGGCGTGTCACCACAAGATACAGAGGCGGGTGGCCGATTGGACGGCTCAGATGTAGAAGATGATTCTGCTACTGTCTCTTTGGGGGTGAGCGTTGGGACCCCCCTAACAACAGCTTACCTAGACAGAGCCCTGAGCAAGGCCTTAGCTCCGTTGGCTGCAGATCTTTCCCACATAAAAGCTGACATCCACCATATTGGCGATAGGGTAGAAACCCTGGAACAGCATTGTGAGGACCAACAAGCCTTCAACGCCGCGGTCAGACAATCCCTGACCTCTTATCAGACGGCCCTCAACGACTCCATCACGATGATAGAGGACCAAGAAAATAGGAGCCGTAGGAAAAACTTACGGATAAGGGGCTATCCGGAAGCTCCTGATAAGGAAAACCTGGTCAGAACTATGAAAGAGCTATTTACCTTCCTGGTAGGAGCTGATCGGGCCACTTCCATAATAGTGGAACGCGTCCACCGAGCACTCAGGCCAAAGCCCTTACCCTCGGAAAACCCGAGAGATATCATATGTGGACTATTAAGTTATAGAGACACCGAGATCCTATTGAAAAAGGCGCGGGATCTACCTGACATCTTTATTGGAGACGCAGAGGTCCAAGTGTTTCAAGACATCTCACCTGCCACGCTGCAAAAGAGAAGGATGATGAAACCCCTGACGGCAGCACTGAGAGAGGCTGGGATCAACTACCGTTGGTTGTTCCCATTTGGCCTCCTGATCACCACAAGAAATAAGAGATACACCATCCGAACCCCAAGTGATCTGGAACAATTATGGGAACCCCTGGGACTAACTCCTTTGAAGCTCCCTTCGTGGCTACCGGTCTCCCTTGATCTCGACTCAACTACTATCACGGTACCGACCGGCTGGTCCGCAGTCAGGAAACAAGGGTCCCACAAGACTCAGCGCTCTTCACAACCGGACTCCAAAGTCTGAGCAGCAGACAGAGGTGACCTACATGTACCTATCTTCCTCTCCGAGATTGAGGAGATCTAGTGGTCGGTGCTATCTGGTTAGACTCTTATTTTCCAACTGTATGTGGTAACACTGTCAGCCATAAAATTCCCAGCCTCAACGCATAAGATATCATAGACGGTTGTATTTGATCCTCTGTCCATCACCGATCACTCCTTGCGTTTGCTGTAGTCACCCCATGTATGTATATATTGTCCTGTCGCGACATAGCCCATATGGAACTAGAAAATATGTGTCATTAGCAACTCACTACCTTCCATGTCCAGTCAGCTAGTAGTGAAACATATAGGTCCCCCCCTCGATATTCCTAGGGACCCGAGCTAACTTAGGGATGTGGATCTGTCTTAAGCACTTTATCTATTTGCTGTATTTACACACCATAGAGGAGAACTCTTCTTATGCCTTACATGAGGAGAGCTTGGGCGGATCAGGCCACATTTCTTTCTCTCTTTCATCTTCCCGCCTCAGCTCCAGCTCCACCGGAGCCTGTGCCTCATAAGTCAACTGTTGTTTAATTCTTATTAATGTTCACTATGTTTATACTGTTTACACGGTTTATCAATGTGTTAATACTGTTCTGGATCACTCCTGCGGTGTGCATTTCACTGTTTAGCGGACTCCCTCCTGAGGAACCAATATGGCCCCAGTGAATTTAACAATAGCCTCCCTTAATGTTAAGGGATGCAATCACCCGGTCAAAAGGAGCCGAATCATGCAGTTGCTGAGGAGCGAGTCGGCAGACATCCTACTGCTACAGGAGACTCATTACAAGAAAGGGCGCACTCCCAGTATGAACAGATCAGGCTACTCCACTTGGTATCATGCCTGCTTTGACAAAGCCCCCAGAGGAGTCAGCATAGGTAGACGTAAAAACCTTCCATTTGTTATGACATCTAACGTGTCTGATCCGGAGGGAGATATATTTTATTAAGAGGTAAACTGGGCTCCAAGGAGATTACAATCTGCAATTTGTATGCACCAAATACTGGGACGGGGAAGTGGTTGTGCAAAATGCTCACCACCATTTCACAGTTTTCATCAGGTCTTTTGCTAATGGGAGGTGACATTAATCTCACCCTGAACCCAACACTTGACTCCTCAACGGGAAGATCAGCTGTCCCATCTTCGTCGCTGAGAAAATTAAGTAAGCAATTGCTTGATATGGGGTTATGTGATGTGTGGAGAACTAAACATGGAGACACTAAAGACTACACGTTCTACTCAGTTCCTCACAAGTCCTATCATAGATTGGACTACATATTTCTACCTGACAGAGCACTCATCAATGTAAGTAGGACGGACATTCTTGGAATCACAGTCTCAGACCATGCCCCTATAGTGTGTGTAATCACCATTCCAGAAATAGAGGGGAGAGAATGGTCCTGGCGGTTGAACCCTACGATTTTGGAATCCACTTCACATGTCACAGCTTTATGTAAGAAATTGTCAAATTACTTTCAGACAAATGAAACCCCGATGTCTCACCAGCCTCAATATGGGAAGCTCATAAGTCTGTTATTAGAGGCGAAATGATCTCCCTAGGTTCACACCTTAAAGGAGCGACAGGACAGGTCTCCTCACTACTTACTAAAATTTCAGAATTAGAAGTAACTCACAAAAGTTCTCTGACCTCTGCTATACTCAATAAGCTGTCTGCACTGAGGAATGAGTTAAAATCTGTCTTAAGCCTGATTTGCATCTCAGGCACAAACAGTACAATACGCCCATGGCGATAAGGGCAACAAGCTCATGTCAGTACTAGTAAAGAAACAGATCCAACGCTCCTTCATCAGTCAGATGGTAGATGCCGAGGGCAAAAACACACCTCTTCATCAGGCATAGCTAATATCTTCGCTAGATATTACCAGACCCTCTATAACATTAGATCGGGAGACCGAGAAGGGGAGATCACTCTCAGGTCCCAATCAATACAAACCTTCCTAGATGGCCTCGACTTACCGGTAATACCAGAGGAAGCCAAAGCCACTCTAGTTGCACCAATCACCTTGGAAGAGGTTAAAAAGTCTTATCCACTGTCCCCAAAGGCAAAAGCCCGGGCCCTGACGGATTACCTGTGAACTATTATAAGAAATTCTTCCCAACCATAGGCCCCTTCCTAGTTAAATATTTTAACTCACTACTATCAGGAGCCCGAAACAAAATCTGGAAGCTTATATAGTCGTCATACCTAAACCTGACAAGAACCCTGAAACCCCAACAAGCTACAGACCGATTTTGTTGCTCAACACAGACCTGAAGTTATGGGCAAAAGTACTAGCTCATAGGTTGGCCCGTTGTTGCCGGGATTGGTGTCTCCAGAGCAGACAGGCTTTGTGGGGTAGGGAGTGCAGGGACAGTACATTCCGTGTTTTGCTCATAAATTTGAAACCCCTCTCGCTCTACCCAGTACGGATGCTGAAAAAGCATTTGACAGAGTGGATTGGGGTTTTATGCAGGCCGCCCTGAATAAGTTCGGCAAAAATTCTTGTGCCACGTCACTGGCTCTCGTCAGATGCACCGACTAGAGGGGAATGGATAGAAGGAGTTAGGGGAAATCTGCAGATTTGAGGGGCTATCCAGCTGGGAAACTTTCTCTCATGATAGATACCTTAAACAGTGGGCCCCTGGTTTACATGGTGTATATCTAATGGGTTGACTCCCGTGCCTTAAAATATCTATCCCCTTGGCACACTTACCTAGACCTAGGCCTCTTCATCTGCTAGGGTCTTTGGACGTCATTAGCCAACAGCTCCTTTAAACTGATTGACTTACCATGACTCAACTGGTCTCGGCAACATTTCACACTTGACTTCACCTGTCGGACGCAGATGTTCTGATGTGCACACCTTGTGATCCCGGTTATGTTTGTATTTTTGTATTTTTGTTTACCTATCTTCCTTTATTGTTACATAGACTTGTGATTGTGACTCATGATTTTGTATAGGGAAGAAACAATGTGATACTTCAATGGCAATGACTCAGCAGTTTTTCCAGACAAAAACAAGTTTCCAGACAGAACAACAGAGCTAAACCAGACAGTCACAAGGTCGGTCCGTCTGGTTTTGGTGGTAAACAACCTCTGGCTTTTTCCCTCCAAAAGAGGCTCTTCTTTGGCAGGGTTTCTATGGCAGCTGTGGAAAATTACCAGCTTCTCATTCAAAGTCCCAAAAGTCTCCCAGTATGCATTAACCCTTTCCACAGAGCCTCACAAATACAGTGCAAATGAACAGAATATATCACAACATAGATATAAAATGCAGAATATAGTAGTAATATTAAACCGTGCAAGTTAACCCTTTCAAGTGAAATAAAGTAAGACGTTTATAACTTTGCATAGGGAAACAGGGGCAAATGTCTACAAATGTCCAGACTTCATAGTACCCCTGCTCCAGTGTGGGGTTGGTGATGATTTGGGGTGTCTGTTAAGATTTGGGCATGTCTTTGTGGGGGTAAATTGTGATGAATGGGGGGTCATGTGTTTAATGGGAGCAGCAGCATTTCGATGATACAGTACACCCAGTGCCCTATTGTCCTCCGGGTAACATGCGTAATCTCGCTGACAGAACTGGTAACGGCGCTATCCTGTGAAGTCCGTTTCATTGATGTGCGCCCCCGGGCTCCCCATTGCGCATGTGCAGGGAATCCTGTAACGGGATACATTCAGTGCGCATGCACCGGAGGAGCCTAAAGCACCTCCGTGACAAGACAGCCCATAATCATGGCAGCACTGTAGGTGGCCAGGGTAAGACCCGGGTGTGAGGCATAACGGAGCGTGTAGAAACACCAGGGATCCAGACATCGCGTGTCATTTAAATGACGGCAGTCCCCGTCAGATATACATCCCGATGACGCTAGGAAACCAGGGGGTATGTGACAGCCACGCACCCTACAAGATGGTGGCCAAACCTAATCTGTAAAGGAAAACCTCTCCTCACCGAGGGCGCTCCCGATTAGATGTCCTGGGCTGATTAACCCTCTGTTCTCTGCTCCCCAGGTCTGATCACAGATATCCTGATCTCATTGGACGACCGTTTCCTGTACTTCAGTAACTGGCTGCACGGTGACATCAGACAGTATGACATCACTGACACCAAGCAGCCCAAGATGGTAGGACAGGTAAGTGGCAGCTGGGAGACCCCAGAGCATCATAAGACATCTCCCAGGATACCGCCGCAGCCACCGCCATGTTCCCTGCTCACCTGACGGTGTCTCCTCTGCAGGTCTTCCTCGCGGGCAGCATCCTGAACGGGGTCCGGTCACCACGCTGGACGACAAGGAACTGACGAGTCAGCCACAGCCAGTGACTGTAAAGGTGAGGGGTCACAGTCCTGCAGCCCCCATAGCATCATGTCCCCCACTGTCCTGGTGCCCATACCACCATGTCTCTTTACCTGTGTGTCTTATAGGGAGGAGGGTCCCCGGGGCCCCCAGATGATCCAGCTCAGCCTGGACGGGAGGAGGCTCTATGTGACCACATCTCTGTACAGCGCCTGGGACAAGCAGTTCTACCCCGACATGATCCGGTAAGAGACGCCTGCTACACACGCAGAACACCACAGGGGCCCGACAGCTTCAGAGAGTTAGATACAAGCTGCCGGGAGTCCTCATGGTATGTAATATACAGGTTGCTCGAGGCCTGGCTGACTCAGAGGGTTAGATACAGACTGCCGGGGCCCTCATGGTATGTAATATACAGGTTCCTCCAGGCCCGGAAGACTCAGGAGGTTAGATACAGACTGCCGGGGGCCCTCATGGTATGTAGTATACAGGTTCCTCCAGGCCCGGCAGACTCAGGAGGTTAGATACAGACTGCCGGGGGCCCTCATGGTATGTAATATACAGGTTCCTCCAGGCCCGGCAGACTCAGGAGGTTAGATACAGACTGCCAGGGGCCCTCATGGTATGTAGTATACAGGTTCCTCCAGGCCCGGCAGACTCAGGAGGTTAGATACAGACTGCCGGGGCCCTCATGGTATGTAGTATACAGGTTCCTCGAGGCATGGCTGACTCAGAGGGTTAGATACAGACTGCCGGGGCCCTGATGGTATGTAGTATACAGGTTCCTATAGGCATGGCTGACTCAGAGGGTTAGATACAGACTGCCGGGGGCCCTCATGGTATGTAATATACAGGTTCCTCCAGGCCCGGCAGACTCAAAAGGTTAGATACAGACTGCCGGGGGCCCTCATGGTATGTAGTATACAGGTTCCTCCAGGCCCGGCAGACTCAGGAGGTTAGATACAGACTGCCGGGGGCCCTCATGGTATGTAGTATACAGGTTCCTCGAGGCATGGCTGACTCAGAGGGTTAGATACAGACTGCCGGGGGCCCTCATGGTATGTAGTATACAGGTTCCTCGAGGCCTGGCTGACTCAGAGGGTTAGATACAGACTGCCGGGGGCCCTCATGGTATGTAATATACAGGTTCCTCGAGGCCTGGCTGACTCAGAGGGTTAGATGCAGACTGCTGGGGGCCCTCATGGTATGTAATATACAGGTTCCTCCAGGCCCGGCAGACTCAGGAGGTTAGATACAGACTGCCGGGAGCCCTCATGGTATATAATATACAGGTTCCTCTGAGTTTGGTGGAGAAGTCATGGGGTGTTGATGTTAATGTCGCCTCCCTCGGGGGCCCAGCGTGGTCTCATGTGCGTTCCCTCCTTGTGTCCACCACAGGGACGGCTCCGTCATGTTACAGATCGATGTGGACACTGACAAGGGAGGCCTCACTCTGAACCCCAACTTCATGGTGGATTATGGGGCGGAGCCGGATGGTCCAGTCTTGGCTCACGAAGTTCGCTATCCAGGCGGAGATTGCAGCTCTGACATCTGGATCTAGAACTTCCTCAGACGAATTAACCCTCTGATGGCATGTACTACTACTCCAAGCAAGCACCTCTCAGGTTACAGGTTTTACTTCCACTGATTTTGAAGATTTCAGGCTTGAATGTGTCGGAACCACGTCCATGCGACCACCATTGCTAATCAGATTTTATACTTGTGATTCTGCGGCTTTAACCCTTTAATATCCATTAAATTTCTTGGTTTTGTCACATCATCGTTGCCGCTGTCCTGTGTGCAGGGGGCGAAGCAAAAAGGGGGTATTAAAGGATGTACTCCAGGGGTGGAGCTAAAGGGGATAATACAGGACGTACCTCAGGAGCAGAGCCAAAGGGGATAATACAGGACGTACCTCAGGAGCAGAGCCAAAGGGGATAATACAGGACGTACCTCAGGAGCAGAGCCAAAGGGGATAATACAGGACGTACCTCAGGAGCAGAGCCAAAGGGGATAATACAGGACGTACCTCAGGAGCAGAGCCAAAGGGGATAATACAGGACGTACCTCGGGGGAGGAGCCAAAGGGAATAATACAGGATGTACCTCGGGGGAGGAGCCAAAGGGAATAATACAGGACTTACCTTTTTATTTTTATATCGAGGCAGGAAAGAAGATGTGAAGGATGATACAGGTGACAGGTGACGATGACTTGAGAAGCCCCTTATCTTCTTTACCCCCTTTACCCCTGGAGTATCCATAGTAATTATCTGCCCGGGGGTACATAGCTTCTACTAATCCAGTCATCGGAACAGTCCCAAATTTTCAGAGACCGCCCTGATAATAGCTTGTTGTGTCCTGAAAGGTGGTTCTTATTTAAACCCCGCTTACTATTGAGAGCTTCAGGCGCGATTTGGGCGTGCCCTGAATTTACACAAATTTTCATATAATAAAATTGAGTTATAAAGTGATAGGTGTAATAATACAAAGACTGTACAGAGGTCGTATATGTGTCATCACACAGCACAGACAGGGAGCAGAGGTGTAATAAAGAGATGGGTGTCATAATACAGAGACTGTACAGAGGTCGTATATGTGACATCACAGCACAGAGGGAGCAGAGGTGTAATAAAGAGATAGGTGTCATAATACAGAGACTGTACAGAGGTCGTATATGTGACATCACAGCACAGAGGGAGCAGAGGTGTAATAAAGAGATAGGTGTCATAATACAGAGACTGTACAGAGGTCGTATACAGTCTCTGTATTATGACACCTATCTCTTTATTACACCGCTCCTTCCTCTCTGTGCTGTGATGTCACATATACGACCTCTGTACAGTCTCTGTATTATTACACCTATCTCTTTATTACACCGCTCCTCCCTCTGTGCTGTGATGTCACATATACGACCTCTGTACAGTCTCTGTATTATGACACCTATCTCGTTATTACACCGCTCCTCCCTCTGTGCTGTGATGTCACAAATACGACCTCTGTACAGTCTCTGTATCATTACACCGCTCCTCCCTCTGTGCTGTGATGTCACATATACGACCTCTGTACAGTCTCTGTATTATTACACCGCTCCTCCCTCTCTGTGCTGTGACGTCACATATACGACCTCTGTACAGTCTCTGTATTATTACACCGCTCCTCCCTCTGTGCTGTGACGTCACATATACGACCTCTGTACAGTCTCTGTATTATTACACCGCTCCTCCCTCTCTGTGCTGTGACATCACATATACGACCTCTGTACAGTCTCTGTATTATTACACCGCTCCTCCCACTCTGTGCTGTGACGTCACATATACGTCCTCTGTACAGTCTCTGTATTATGACACCTATCTCGTTATTACACCGCTCCTCCCTCTGTGCTGTGATGTCACATATACGACCTCTGTACAGTCTCTGTATTATTACACCGCTCCTCCCTCTCTGTGCTGTGATGTCACAAATACGACCTCTGTATGGTCTCTGTATTATGACACGTACTATCTCGTTATTACACCGCTCCTTCCTCTCTGTGCTGTGACGTCACATATACGACCTCTGTACAGTCTCTGTATTATTACACCTATCTATTTATTACACCGCTCCACCCTCTGTGCTGTGACGTCACATATACGACCTCTGTACAGTCTCTGTATTATTACACCTATCTCGTTATTACACCGCTCCTCCTCTCTGTGCTGTGACGTCACATATACGACCTCTGTACAGTCTCTGTATTATGACACCTATCTCGTTATTACACCGCTCCTCCCTCTGTGCTGTGACGTCACATATACGACCTCTGTACAGTCTCTGTATTATTACACCGCTCCTCCCTCTCTGTGCTGTTACGTCACATATACGACCTCTGTACAGTCTCTATATTATTACACCTATCTCTTTTATTACACCACTCCTCCCTCTGTGCTGTGACGTCACATATACGACCTCTGTACAGTCTCTGTATTATTACACCGCTCCTCCTCTCTCTGTGCTGTTACGTCACATATACGACCTCTGTACAGTCTCTGTATTACTACACCTATCTCTTTATTACACCGCTCCTCTTTCTGTGCTGTGATGTCACATATACGACCTCTGTACGGTCTCTGTATTATGACACCTATCTCGTTATTACACCGCTCCTCCCTCTGTGCTGTGATGTCACATATACGACCTCTGTACAGTCTCTGTATTATGACACCTATCTCTTTATTACACCGCTCCTCCCTCTGTGCTGTGATGTCACATATACGTCCTCTGTACAGTCTCTGTATTATGACACCTATCTCGTTATTACACCGCTCCTCCCTCTGTGCTGTGATGTCACATATACGACCTCTGTACAGTCTCTGTATTATTACACCGCTCCTCCTCTCTGTGCTGTGACGTCACATATACGACCTCTGTACAGTCTCTGTATTATTACACCGCTCCTCCCTCTGTGCTGTGATGTCACATATACGACCTCTGTACAGTCTCTGTATTATGACACCTATCTCGTTATTACACCGCTCCTCCCTCTGTGCTGTGATGTCACATATACGACCTCTGTACAGTCTCTGTATTATTACACTGCTCCTTCCTCTCTGTGCTGTGATGTCACATATACGACCTCTGTACAGTCTCTGTATTATTACACCTATCTCTTTATTACACCGCTCCTCCCTCTGTGCTGTGACGTCACATATACGACCTCTGTACAGTCTCTGTATTATGACACCTATCTCTTTATTACACCGCTCCTCCCTCTCTGTGCTGTGACGTCACATATACGACCTCTGTACAGTCTCTGTATTACTACACCTATCTCGTTATTACACCGCTCCTCCCTCTTTGCTGTGACGTCACATATACGACCTCTGTACAGTCTCTGTATTATTACACCGTTCCTCCCTCTCTATGCTGTGACGTCACATATACGACCTCTGTACAGTCTCTGTATTATTACACCGCTCCTCCCTCTCTGTGCTGTGACGTCACATATACGTCCTCTGTACAGTCTCTGTATTATTACACCTATCTCTTTATTACACCGCTCCTCCCTCTCTGTGCTGTGACGTCACATATACGACCTCTGTACAGTCTCTGTATTATGACACCTATCTCGTTATTACACCGCTCCTCCCTCTCTGTGCTGTGACATCACATATACGACCTCTGTACAGTCTCTGTATTATTACACCGCTCCTCCCACTCTGTGCTGTGACGTCACATATACGTCCTCTGTACAGTCTCTGTATTATTACACCTATCTCTTTATTACACCGCTCCTCCCTCTGTGCTTTGACGTCACATATACGACCTCTGTACAGTCTCTGTATTATTACACCGCTCCTCCCTCTCTGTGCTGTGACTTCACATATACGACCTTTGTACAGTCTCTGTATTATGACACCTATCTCTTTATTACACCGCTCCTCCCTCTCTGTGCTGTGACGTCACATATACGACTCTCTGTACAGTCTCTGATATACACTATTCATTACACCGCTCCTCCCTCTCTGTGCTGTGACGTCACATATACGACCTCTGTACAGTCTCTGTATTATTACACCTATCTCGTTATTACACCGCTCCTCCCTCTGTGCTGTGACGTCACATATACAACATCTGTACAGTCTCTGTATTATCACACCGCTCCTCCCTCTCTATGCTGTGACGTCACATATAGGTCAGTATCTCTAGGTGTAAACAGATCATGTGAAAATACACGGATGGTTTTCTTCCAAGAACAGCGCCTCTCCTGTCCGTGGTCGTTTGTGGTACTGCAGCTCTGTTACACCAGAAGGGACTGAGCGTTAATACCGCACACACGCTGTAGACGGGCGATGCTGGGACTGCAAGAAAGTAGAAGCACAGGGGATCGGTGGAGTCGCACACCACGGACACATCGGAGGAGACACCCGGAAGGTTCTACAACCCCCTGTGGAAGAAAGCCGCCATGTTTGTTCTTCTCCTTTCCACTGGTGAACGATCTCTTTATCCCGTCTGATGGAAGTGAAGTGTCCCTTTAAGTACTCCTGACGCTCAGTCCTCCACCTCTCCTTCCTCCCTCCGATCAGTCCTCCACCTCTCCTCCCTCCGATCAGTCCTCCACCTCTCCTCCTCCCTCCGATCAGTCCTCCACCTCTCCTCCTCCCTCCGATCAGTCCTCCACCTCTCCTCCCTCCGATCAGTCCTCCACCTCTCCTCCCTCCTCGAGCCGGTGAACAGGTCGATGGCTTTCTGATGGTCAGTGAGGGCTCTGAGGTGAGGAGAAGCTCATGCTCCTGGTCATGATCTGCCTTTCTCGGAGATAAACCCCGCCTCTGTGGCAGCCATTTTGAATAATTAAATTTTCAACCAATAGAAATCGACCTCATTTGCATATTTACCCACAATGCATTGCAAATCGTCTCCCTAAGTTAAATGAACGTTGAAAAGAATATGTCAAATCCGAAATTTGACTTAGAAAACAGAATTTTAGGACAAAGTGGGCGGAGCCTATCTGAGCTCAAATCCAGCGCCATCCAGACCCTCCGGAGGAAGCCCGGACGCGCGGACTGAAAAGGAATATGGAACCTGTTCTGAAAAAATATAAATAATGATAATTTTTTTTTTTGGACCCAACATTTGTAACAGTAGAGAAGTAAGTGATGAGTAAGAGTTACTCCATGAAGTAACAGTCACCACACAGCGCTGTTCACACTGAGCAGCCTCCCGCCACCACACACTGCAGTAGCTCCGGCCTCCACCAGGGAGCAGAACTCCCAGTCCTCACAGACATCATGAGCACAGAAGCGCTCACCATATAAGACCCTCGCCACACACACAGCGCTACCTTCACTGCAATCATCATTTAACCTAAGGAGACGTACAGGCAGTGCACTATGGGAAATATGCAAATTAATCATTGCAGGTATAATCCCAGTTGGGAGCTGCACCAATGGGGGAAATATGGAAATTATAGGTGTGGCCATAGCTACTATAAGCCTATGAAAGAAGAGAATGGGCAAACAGGGAGGAGCATCACATGAGCCCGCCCACTGCTCAGCACCCACAGGGGCGAGGACTAATAGTCAGCTGACCGACCAACACATGGAACACAATACAGTAACAGGAGCGGCCAGGGACCGCCTGCCATCTACCAGCCATTCCTCTCATTATTACCCAAAAGTATTAAGAGAGGTGAGAGCAACAGCCAGGAGCCGCCATCACTGAGACATCTATTACACCTAAGGAGAGGGGAAGGCAATGCACTGTGGGAAATATGCAAATCTAATTACAGATCAGGACTCCTCCCACCTCTCATTGGACCATAGGGGCGCTGTTCACACTGGTCATTCTCTCATCACAGACAGGGGGCGCTGTTCACACTGGTCATCCTCTCATTGAACCATAGGGGGCGCTGTTCACACTGGTAAGCCTCTCATCACAGACAGGGCGCTGTTCACACTGGTCATCCTCTCATCACAGACAGGGGGCGCTGTTCACACTGGTCAGCCTCTCATCACAGACAGGGGGCGCTGTTCACACTGGTCAGCCTCTCATTGAACCATAGGGGGCGCTGTTCACACTGGTCAGCCTCCCACCATCACAGACAGGGGGCGCTGTTCACACTGGTCAGCCTCCCACCATCACAGACAGGGGGCGCTGTTCACACTGGTCATCCTAACCCTCCACCTCTCCTCCCTCCTCGAGCCGGTGAACAGGTCGATGGCTTCCTGATGGTCAGTGAGGGCTCTGAGGTGATGATCTGCCTTCTCCTGAGATAAACCCCGCCTCTGTGGCAGCCATTTTGAATTTTTTTTTTTTCAACCAATAGAAATTGGAAAGTCTCCCTAAGTTAAATGACTGTTGAAAAAAGTATGTTAAATCCACAATTGGCCTTTGTAAGCAGAATTTTATGTAAAAGTGGGTGGAGCTTCTGTTCTAATCCTTCTTATCATGTGTAGTTACTTTTTGCTGTGGATGGTGATAAAATGTAATTCCTACAAAATATATATATTTTTTTATGTTCTACTCCATGAACATTTCACACAGCGCTGTTTACACTGCTGTAACTCCACCACTCAGCTGAGCTCCCCCATCACAGACAGGGGGCGCTGTATGTCAGGTCAGCACCTTCTGCCTCACAGACAGGGGGCGCTGTATGTCAGGTCAGCACCTTCTGCCTCACAGACAGGGGGCGCTGTATGACAGGTCAGCACCTTCTGCCTCACAGACAGGGGGCGCTGTATGACAGGTCAGCACCTTCTGCCTCACAGACAGGGGCGCTGTATGTCAGGTCAGCACCTTCTGCCTCACAGACAGGGGCGCTGGTCACACTGCAGTACCTCAGGCCTCCACCAGAGAACAGAAGTTCATGTGGCCATAATGAGGCACTCTACATGTAAAACCCTGTGCACACAGCGCTCCCTTCCCTGCTGTGTTCATGTAACTTAGGGAGAGGAGGAGGAATGCATTATGGGAAATATGCAAATCTGAAGGTTGGAGCTATTACTATTTTAAACCTATAAGGATTCACAAAGCAGAGGGGAGGAGCATCACTGACCCCTCCCAGCACCTGTGTTATGGTTCTCACAGGTAGAATGAGGGAGGAGCTAATAAGAACATAACTTCTCCTTACTCCTCCCTCACTGAGCAGTACAACCATCCCCACAGACCGGGGGTGCTGTTCTCAGCCTCCTCCAGGAAGAAGACCTTCCCTATCACAGACCGGGGGTGCTGTTCTCAGCCTCCTCCAGGAAGAAGACCTTCCCTATCACAGACCGGGGGTGCTGTTCTCAGCCTCCACCAGGAAGCAGACCTTCCCTATCACAGACCGGGGGTGATGTTCTCCGCCTCCTCCGTGAAGAAGACCTTCCCCATTACAGACCGGGGGTGCTGTTCTCAGCCTCCACCAGGAAGCAGACCTTCCCTATCACAGACAGGGGGGCACTGTTCTCAGCCTCCACCAGGAAGCAGACCTTCCCTATCACAGACCGGGGGTGATGTTCTCCGCCTCCTCCGTGAAGAAGACCTTCCCCATCACAGACCGGGGGCGCTGTTCTCAGCCTCCACCAGGAAGCAGATGTTCATGTAGCCATAATGAGGCACTCTACACGTAAGACCCTGTGCACACAGTGCTACCTTCCCTGCTGTGTTCATGTAACTTAGGGAGAGGAGGAGGAATGCACCATGGGAAATATGTAAATCTGAAGGTTGGAGCTATTACTAATTTAAACCTATAAGGATTCACAAAGCAGAGGGGAGGAGCATCACTGACCCTCCCAGCACCTGTGTTATGGTTATGTGTTACAGGCAGAATGAGGGAGGAGCTAATAAACCCCACATCCCTGACTCCTCCCACACTGAGCAGTACAGTCCCCTCCCCATCACAGACAGGGGCGCCACCAGTCAGCAGAGTCTGGAGCAGACCCTCCCAATCACATACAGTAGGTATTGTGCCCACCAGGCAGTCTCAGGAGTCTATTAGACAGCAGACCACACAGGGCGCTGTTCTCAGCCTCCACCATGGGTCAGACCCTACAGACCACACAGGTCTCAGGATCCTAACCCATAACATACATGTAAGACCCTGTACACACAGCGCTACCTTCCCTGCCATGTTCATGTAACTTAGGGAGAGGAGGAGGCAATGCATTATGGGAAATATACAAATCACAGGGTAATAAAAGAGGAGGAGCATCACTGGCCCCTCCTGGGACCTGTGTTATGGTACTGACCTGCACAATGAGGGAGGAGCTAATAAGAACATAACTTCTCCTTACTCCTCCCTCCCTGAGCAGTATGACCATCCCCACAGACCGGGCGCTGTTCTCAGCCTCCACCAGGAAGAAGACCTTCCCTGTCACAGACCGTGGGTGCTGTTCTCAGCCTCCACCAAGAAGAAGACCTTCCCCATCACAGACCAGGGGTGCTGTTCTTAGCCTCCTCCAGGAAGAAGACCTTCCCCATCACAGACCGGGGTGCTGTTCTCAGCCTCCACCAAGAAGAAGACCTTCCCCATCACAGACCAGGGGTGCTGTTCTTAGCCTCCTCCAGGAAGAAGACCTTCCCCATCACAGACCAGGGTGCTGTTCTCAGCTTCCACCAGGGAGCAGATGCTCATGTGGCCATAATGAAGCACTCTACATGTAAGACCCTGTGCACACAGCGCTCCCTTCCTGCTGTGTTCATGTAACTTAGGGAGAGGAGAAGGAGGAATGCACTATGGGAAATATGCAAATCTGAAGGTTGGAGCTATTACTATTTTAAACCTATAAGGATTCACAAAGCAGAGGGGAGGAGCATCACTGACCCCTCCCAGCACCTGTGTTATGGTACTGACCTGCACAATGAGGGAGGAGCTAATAAGAACATAACTTCTCCTTACTCCTCCCTCACTGAGCAGTACAACCATCCCCACAGACCGGGGGTGCTGTTCTCAGCCTCCACCAGGAAGAAGACCTTCCCTGTCACAGACCGGGGGTGCTGTTCTCAGCCTCCACCAGGAAGAAGACCTTCCCTTTCACAGACAGGGGGCGCTGTTTGTCAGGTCAGCACCTACTCCCTCACAGACAGGGGGCGCTGGTCACACCGGTCAGCACCTTCTCCATCACAGACCGGGGGCGCTGTTCTCAGCCTCCACCAGGAAGATGACCTTCCCCATCACAGACCAGGGGTGCTGTTCTCAGCCTCCTCCAGGAAGAAGACCTTCCCTATCACAGACCGGGGGCGCTGTTCTCAGCCTCCACCAGGAAGAAGACCTTCCCTATCACATACAGTAGGTATTGTGCCCACCGGGCAGTCTCAGGAGTCTATTAGACAGCAGACCACACAGGGGCACTGTTCTCAGCCTCCACCATAGGTCAGACCCTACAGCCCACACAAGGTCTCAGGATCCTAACCCATAACATACATGTAAGACCCTGTGCACACAGCGCTACCTTCCCTGCCATGTTCATGTAACTTAGGGAGAGGAGGAGGCAATGCATTATGGGAAATATACAAATCACAGGGTAATAAAAGAGGAGGAGCATCACTGGCCCCTCCCAGCACCTCTGTTATGGTACTGACCTGCACAATGAGGGAAGAGCTAATAAGAACATGACTTCTCCTTACTCCTCGCTCACTGAGCAGTACAACCATCCCCACAGACCGGGGGTGCTGTTCTCAGCCTCCACCAAGAAGACCTTCCCCATCACAGACCGGGTGCGCTGTGCTCAGCCTCCACCAGGAAGAAGACCTTCCCTATCACATACAGTAGGTATTGTGCCCATTGGGCAGTCTCAGGAGTTTTTTAGACAGCAGACCACACAGGGGCGCTGTTCTCGGCCTGCACCATGGGTCAGACCCTACAGCCCACACAGGTCTAAGTTTCCTAAACCATCAGGGGCGTAACTATAGGGGAAGCGGCTGCTTTGGGGCCCTGACCCAGAAGGGGCCCATCCAGGAGGAGAAGTACTAAAAGATTTGGTCAGGGCTCCTCAACATTATTACACAATGAAATGATATACAGTGGCAGTATAGACCGTGTAGAAAACGGATGGAACAGCTGCCGGGCCTGGTCTGAGAGCGATCTGTACTAGATTTGGAGAATTGTAGACGGCTCTACTGCTAATAACTGACTCACGCAGTCAGGTAGAAGAAAACATGTAGTAAGGAAGGATCGCAGGCGCTCTCTTACCTGGGAACAAGAGTTGGTTTATTTAGTAGTAAAATATGGTGACAAGCTGAATTTTTGAGTTTTTAGGGACTGGGGTGTGGTCGGGTGTGTGGATGGGCTTTTTTTGTGGGGGGGTGGGATTGAATCAAAAGATTATATCAAAAAAGATTGTAAAAAAAAATTGTGATTGAGAAAATACATAAAAACATATAAAAAAAAGTACATAAAAACATAAAAAGTACATACCCTACTTTTTAACCCCTTGGTTACAACTACTTACCTCATTTTTTCCCTTCTTATTTCATTTTTTATCCATTACCCAAAAGGACTCTTTTCTATACAATTGCCATGTTTTTATGTACTTTCTCAATCACGATTTTTTTCTACAATCTTTTTTGATATAATCTTTTGATTCAATCCCACCCCCCACAAAAAAAAGCACATCCACACACCCGACCACACCCCAGTCCCTAAAAACTCAAAAATTCAGCTTGTCACCATATTTTACTACTAAATAAACCAACTCTTGTTCCCAGGTAAGAGTGCGCCTGCTATTCTTCCGGGGCAGCATGAAAGGAAGGGGCTGTGAAAGAATTCCTGGGGGCCCAGTCACTTCTAGTTACGCCACTGTAAACCATTCTATTCATGTAAGACCCTTCACTGCCATGTTCATGGAACTAAGGGAGAGGAGGAGGCAATGCATCCTCCGGCCACCGCTTTCCCCGCTCACTTCTCAGTGTAGGTGTGGGTCCCAAAGGTTTGTCTCCAGAAGTAAAACGTGGTGACGTGACCTACAGGACACTCGTCCTCACAAGGAGCTTATGGACAAACCAAGTGGAAACCTAACGTCACGGTGGTCACCAGCTGTCTAGAAGAGAGTCCATGTTCAGAACTGAACCCAGACAGCCCTTCTGAGATCAGAGCATTTCATTTCTTGTTTACATTATTACACTGCTAGGCGGAGGCTCCTTCCTAGCAGTGTTGAGGGGATGTCACTACTGGACAGGCTCTACTACTGCTCTAGATTGTATACAGAGTAGAACAGCCATGTCAACAGAGCCCTCGGCCTTCATGATTCAGCACCTCACCCTAACCCGCTGGACATTCTGTGTTACTACATCTAACTGATAATAAACTGCTCTCTGCCGACACCCGCTGGACATTCTGTGTTACTACATCTACATCATAATAAACTGCTCTCTGCTGACACCAGCTGGACATTCTGTGTTACTACATCTACATAATAATAAACTGCTCTCTGCTGACACCCGCTGGACATTCTGTGTTACTACATCTACATCATAATAAACTGCTCTCTGCCGACACCCGCTGGACATTCTGTGTTACTACATCTACATCATAATAAACTGCTCTCTGCTGACACCCGCTGGACATTCTGTGTTACTACATCTACATCATAATAATAAACTGCTCTCTGCTGACACCCGCTGGACATTCTGTGTTACTACATCTACATAATAATAAACTGCTCTCTGCTGACACCTGCTGGACATTCTGTGTTACTACATTTACATCATAATAAACTGCTCTCTGCTGACACCCGCTGGACATTCTGTGTTACTACATCTACATAATAATAAACTGCTCTCTGCTGACCCCCGCTGGACGTTCTGTGTTACTACATCTACATAATAATAAACTGCTCTCTGCTGACACCTGCTGGACATTCTGTGTTACTACATCTACATAATAAACTGCTCTCTGCTGACACCGGCTGGACATTCTGTGTTACTACATCTACATCATAATAATAAACTGCTCTCTGCTGACACCCGCTGGACATTCTGTGTTACTACATCTACATAATAATAAACTGCTCTCTGCTGACACCTGCTAGACATTCTGTGTATCTACAGTTACATCATAATAAACTGCTCTCTGCTGACACCCACTGGACATTCTGTGTTACTACATTTACATCATAATAAGCTGCTCTCTGCTGACACCCGCTGGACATTCTGTGTATCTACATAATAATAAACTGCTCTCTGCTGACACCCGCTGGACATTCTGTGTTACTACATCTACATCATAATAATAAACTGCTCTCTGCTGACACCCGCTGGACATTCTGTGTATCTACATAATAATAAACTGCTCTCTGCTGACACCTGCTGGACATTCTGTGTTACTACATCTACATCATAATAAACTGCTCTCTGCTGACACCCGCTGGACATTCTGTGTTACTACATCTACATCATAATAAACTGCTCTCTGCTGACACCCGCTGGACATTCTGTGTTACTACATTTACATAATAAACTGCTCTCTGCTGACACCCGCTGGACATTCTGTGTTACTACATCTACATCATAATAAACTGCTCTCTGCTGACACCTGCTGGACATTCTGTGTTACTACATCTACATCATAATAAACTGCTCTCTGCTGACACCCGCTGGACATTCTGTGTTACTACATCTACATCATGATAAACTGCTCTCTGCTGACACCCGCTGGACATTCCATGTTACTACATCTACATAATAATAAACTGCTCTCTGCTGACACCCACTGGACATTCTGTGTTACTACATCTACATAATAAACTGCTCTCTGCTGACACCCGCTGGACATTCTGTGTTACTACATCTACATCATAATAAACTGCTCTCTGCTGACACCCGCTGGACATTCTGTGTTACTACATCTACATAATAAACTGCTCTCTGCTGACACCCGCTGGACATTCTGTGTTACTACATCTACATAATAATAAACTGCTCTCTGCTGACACCTGCTGGACATTCTGTGTTACTACATCTACATAATAATAAACTGCTCTCTGCTGACACCTGCTGGACATTCTGTGTTACTACATCTACATCATAATAAACTGCTCTCTGCTGACACCCACTGGACATTCTGTGTTACTATATCTACATAATAAACTGCTCTCTGCTGACACCCGCTGGACATTCTGTGTTACTACATCTACATCATAATAAACTGCTCTCTGCTGACACCCGCTGGACATTCTGTGTATCTACAGTTACATCATAATAAACTGCTCTCTGCTGACACCCACTGGACATTCTGTGTTACTACATCTACATCATAATAAACCGCTCTCTGCTGACCCCGCTGGACATTCTGTGTATCTACAGTTACATCATAATAAACTGCTCTCTGCTGACACCCACTGGACATTCTGTGTTACTACATCTACATTATAATAAACTGCTCTCTGCTGACACCTGCTGGACATTCTGTGTTACTACATCTACATCATAATAATAAACTGCTCTCTGCTGACACCCGCTGGACATTCTGTGTTACTACATTTACATAATAAACTGCTCTCTGCTGACACCCACTGGACATTCTGTGTTACTACATCTACATAATAATAAACTGCTCTCTGCTGACACCTGCTGGACATTCTGTGTTACTACATCTACATCATAATAAACTGCTCTCTGCTGACACCCGCTGGACGTTCTGTGTTACTACATCTACATAATAATAAACTGCTCTCTGCTGACACCTGCTGGACATTCTGTGTTACTACATTTACATCATAATAAACTGCTCTCTGCTGACACCCGCTGGACATTCTGTGTTACTACATCTACATCATAATAAACTGCTCTCTGCTGACACCCGCTGGACATTCTGTGTTACTACATTTACATAATAAACTGCTCTCTTCTGACACCCGCTGGACATTCTGTGTTACTACATTTACATCATAATAAACTGCTCTCTGCTGACACCCACTGGACATTCTGTGTTACTACATTTACATCATAATAAGCTGCTCTCTGCTGACACCCGCTGGACATTCTGTGTATCTACATAATAATAAACTGCTCTCTGCTGACACCCGCTGGACATTCTGTGTTACTACATCTACATAATAATAATAAACTGCTCTCTGCTGACACCCGCTGGACATTCTGTGTATCTACATAATAATAAACTGCTCTCTGCTGACACCTGCTGGACATTCTGTGTTACTACATCTACATCATAATAAACTGCTCTCTGCTGACACCCGCTGGACATTCTGTGTTACTACATCTACATCATAATAAACTTCTCTCTGCTGACACCCGCTGGACATTCTGTGTTACTACATCTACATCATAATAAACTGCTCTCTGCTGACACCTGCTGGACATTCTGTGTTACTACATCTACATCATAATAAACTGCTCTCTGCTGACACCCGCTGGACATTCTGTGTTACTACATCTACATAATAATAAACTGCTCTCTGCTGACACCCGCTGGACATTCTGTGTTACTACATCTACATCATGATAAACTGCTCTCTGCTGACACCCGCTGGACATTCCATGTTACTACATCTACATAATAATAAACTGCTCTCTGCTGACACCCGCTGGACATTCTGTGTTACTACATCTACATAATAAACTGCTCTCTGCTGACACCCGCTGGACATTCTGTGTTACTACATCTACATCATAATAAACTGCTCTCTGCTGACACCCGCTGGACATTCTGTGTTACTACATCTACATAATAAACTGCTCTCTGCTGACACCCGCTGGACATTCTGTGTTACTACATCTACATAATAATAAACTGCTCTCTGCTGACACCTGCTGGACATTCTGTGTTACTACATCTACATAATAATAAACTGCTCTCTGCTGACACCTGCTGGACATTCTGTGTTACTACATCTACATCATAATAAACTGCTCTCTGCTGACACCCACTGGACATTCTGTGTTACTATAGCTACATAATAAACTGCTCTCTGCTGACACCCGCTGGACATTCTGTGTTACTACATCTACATCATAATAAACTGCTCTCTGCTGACACCCGCTGGACATTCTGTGTATCTACAGTTACATCATAATAAACTGCTCTCTGCTGACACCCACTGGACATTCTGTGTTACTACATCTACATCATAATAAACCGCTCTCTGCTGACCCCCGCTGGACATTCTGTGTATCTACAGTTACATCATAATAAACTGCTCTCTGCTGACACCCACTGGACATTCTGTGTTACTACATCTACATTATAATAAACTGCTCTCTGCTGACACCTGCTGGACATTCTGTGTTACTACATCTACATCATAATAATAAACTGCTCTCTGCTGACACCCGCTGGACATTCTGTGTTACTACATTTACATAATAAACTGCTCTCTGCTGACACCCACTGGACATTCTGTGTTACTACATCTACATAATAATAAACTGCTCTCTGCTGACACCTGCTGGACATTCTGTGTTACTACATCTACATCATAATAAACTGCTCTCTGCTGACACCCGCTGGACGTTCTGTGTTACTACATCTACATAATAATAAACTGCTCTCTGCTGACACCTGCTGGACATTCTGTGTTACTACATTTACATCATAATAAACTGCTCTCTGCTGACACCCGCTGGACATTCTGTGTTACTACATCTACATCATAATAAACTGCTCTCTGCTGACACCCGCTGGACATTCTGTGTTACTACATTTACATAATAAACTGCTCTCTTCTGACACCCGCTGGACATTCTGTGTTACTACATTTACATCATAATAAACTGCTCTCTGCTGACACCCACTGGACATTCTGTGTTACTACATTTACATCATAATAAGCTGCTCTCTGCTGACACCCGCTGGACATTCTGTGTATCTACATAATAATAAACTGCTCTCTGCTGACACCCGCTGGACATTCTGTGTTACTACATCTACATAATAATAATAAACTGCTCTCTGCTGACACCCGCTGGACATTCTGTGTATCTACATAATAATAAACTGCTCTCTGCTGACACCTGCTGGACATTCTGTGTTACTACATCTACATCATAATAAACTGCTCTCTGCTGACACCCGCTGGACATTCTGTGTTACTACATCTACATCATAATAAACTTCTCTCTGCTGACACCCGCTGGACATTCTGTGTTACTACATCTACATCATAATAAACTGCTCTCTGCTGACACCCGCTGGACATTCTGTGTTACTACATCTACATCATAATAAACTGCTCTCTGCTGACACCCGCTGGACATTCTGTGTTACTACATCTACATAATAATAAACTGCTCTCTGCTGACACCTGCTGGACATTCTGTGTTACTACATCTACATAATAATAAACTGCTCTCTGCTGACACCTGCTGGACATTCTGTGTTACTACATCTACATCATAATAAACTGCTCTCTGC
This sequence comes from Bufotes viridis, assembly GCA_033119425.1. Taxonomy (NCBI): domain Eukaryota; kingdom Metazoa; phylum Chordata; class Amphibia; order Anura; family Bufonidae; genus Bufotes; species Bufotes viridis. The sequence goes on from CM065599.1 coordinate 70,008,133, forward strand.
TGACACCCACTGGACATTCTGTGTTACTATATCTACATAATAAACTGCTCTCTGCTGACACCCGCTGGACATTCTGTGTTACTACATCTACATCATAATAAACTGCTCTCTGCTGACACCCGCTGGACATTCTGTGTATACTACAGTTACATCATAATAAACTGCTCTCTGCTGACACCTGCTGGACATTCTGTGTTACTACATTTACATCATAATAAACTGCTCTCTGCTGACACCCGCTGGACATTCTGTGTTACTACATTTACATAATAAACTGCTCTCTGCTGACACCCGCTGGACATTCTGTGTTACTACATCTACATCATAATAAACTGCTCTCTGCTGACACCCGCTGGACATTCTGTGTTACTACATCTACATCATAATAAACTGCTCTCTGCTGACACCCGCTGGACGTTCTGTGTTACTACATCTACATCATAATAAACTGCTCTCTGCTGACACCTGCTGGACATTCTGTGTTACTACATCTACATCATAATAAACCGCTCTCTGCTGACACCCGCTGGACATTCTGTGTATCTACATCATAATAAACTGCTCTCTGCTGACACCCGCTGGACATTCTATGTTACTACATCTACATCATAATAATAAACTGCTCTCTGCTGACACCCGCTGGACATTCTGTGTTACTACATCTACATCATAATAAACTGCTCTCTGCTGACACCCGCTGGACGTTCTGTGTTACTTCATCTACATAATAATAAACTGCTCTCTGCTGACACCTGCTGGACATTCTGTGTATCTACATCTACATAATAATAAACTGCTCTCTGCTGACACCTGCTGGACATTCTGTGTTACTACATTTACATAATAAACTGCTCTCTGCTGACACCCGCTGGACATTCTGTGTTACTACATCTACATCATAATAAACTGCTCTCTGCTGACACCCGCTGGACATTCTGTGTTACTACATCTACATCATAATAAACTGCTCTCTGCTGACACCCGCTGGACATTCTGTGTTACTACATTTACATAATAAACTGCTCTCTGCTGACACCCGCTGGACATTCTGTGTTACTACATCTACATCATAATAAACTGCTCTCTGCTGACACCCGCTGGACATTCTGTGTTACTACATCTACATAATAATAAACTGCTCTCTGCTGACACCTGCTGGACATTCTGTGTTACTACATTTACTACACACAGGCAGTGATCCTATACACTACACACAGCAGCACACTGACATCATAACCAGATGGAGAAGCACAAGTGATGGGGGAGGGGTATAGGAAAAGAGAGGCAGGCCCGAAGCTTTATTGAGAGACAGACACACCGGGGGAGAGGAGGGAAGGAGAGTGGTGTTAATTCTCTTCTTCATCGACGTCCAGACCGTCCAAGATGGAGTAGTCTCTGAACAGGCTGAGAACCAGCCTCCGGCAGTGCTGGACCGACATCCTCTCCCAGTTCATCACTAGGCGTTTCCAGGTAAGCCACAGGGTCCTTGAAACAGCTCATAAGGCGCCAGGCCTCCTGGATCGTCCTAACCGTATGAGTCCCATGGAATAGTCCGTAAAGCATGGCGGTGTGCTTCAGACTGCTCCTGGGAATAATGTCCCTGAGTTCATTTTCCAGGGCATCCAACAGGGCCTGTGCAAACAGACACTACCAAAAGAGGTGCAAAGGTGTTTTTTCCTGGAAAGGGCACCTGGGGCAGTACCTGGTGTTGCATAGTCCTCGGGCATGCATAAAAGTTCTCAGGGACAGGCCTCCCTGAATGGCCATCCATGCCAGGTCTTTGTGCCCGTTGGTTAACCTGCTAGAAGCCACGTTCTCCCAAACAGTCTCAGCGGTGGCGGCAGGGAACCCTGGAATAGACTCCATTAAGTCCTTTGCTCGGATCAGCTTGTGGATAGTCTTTGGTTTTAAGTCGGGCTTCAGTCCCTCCAGCTAGTGTTCCCTTACAAACTTGAGAAGGTCCTGCTTGTACCACGGGGTGTACCAGTTATAGGGGTAGCAGCTGTCCCACTTGTCCCAACCCAGCCTCCTCCAGCGAGGCAGGAGGAACGGGACATGGAACAGCCCGCCAAGACATCGTCCTTCGCTGTCAGAGTCCCACAGACACAGTCGCACACAAAGGCTGCCCGGAGCAGAGTGGGGATGTCCGGAACTCCTTTCCCACCCTTGTGTGGCTCTTTGTATATGACCGGCCATTATAGTCTGTCCATTTTGGAAGCCCAGATAAAGCATAAGACAGTCCTCATAATGGCCTACCACACGGTGATGTGAGGAGGCCAGGCTTGCATCATGTGCTGAGGAACCTGCAGGATCTCGTTCCGCAGCACAAGAGTCTTCCCTTCGATGATGAGTTTTCTGATGCCCCACAGTCCGATCTTTTGATTGACTTTTGCCACACGATCTTGCCAGGACTTCAGGGCTGCTCCTTCCTTCCCGAACCAGACTCCCAGGATCTTGATCAAGTCTGGTTGGATAGAGAAGGAAGTCAGGGCCTGCTCCTCAAACAGCATGGCTTCCGACCTCCTGCAGTTAACCTTTGCTCCCGAAGCTCATCCGAATTCCTTGTAGGTCTGGACAAGCGCCATCACCAAATGCCTGTCAGTGCAGAAGACGGTCATGTCGTCCATTTCGTCGGTCTGCTCCTGGTGCAGTGATCCCTCTGACCTATGGATTTTGCCAGACAGACTCTACGAACACAAAAAGATGATGTGATAGAGGGCAGCCTTGTCTGACCCCAGAGAGGAGCGGGAAGGGGTCAGTCTTCCAGCCGTTCACCAGCACCGTGCTGAAAATGTCAAGGTACATCAGGTGAACATAGGAGCAGAACATTTCCATCAGCCCCACCCTTCGCAGAACCTTGCCCATAAAGACAAATGAAACACGATCAAATGCTTTTTCTTGGCCGAGGCTGACCAGGACTGCGGACATGCGGCGGGCTTTAATGTATTACACGGTGTCTCTAATGAGGGCAAAGCTATCTGTGATCCTGCGGCCAGGAATGCCGCAGGTCTGGTCCGGGTGGATGACTCGTCCGATGCCAGCCTTCAGCCGGTTGGCTAGTACCTTGGCGAGGGTCTTGTAGTCCACATTCAGAAGAGAGATGGGATCTTAAGATCCCGTCTCTCCTCCTTCCGCTTATACAAGATCGTGATCATTCCCTCCCTCAATGACAGAGGCATTCTGCCCTCCACCACCATCTCCTCATACAGCTCCAACAGGTCCAGGCCTATGAGGTCCCACAGCGCTACGTAGAGCTCTGCTGGGAGACCATCATAGGGTTGGGCAATATACCGGTGTCTGCAATATACCGCGGTATTAAGAAGCTGCGATATGGCGATATCACAGTTTCCTAATAACCGCGGTATTTAATGACGTCATAGGAGCGGTCGCACGTGTGCCGACCGCTCCTAAAACATCCATGTCAGGGCCGAATTCCTGGCGCCCGGGACATGTAGTGCCAGGCGCCGGGCAGGTAGTAAGTAGCGGGCTCTGCCGGGAATTTAGCATCGGCCCCGCAGTGAAGTAGCCCGACCTTAATAACTATTGTTGCGCAGGCTCCCCGGGCAGCTCTCTGCTCCTCCATGCGCCGTCTGCCCCTTCATTCATAAAGTGGGCGGAGCAGAGAGCTGCCCGGGAGCCTGCGCTACAATAGTTATTAAAGGGAACCTGTCATCAAAAAATACCATTTAAATGTGTTAACAGTACCTCCTAGTGCCCGCAAACTGTGTCCACATGCACCTTTTCTTCCTATTTTCACTCTTAGCCTCATTGAGAAATTGCACTTTTATTCTGCCGCTGCCCCGTGCTTCAAGTCAGGCTTGAAGTCATGGGGGCAGCGGCCTAGGCGTCTCTCCACAGTGCTCTCTCCGCCCCCTGGCTCCTTGACTGACAGCCGTGATCGCAGTGCCGGGACTGCGCTCTAAGGCCGCATGCGCAGTAAAGGGCGGCTGGAGCGCGGTCCCTGCTCCCGCGCGTACAATGCGCCGTCTTCCTTTCGTGCGCTGTGCGGCGTTTGCGGGCACTAGGAGGTACTGTTAACACATTTAAATGGTATTTTTTGATGACAGGTTCCCTTTAAGGTCGGACTACTTCTATGGAGATTAACTACATAAATACTGGATCAGAGCTGCGGGGCCGGTGTATTACTGCAGAGTAACACTGCACCGGCCCCGCAGCTCATATTCAGTATTTATGTAGTTAATCTCTGTTCCTCCATGCTCCGCCCACTTTATGAATGAAGGAGCAGACGGCGCATGGAGGAACAGAGCTGCCCGGGAGCCTGCGCAACAATAGTTATTAAGGTTGGGCTACTTCTAAAGACATTACAGTGTTGGGGGCACTGTGGCTGACATTGTTATGGGGGATCTGTGGATGACACATATATAGCATAAGATGCTATATATATGTCAGCCACAGTGCCCCCCCATAACAGTGCGTCAGCCACAGAGCCCCCCCATAACAGTGCGTCAGCCACAGTGCCCCCCAATAACAGTGCGTCAGCCACAGTGCCCCCATAACAGTGCGTCAGCCACAGTGCCCCCATAACAGTGCGTCAGCCACAGTGCCCCCCATAACAGTGCGTCAGCCACAGTGCCCCCCATAACAGTGCGTCAGCCACAGTGCCCCCATAACAGTGCGTCAGCCACAGTGCCCCCATAACAGTGCGTCAGCCACGGTGCCCCCATAACAGTGCGTCAGCCACAGTGCCCCCATAACAGTGCGTCAGCCACAGTGCCCCCATAACAGTGCGTCAGCCACAGTGCCCTCCCATAACAGTGCGTCAGCCACAGTGCCCCCATAACAGTGCGTCAGCCACAGGTGCCCCCCATAACAGTGCGTCAGCCACAGTGCCCCCCATAACAGTGCGTCAGCCACAGTGCCCCCATAACAGTGCGTCAGCCACAGTGCCCCCCATAACAGTGCTTCAGCCACAGTGCCCTCCCATAACAGTGCGTCAGCCACAGGTGCCCCCATAACAGTGCGTCAGCCACAGTGCCCCCCATAACAGTGCGTCAGTCACAGTGCCCCGCATAACAGTGCGTCAGCCACAGTGCCCCCCATAACAGTGCGTCAGCCACAGTGCCCCCATAACAGTGCGTCAGCCACAGTGCCCTCCCATAACAGTGCGTCAGCCACAGTGCCCTCCCATAACAGTGCATCAGCCACAGTGCCCCCCATAACAGTGCGTCAGCCACAGTGCCCCCCGTAACAGTGCGTCAGCCACAGTGCCCCCCGTAACAGTGCGTCAGCCACAGTGCCCCCGTAACAGTGCGTCAGCCACAGTGCCCCCCGTAACAGTGCGTCAGCCACAGTGCCCCCCTAACAGTGCGTCAGCCACAGTGCCCCCATAACAGTGCGTCAGCCACAGTGCCCCCATAACAGTGCGTCGGCCACAGTGCCCCCATAACAGTGCGTCAGCCACAGTGCCCCCCATAACAGTGCGGTCAGCCACAGTGCCCCCATAACAGTGCGTCAGCCACAGTGCCCCCATAACAGTGCGTCAGCCACAGTGCCCCCCATAACATTGCGTCAGCCACGGTGCCCCCCATAACAGTGCGTCAGCCACAGTGCCCCCATAACAGTGCTTCAGCCACAGTTCCCCCCATAACAGTGCATCAGCCACAGTGCCCCCCCATAACAGTGCATCATACCAGTATAACATCTCCTTGCGGCTGCCCCCATACAGTATAACGTCTCCTTGTGGCTGCCCCCATACAGTATAACGTCTCCTTGTGGCTGCCCCCATACAGTATAATGTCTCCTTGTGGCTGCCCTCATACAGTATAACGTCTCCTTGTAGCCGCCCCCATACAGTATAATGTCTCCTTGTGGCTGCCCCCATACAGTATAACGTCTCCTTGTAGCTGCCCCCATACAGTATTACGTCTCCTTGTAGCCGCCCCCATACAGTATAACGTCTCCTTGTAGCTGCCCCCATACAGTATAACGTCTCCTTGTGGCTGCCCCTACAGTATAACGTCTCCTTGTGGCTGCCCCCATACAGTATAACGTCTCCTTGTAGCTGCCCCCATACAGTATAACGTCACCTTGTGGCCGCCCCCATACAGTATAACGTCACCTTGTAGCTCCCCCCATACAGTATAACGTCTCCTTGCGGCTGCCCCTTACAGTATAACGTCTCCTTGTGGCTGCCCCCATACAGTATAACGTCTCCTTGTGGCTGCCCCCATACAGTATAACGTCTCCTTGCGCTGCCCCCATACAGTATAACGTCTCCTTGTGGCTGCCCCCATACAGTATAACGTCTCCTTGTGGCTGCCCCCATACAGTATAACGTCTCCTTGTGGCTGCCCCATACAGTATAACGTCTCCTTGAGCTGCCCCCATACAGTATAACGTCTCCTTGTGGCCCCCATACAGTATAATGTCTCCTTGTGGCTATAACGTCTCCTTGCGGCTGCCCCCATACAGTATAACGTCTCCTTGCGGCTGCCCCCATACAGTATAACGTATCCTTGTAGCTGCCCCCATACAGTATAACGTCTCCTTGTGGCTGCCCCCATACAGTATAACGTCTCCTTGTAGCTGCCCCCATACAGTATAACGTCTCCTTGTGGCTGCCCCCATACAGTATAATGTCTCCTTGTGGCTGCCCCCACACAGTATAACGTCTCCTTGTGGCTGCCCCCATACAGTATAACGTCTCCTTGTGGCTGCCCCCATACAGTATAACGTCTACTTGTGGCTGCCCCCATACAGTATAACGTCTCCTTGTGGCTGCCCCATACAGTATAACGCCTCCTTGTGGCTGCCCCATACAGTATAACGTCTCCTTGAGCTGCCCCCATACAGTATAACGTCTCCTTGTGGCCCCATACAGTATAATGTCTCCTTGTGGCTATAACGTCTCCTTGCGGCTGCCCCATACAGTATAACGTCTCCTTGTGGCTGCCCCATACAGTATAACGTATCCTTGTAGCTGCCCCCATACAGTATAACGTCTCCTTGTGGCTGCCCCATACAGTATAACGTCTCCTTGTAGCTGCCCCCATACAGTATAACGTCTCCTTGTGGCTGCCCCATACAGTATAATGTCTCCTTGTGGCTGCCCCACACAGTATAACGTCTCCTTGTGGCTGCCCCCATACAGTATAACGTCTCCTTGTGGCTGCCCCCATACAGTATAACGTCTCCTTGTGGCTGCCCCCATACAGTATAACGTCTCCTTGTGGCTGCCCCCATACAGTATAATGTCTCCTTGTGGCTGCCCCCATACAGTATAACGTCTCCTTGTGGCTGCCCCCATACAGTATAACGTCTCCTTGTGGCTGCCCCCATACAGTATAACGTCTCCTTGTGGCTGCCCCATACAGTATAACGTCTCCTTGTGGCTGCCCCCATACAGTATAATGTCTCCTTGTGGCTGCCCCACACAGTATAACGTCTCCTTGTGGCTGCCCCATACAGTATAACGTCTCCTTGTGGCTGCCCCATACAGTATAATGTCTCCTTGTGGCTGCCCCCATACAGTATAACGTCTCCTTGTAGCTGCCCCCATACAGTATAACGTCTTCTTGTGGCTGCCCCCTTACAGTATAACGTCTCCTTGTGGCGGCCCCCATACAGTATAACGTCTCCTTGTGGCTGCCCCCATACAGTATAACGTCTCCTTGTGGCTGCCCCCATACAGTATAACGTCTCCTTGCGGCTGCCCCCATATAGTATAACGTCACCTTGCGGCTGCCCCCATACAGTATAACGTCTCCTTGTAGCTGCCCCATACAGTATAACGTCTCCTTGTAGCTGCCCCATACAGTATAACGTCTCCTTGTAGCTGCCCCATACAGTATAACGTCTCCAAGTGTTTTTTTCTTTTAAATGGGCATTTATCGTCATATATATCGTTATCGCGATAAATTTCTTAATATCGTTATCCTGGCAATATTTTTGATATCGCCCAACCCTAGACCATCACTGCCCGGGGTCCTGCCGGGCCTGAAGGATATAGTGCCAGAGTGCAGCTCCTCTACCATCAATGGAGCGTCCATCGCCACCGCACCTACAGGATCAAGGGTGTTAGTAATACCTGACAGGAATCTATCGGCGGCATCCAAGTCGGTGGTCTTTGGGGAGTAGAGCTTGCTATAGTAGTCGCGGACTACTCCCATCACTCCCTCCTTCCCCGTGGTGATGTTTTCGGCCTAGTCTCGGAGCTCAGTCAGGAGCGTGTGGCCGGCGTGGAGCTTCCTGAAAAAGAAATAGTTACATTTCTCACCCTCCTCCAGGTGCTCTGCTTTGGAGCGGAAGATGATGCGCTTGGATTCCTCCTCAAAGTGTCTTTCCAGGCCCTTCTTGGTCTCCTCCAGCTCATTCCTGACGTCCTAGCTGTACTTGTGGCGGTCCTGCAAGGAGCACCGCTGTCTCTGCAGATCCTTGACGTCCCTCTTCCACTCACACGCTTGTTGATGGCCTTTCGCCCTAAAGAAACTACAAAACTTGCCTTTAACATACTCCCACCATTCAGTAGCATCCTCAAACAGGCATTTATCGTTCCTCCACCCAATGTAGGCGTTCCTCAGTTCCTCCATCACCGCCACTCTTTGCAGCAGGGCACAGTTAAGCTTCCAGGAGCCAGGGCTGGGTGGGGGGGGGGCTGAACTGCTGCCCAGGGTAGCCTGCAGCTTAATGGTCCTATGGTCATGGGGACCATGGAACGCCCAAGGTGTTTCACCGCCCAAGAAGTGAACACAAGGTCGATGCAAGACTGCTGTGAGCCATCGGGGTGGCTCCAACTGTAGTTATCAGAGCCAGCCCCCGTGAAGCCCAGAGCGTCCCGAGTCACCTTATCAATAAGCAGTTTTGAGGAAGAGTCAGAGTTGGTTCTTGCTGAGATGTGCCCGTCTTCATCGGTGGGGCAGTTGAAGTCTCCGCCCAGCACTACTGCCCTAGTGGTGACAAGCTGGATCCGCAAGAGCTGGTAAAGCTCCAGGCGCTCACTTCCGACCAGGGGGGCGTACATGCTGATGAGCCTAACCGGCTCCCCCGACCAGAAGCCTGCCGCACATGAGCTCATGGACGGAATGAAGCATGAAAGCCCTCCCCCTGATAGGGACAGCAACTCCTGCGGCACCCATGCTGCCCCCACCAGACCATTATAAAGGGCCGTGAGACCCCTGCTTGGCCAGATGGTTGTAGGACCTGAAAGAAGGCAAGGCACCTTCCTGCAGCATGTAAAAGTCACAACCCTGTGAGGGCAGAAGGGTTAGCACAGTGCAGCCTAGACCTATCCCTGATACTTCTCACATTGATGCTAAAGATGTTGAGGTTAGACATACTGTAAGAGAAAAGGGGGTTAGCGCAAACCATACACCTCAGTTACCACTCCTGTGGGGCGGACCCCTGGCTCCGGGAGCTCTAGCAGACCCTCATCCTCCAGGAGACAGGACCGCTGAGGCAGGGCTGGGAAAGTGATGGGGGTTGTCACAGTGGAGGTAGCAGGGAGGAGGAACGGGGAGGGCTGGTGGCATGGTCCAGGGGAGGGGCCGATGTCCTCTTACCATACTTCTTGTTGGCCGCTGGGCCTGGAGACTGTGTGGGCTTTGCCGGACCCTTGGCTGCCACCGATTTGTGTAGGTCCTGGCCCTACTTGTATAGATGGGCCACCTGTCCGCAGAGGTTGCAGCCGGTCATCTTTGGACAGTCCTTGGACTCATGCCCTGCCACATGACAAATCCTGCAGGCGGACTCTTTGTAGTCCTTTATGCTGGGACCCTTCTTGCTGCATTTCCTACAGATCTGCGACATTTCGGGGTAAAAGATAAGCCCTGAAGAGTTGCCCAAAAAAATGACTGGGGCAGGTGCTGCACGCCACCCGGAGCTGTAGAGACTTTGTTGAAGCAGACCATGACAGACGGTAGGTCCAGAAGCCATTTCCGTCCAAGATGTGGGTGGGTCCCTCACAGAAGCGCTTCAGGTAGGTTGTGATGTCTTTACCTGGGATGTGTGGGTTCCGCATGGAAACGGTCACTCTCCTCTCTTCCCTCTGGACTGGGCAGTTGCCCACAAACCGGTTAAAAGAAAAGTCCAATCTCGCAGCTTTCACCATCTCCTAGTAACGCTTGCATATGGCCACGGAAGCAAAGGTGATGTAGAACATCCCAGTGATGAAGGACTGGATGCTCACAGTCTCTGCTTTCGAGAATCCCTGGTCCAGGACCATCTTCTTGCCAAACACCTCCTGGCTTATGTCCGGCACTCTCCCATCTACCTCCTTCAGCTTCAGGACAACCGTCTGCTTCATCCATGGCTCCTGGGTTGGAGAGCCGGGGCTGGGCTTCTTGCCCGCCTGTTGCTTCGGAGGGACGGGTGCTGCTGGATTGGAAGCCGGTGAAGTGGAGACTGAAGGATCCTGGTGGGCCTTATCCGTGGCCTTTCTCTGTTCTGCAGCTGGTTTCCTAGGGGCCATGCTGCTCGTTGTGCACAGGAAGAACTTCTTCCCCAAAAAAGTTGAACTATGCTGATTCCTCCGCCTAGCTTCTTGTTGTTATATAGAGATCGGCATATAACAATTCAGTGCTGCCACCTGCTGGCCCGAACCTGGAAGCCTAGCCTCTGGCTCATAACTTACATGGAGCGCCTTCCCCAATCTCCGCCCAGAGAAAAGCGTGCACTTCCAGGTTTTAAACGTCAGTGGTCGGCATTACAGCCGATCGAGAACATTAGACTTGGGTGTCTGCTATGATACCCTCTCTGCTCTGGAGATGTCACGAATGGGTTAAAGGTACCTCCATTTCCACAAAGCTTTAGAATAAAGACATCTTGTCAGACCAGTCCCAGATGCATCTGCCGACCATAGAGAGCATGGTGGTCACCATCTGTCTAGTACAGAATCATGGTCACCCAGCAGAACCCAGGAACCTCCTTCCGAGAGACATCTTTTGCACCTAAGGAGAGGAGAAGGCAATGCTCTATGGGAATTATGCAGATCTGAGACGGAACAGTCCATCTGTAGTCATCATGGGGGGAGAAATGAGTCTCATTATCACTCCGTTAAAGAAGCAGAACTGGGAACACAATGGAAGCACCGATCCGGCACGGACCCGAACACATCCCGCTGACCATATTCATTACCATTTGGTTTCCCACCATGAGTTCGCTTTTTTAGCAGAGAAAACAGTTCTGCATCCAGGTGTGAACAAACAATAAAGGGCCCTTAACGTGGGCCGGGAATCTGAAAGATAATCACTAAGGAGTGTTCGTAGGAATTAATCTGACGGTGTAAATGTACCACCGATTATCGGATAAACAAAACAATCAGTTATTGGAATGTGCACACACAAGGATCGTCATGGCATCACTGCTCCCTGTACTGTGGAGGAGATCGCTGCATGTAAATGTGTCTCCTCCACTGACGAGCAGACGATTGTCAGGAAGGAACGCTTCTGTATGAGGACGAACGATGGCATTGTGATCTCTGCTCCCTGTACTGTGGAGGAGATCGCTGCATGTAAATGTGTCTCCTCCACTGACGAGCAGACCATTGTCAGGAAGGAACGCTTCTGTATGAGGACGAACGATGGCATTGTGATCTCTGCTCCCTGTACTGTGGAGGAGATCGCTGCATGTAAATGTGTCCCCTCCACTGACGAGCAGACGATTGTCAGGAAGGAACGCTTCTGTATGAGGACGAACGATGGCATTGTGATCTCTGCTCCCTGTACTGTGGAGGAGATCGCTGCATGTAAATGTGTCTCCTCCACTGACGAGCAGACGATTGTCAGGAGGGAACGCTTCTGTATGAGGACGAGCGATGGCATTAGTGATCTCTGCTCCCTGTACTGTGGAGGAGATCGCTGCATGTAAATGTGTCTCCTCCACTGACGAGCAGACGATTGTCAGGAAGGAACGCTTCTGTATGAGGACGAGCGATGGCATTAGTGATCTCTGCTCCCTGTACTGTGGAGGAGATCGCTGCATGTAAATGTGTCTCCTCCACTGACGAGCAGACCATTGTCAGGAAGGAACGCTTCTGTATGAGGACGAACGATGGCATTGTGATCTCTGCTCCCTGTACTGTGGAGGAGATCGCTGCATGTAAATGTGTCTCCTCCACTGACGAGCAGACGATTGTCAGGAAGGAACGCTTCTGTATGAGGACGAACGATGGTATTAGTGATCTCTGCTCCCTGTACTGTGGAGGAGATCGCTGCATGTAAATGTGTCTCCTCCACTGACGAGCAGACGATTGTCAGTAAGGAACGCTTCTGTATGAGGACGAACGATGGCATTGTGATCTCTGCTCCCTATACTGTGGAGGAGATCGCTGCATGTAAATGTGTCTCCTCCACTGACGAGCAGACGATTGTCAGTAAGGAACGCTTCTGTATGAGGACGAGCGATGGCATTAGTGATCTCTGCTCCCTGTACTGTGGAGGAGATCGCTGCATGTAAATGTGTCTCCTCCACTGACGAGCAGACGATTGTCAGGAGGGAACGCTTCTGTATGAGGACGAACGATGGTATTAGTGATCTCTGCTCCCTATACTGTGGAGGAGATCGCTGCATGTAAATGTGTCTCCTCCACTGACGAGCAGACGATTGTCAGTAAGGAACGCTTCTGTATGAGGACGAACGATGGCATTGTGATCTCTGCTCCCTGTACTGTGGAGGAGATCGCTGCATGTAAATGTGTCCCCTCCACTGACGAGCAGACGATTGTCAGGAGGGAACGCTTCTGTATGAGGACGAACGATGGCATTGTGATCTCTGCTCCCTGTACTGTGGAGGAGATCGCTGTATGTAAATGTGTCTCCTCCACTGACGAGCAGACGATTGTCAGGAAGGAACGCTTCTGTATGAGGACGAACGATGGCATTAGTGATCTCTGCTCCCTGTACTGTGGAGGAGATCGCTGTATGTAAATGTGTCTCCTCCACTGACGAGCAGACCATTGTCAGAAAGGAACGCTTCTGCTGCTCTGTCGTCCAGTATAAAGGGACCTTAAGACTGAAAGGGTTAATCAGGCAATCAGATCCACATCCCAAGTAACAGCCGTTGTACTATGGAAATGAATGAGCGGTTGTCACAGCCACGCCCCTTTCACTAACTGAATACTATTAGGATGTTGTGGATGGTGCTGTTCTGTATGAATACACACACAGCCCATGGCCAAAAGTATGTGCCCCCCTCCTGATCCAACCCAGAGAATATCCATCAGCAATTAAAAATAAGGTGACATCTTCATAGCCATTCATTACCCGGCTGTGTAGCGGTGGCAGTGGTTCATTACCCGGCTGTGTAGCGGTGGCGGTGGTTCATTACCCGGCTGTGTAGCGGTGGCGGTGGTTCATTACCCGGCTGTGTAGCGGTGGCAGTGGTTCATTACCCGGCTGTGTAGCGGTGGCGGTGGTTCATTACCTGGCTGTGTAGCGGTGGCAGTGGTTCATTACCCGGCTGTGTAGCGGTGGCAGTGGTTCATTACCCGGCTGTGTAGCGGTGGTCCATTACCCGGCTGTGTAGCGGTGGCGGTGGTCCATTACCCGGCTGTGTAGCGGTGGGAGTGGTTCATTACCCGGCTGTGTAGCGGTGGCGGTGGTCCATTACCCGGCTGTGTAGCGGTGGCGGTGGTCCATTACCCGGCTGTGTAGCGGTGGCAGTGGTTCATTACCCGGCTGTGTAGCGGTGGCAGTGGTTCATTACCCGGCTGTGTAGCGGTGGCAGTGGTTCATTACCCGGCTGTGTAGTGGTGGCAGTGGTCCATTACACATTACCCGGCTGTGTAGCGGTGGCGGCGGTTCATTACACATTATACAGCTGTGTAGCGGTGGCGGTGGTCCATTACCCGGCTGTGTAGCGGTGGCAGTGGTTCATTACCCGGCTGTGTAGCGGTGGCAGTGGTTCATTACCCGGCTGTGTAGCGGTGGCAGTGGTTCATTACCCGGCTGTGTAGTGGTGGCAGTGGTCCATTACACATTACCCGGCTGTGTAGCGGTGGCGGCGGTTCATTACACATTATACAGCTGTGTAGCGGTGGCGGCGGTTCATTACACATTACCCGGCTGTGTAGCGGTGGCAGTGGTTCATTACCCGGCTGTGTAGCGGTGGCAGTGGTTCATTACCCGGCTGTGTAGCGGTGGCAGTGGTTCATTACCCGGCTGTGTAGTGGTGGCAGTGGTCCATTACACATTACCCGGCTGTGTAGCGGTGGCGGCGGTTCATTACACATTATACAGCTGTGTAGCGGTGGCGGCGGTTCATTACACATTACCCGGCTGTGTAGCGGTGGTTCATTACCCGGCTGTGCAGTGGTGGCAGTGGTCCATTACACATTACCCGGCTGTGTAGCGGTGGTTCATTACCCGGCTGTGTAGCAATTAATCGGTGTGCCCTCGTTTGCACATTTGTTTTCCAGTTTATATTTTATTGAGTTTTACATTTTTGCTTCATAAACAGAGAATATGGAAAGTCTGTCCGTCTTCACAACTGGATTAAAGTCTTGCGAGTGTCTTAAGCTTGCCAGCATTTTTGGAAATTGGCCGTTGTGTTCCGTTGGAGCGCAACCGGGTGTTCCGTGGATCTAGTGTCCTGCATCCGGGTGTTCTGTGGATCTAGTGTCCTGCATCCGGGTGTATAGATCAGAACGTCTCCAATGAAGAGCAATCCAACACTTGGCTGCAGTTAGTATGTGGAGAAGCAGCCGGCACCGTGACGCTCTAGTGAAGGAGTGTCAGGTGAAGATCTAAGACATCTTGCGCTATTCTAGTGACCTGTAACCAGAATGGCTCTATAATTGGGCAAGACCAAAAGATGTGGAATAGAGAGGCTTTCGGTTGGGCACATCTCCAAGCGAGATCTGGCAACCCCGGGTTCATGGCAGGTAGTACTTCTGGTGTGTGATACGTCAAAATCTTCAACTGGTTCTCCTTGTGGGCTTTGAAGATGAAACTCGAATATGGCCGTCTCCACACGGTTCTCCATGGCTCTGGAGATAGCTCCATCTGTAGCCAGTCTTCCCACTTTTGCATATATGAACGTTTGTAATCTGTCTGGAAAGTCCGAGGAGGTCAAGATATGATAAATATCAGAAATCAGACCCTTAGAAGAGGGGCCCCGGGAGGCCCGACGATCCCAGGTATATTCTACAATATTGGAATGCTAAAGTGCTCGGCAAGGAAAGTTCATCAAAGGTCAGAATCCAAACAGAGAGAGGGTCCTTCAGGTCGACAAGACGTTAGAGCCCTACAGCCATCCATGGTCTCCACCCCAGAGCCTCCCGGGAGGTGGGGAGTGTAATGCCGCTAGGTTGTACCAGATCTCCCTAGTAAACATAGGGCTGAGCAGGTCAGAGGCGGGGGCCCCAGATCACAGTTCCCGGATGGGTTAGTGCCAGACACGGCCGCTCAAACTCAGTCCAACGACTGTACGAGTGGAGCGCGGACCAGAGTGCAACATGTCTCATGTGTTGCCCAATACTATAGTGTAATGCCTGGGAGGGCCAGACCTCCATTAGAGACTGGCGCTAGCCTGTGATGTTTCTAATTCCAGACAAAGTTCAGAAAAGCGGACGGCATAGAATGGTGGACTGCGGCAGGCTCCCGCACCGGGAGGGTCTCAAGGAGGTACAGGAATTCTGGGAGAAAAGACATTTTTATGGCCACGATACATCCAAGGAGGGAGATGGGAAGCGATTTCCATTTGGTAAATAGATGGTTTACTTCCGCTAGTAATGGCGGGAAGTTAGCCTTGTAGAGAAGGGAGCACTTAGGAGTTCAGTGAATTCCCAAATATTTGATGGAGCGGGTCCACCAAGTATAATTAAAGCGGGCTCGGAGAAGAAGTCGTCTGTCAGGCAGGATATTAATCGGTAGCGCCTCGGACGTAGTGGTGTTACGTTTATACCCGGACAACTTGCCATATCTGTTTAGACCCACATGCAGATAGGGAAGGGAGAGGAAAGGGTTAATTAAGGTAAGCAGAACGTCGTGGGCAAAGAGCGAGATGGGAAATGGTTTATCCCGGACTGGGCTATTGCCTATTAAAGCAGCCAAGGGTTCGATACTGAGTACATACAGAGGGTTAATATTTTTTTAGTATGGGTGTTTTCGTACATTGTGACATCCATGATGTGTATTATTTTTTTTACACTTTCCTATAGTTCCCATAGGGAACTATAACAATCAATCAATGACCGGATTGCGATTGTCATACATTTCAATGCAATAGCATTGGAATGTATGAAAAAATGGCAGATTTCCTATGAGGCCTATTACAGGCTACGGCTCCATAGGAAATACTACACAGCTGCCTGCGTTTCATTCATAGAGACCCCGGCTACTACAGGCGCGCTCCGGCTCCTCAGAGCACCTCACGGGGGAGTCGGAGCACAACCGAAAGTTTTACCTTTGGTTTGGATCGCGCGCAGATGCCGTGGTCAAGATTGACCACAGCATCTGAGGGGTTAAATGTCCGCGATCGGCATTGCTGCCAGTCGCGGACATTAGCCGCGGGTGTCTGATACAAGAACTATGCGGACACCCGCGGCTAAGGCGCCCGCATGAAGCAGGAGCGGACGCCATCTTTAGGGACAGAACACAGGACGTACGGGTACGTCCTGTGTCCTTAAAAGGTTAAGGGGTTCATTTTTTGCGGAACAATCTGTAGTTTTTATTGATAGTATTGCAGTGAGAGGTGACACACGTCCTGCCTCCTGCTGGATGTAGTGAGAGGTGACACACGTGCTGCCTCCTGCTGGATGTAGTGAGAGGTGACACACGTGCTGCCGTCTGCTGGATGTAGTGAGAGGTGACACACGTCCTGCCGTCTGCTGGATGTAGTGAGAGGTGACACACGTGCTGCCGTCTGCTGGATGTAGTGAGAGGTGACACACGTGCTGCCTCCTGCTGGATGTAGTGAGAGGTGACACACGTGCTGCCTCCTGCTGGATGTAGTGAGAGGTGACACACGTGCTGCCTCCTGCTGGATGCAGTGAGAGGTGACACACGTCCTGCCTCCTGCTGGATGTAGTGAGAGGTGACACACGTGCTGCCGTCTGCTGGATGTAGTGAGAGGTGACACACGTGCTGCCTCCTGCTGGATGTAGTGAGAGGTGACACACGTGCTGCCTCCTGCTGGATGTAGTGAGAGGTGACACACGTGCTGCCTCCTGCTGGATGTAGTGAGAGGTGACACACGTGCTGCCTCCTGCTGGATGTAGTGAGAGGTGACACACGTGCTGCCGTCTGCTGGATGTAGTGAGAGGTGACACACGTCCTGCCTCCTGCTGGATGTAGTGAGAGGTGACACACGTGCTGCCGTCTGCTGGATGTAGTGAGAGGTGACACACGTCCTGCCGTCTGCTGGATGTAGTGAGAGGTGACACACGTGCTGCCTCCTGCTGGATGTAGTGAGAGGTGACACACGTGCTGCCTCCTGCTGGATGTAGTGAGAGGTGACACACGTGCTGCCTCCTGCTGGATGTAGTGAGAGGTGACACACGTGCTGCCTCCTGCTGGATGTAGTGAGAGGTGACACACGTGCTGCCTCCTGCTGGATGTAGTGAGAGGTGACACACGTGCTGCCTCCTGCTGGATGTAGTGAGAGGTGACACACGTGCTGCCTCCTGCTGGATGTAGTGAGAGGTGACACACGTGCTGCCTCCTGCTGGATGTAGTGAGAGGTGACACACGTGCTGCCTCCTGCTGGATGTAGTGAGAGGTGACACACGTGCTGCCTCCTGCTGGATGTAGTGAGAGGTGACACACGTGCTGCCTCCTGCTGGATGTAGTGAGAGGTGACACACGTGCTGCCTCCTGCTGGATGTAGTGAGAGGTGACACACGTGCTGCCTCCTGCTGGATGTAGTGAGAGGTGACACACGTGCTGCCTCCTGCTGGATGTAGTGAGAGGTGACACACGTGCTGCCTCCTGCTGGATGTAGTGAGAGGTGACACACGTGCTGCCTCCTGCTGGATGTAGTGAGAGGTGACACACGTGCTGCCTCCTGCTGGATGTAGTGAGAGGTGACACACGTGCTGCCTCCTGCTGGATGTAGTGAGAGGTGACACACGTGCTGCCTCCTGCTGGATGTAGTGAGAGGTGACACACGTGCTGCCTCCTGCTGGATGTAGTGAGAGGTGACACACGTGCTGCCTCCTGCTGGATGTAGTGAGAGGTGACACACGTGCTGCCTCCTGCTGGATGTAGTGAGAGGTGACACACGTGCTGCCTCCTGCTGGATGTAGTGAGAGGTGACACACGTGCTGCCTCCTGCTGGATGTAGTGAGAGGTGACACACGTCCTGCCTCCTGCTGGATGTAGTGAGAGGTGACACACGTGCTGCCTCCTGCTGGATGTAGTGAGAGGTGACACACGTCCTGCCTCCTGCTGGATGTAGTGAGAGGTGACACACGTCCTGCCTCCTGCTGGATGTAGTTAGAGGTGACACACGTGCTGCCTCCTGCTGGATGCAGTGAGAGGTGACACACGTGCTGCCTCCTGCTGGATGTAGTGAGAGGTGACACACGTGCTGCCTCCTGCTGGATGTAGTGAGAGGTGACACACGTGCTGCCTCCTGCTGGATGTAGTGAGAGGTGACACACGTGCTGCCTCCTGCTGGATGTAGTGAGAGGTGACACACGTGCTGCCTCCTGCTGGATGTAGTGAGAGGTGACACACGTGCTGCCGTCCTGCTGGATGTAGTGAGAGGTGACACACGTGCTGCCGTCTGCTGGATGTAGTGAGAGGTGACACACGTGCTGCCGTCTGCTGGATGTAGTGAGAGGTGACACACGTGCTGCTGTCTGCTGGATGCAGTGAGAGGTGACACACGTGCTGCTTCCTGCTGGATGTAGTGAGAGGTGACACACGTGCTGCCTCCTGCTGGATGTAGTGAGAGGTGACACACGTGCTGCCTCCTGCTGGATGTAGTGAGAGGTGACACACGTGCTGCCTCCTGCTGGATGTAGTGAGAGGTGACACACGTGCTGCCTCCTGCTGGATGTAGTGAGAGGTGACACACGTGCTGCCGTCTGCTTTTTGGATTATTACATTTTTTTGGGCAAGAGAAGCAATGAAAAAATGGCAAATCAGACATTTTGACCCTTTTTTCCGTTACGCCATTCGCCGTATTGGAATTTTTATCTTAATAGTATGGGTGTTTACGGTCACGGTGATACCCATGATGCTTAGATTTATTGTTTTTTAGGTATTTATTTTTAAATTATACGGAAAGGGGAATGATTTAAACTTTTAGATTTTTTTATTTTTATATATTTTTTTACTTTTTTTGTGATGATTTTGTGGCTCATATATGAGCCTATAAATTGTGTTTTTTTTAATTTATCATTTTGGTCTATCAGGGATTTTTAAAATGCCATTTAAAGGGGTTGTCCATGTTCAGAGCTGAACCCAGACATATCCATAATTTTATCCAGGCAGCCCCCCTGACAAGAGCATAAGAGCAGTTCATGCAGGATTGCGCAGGGCAAGGGCTTTGTTACTTGCATACAGCAGGCGGAAGCTTCTGCCTGAGCATTAGTGGTCGTGTGTAGTACTGGGTGTAGTAGGTATGTAGTACTGGGTGTAGTAGGTATGTAGTACTGGGTGTAGTAGGCATGTAGTACTGGGTGAAGTAGGTATGTAGTACTGGGTGTAGTACAGGGTGTAGTACTGGGTGTAGTAGGTATGTAGTACTGGGTGTAGTAGGTATGTAGTACTGGGTGTAGTAGGTATGTAGTACTGGGATGTAGTACTGGGTGTAGTAGGGATGTAGTACTGGGTGTAGTAGGTATGTAGTACTGGGTGTAGTAGGGATGTAGTACTGGGTGTAGTAGGTATGTAGTACTGGGTGTAGTAGGTATGTAGTACTGGGTGTAGTAGGTATGTAGTACTGGGTGTAGTAGGTATGTAGTACTGGGTGTAGTAGGTATGTAGTACTGGGTGTAGTAGGTATGTAGTACTGGGTGTAGTAGGTATGTAGTACTGGGGTAGTGAGTACTGGGTGTAGTAGGTATGTAGTACTGGGTGTAGTAGGTATGTAGTACTGGGTGTAGTAGGTATGTAGTACTGGGTGTAGTAGGTATGTAGTACTGGGTGTAGTAGGATGTATAGTATGTAGTACTGGGTGTAGTAGGTATGTAGTACTGGGTGTAGTAGGTATGTAGTACTGGGTGTAGTAGGTATGTAGTACTGGGTGTAGTAGGTATGTAGTACTGGGTGTAGTAGGTATGTAGTACTGGGTGTAGTAGGTATGTAGTACTGGGTGTAGTAGGTATGTAGTACTGGGTGTAGTAGGTATGTAGTACTGGGTGTAGTAGGGATGTAGTACTGGGTGTAGTAGGTATGTAGTACTGGGTGTAGTAGGTATGTAGTACTGGGTGTAGTAGGTATGTAGTACTGGGTGTAGTAGGGATGTAGTACTGGGTGTAGTAGGTATGTAGTACTGGGTGTAGTAGGGATGTAGTACTGGGTGTAGTAGGTATGTAGTACTGGGTGTAGTAGGTATGTAGTACTGGGTGTAGTACTGGGTATGTAGTATGGGATGTAGTACTGGGTTTAGTAGGTATGAAGTACTGGGTGTAGTAGGAATGTAGTACTGGGTGTAGTAGGTATGTAGTACTGGGTGTAGTAGGTATGTAGTACTGGGTGTAGTAGGTATGTAGTACTGGGTGTAGTAGGTATGTAGTACTGGGTGTAGTACTGGGTTTAGTAGGTATGTAGTACTGGGTGTAGTAGGTATGTAGTACTGGGTGTAGTAGGTATGTAGTACTGGGTGTAGTAGGTATGTAGTCCGTATGTAGCACTGGATGTATTGGGTACGTAGTACTGGATGTAGTAGGTATGTAGTACTGGGTGTAGTAGGTATGTAGTATTGTATGTAGTTGGTATGTAGTACTGGGTGTAGTAGGTATGTAGAACTGGGTGTAGTACTGGGTTTAGTAGGTATGTAGTACTGGGTGTAGTAGGTATGTAGTACTGGGTGTAGTAGGTATGTAGTACTGGGTGTAGTAGGTATGTAGTACTGGGATGTAGTACTGGGTGTAGTAGGTATGTAGTACTGGGTGTAGTAGGGATGTAGTACTGGGTGTAGTAGGTATGTAGTACTGGGTGTAGTAGGTATGTAGTACTGGGTGTAGTAGGTATGTAGTACTGGGTGTAGTAGGTATGTAGTACTGGGTGTAGTAGGTATGTAGTACTGGGTGTAGTAGGTATGTAGTACTGGGTGTAGTAGGTATGTAGTACTGGGTGTAGTAGGTATGTAGTACTGGGTTAAGTAGGTATGTAGTACTGGGTGTAGTAGGTATGTAGTACTGGGTGAAGTAGGTATGTAGTACAGGGTGTAGTAGGTATGTAGTACTGGGTGAAGTAGGTATGTAGTACTGGGTGTAGTAGGTATGTAGTACTGGGTGAAGTAGGAATGTAGTACTGGGTGAAGTAGGTATGTAGTAGGGATGTAGTACTGGATGAAGTAGGTATGTAGTACTGGGTTTAGTAGGTATGTAGTACTGGGTGTAGTAGGTATGTAGTACTGGGTGTAGTACTGGATGAAGTAGGGATGTAGTACTGGGTGTAGTAGGTATGTAGTACTGGGTGTAGTAGGTATGTAGTAGTGGGTGAAGTAGGTATGTAGTAGGGATGTAGTACTGGATGAAGTAGGTATGTAGTACTGGGTGTAGTAGGTATGTAGTACTGGGTGTAGTAGGGATGAAGTACTGGGTGTAGTAGAGATGTAGTACTGGATGAAGTAGGTATGTAGTACTGGGTGTAGTAGGTATGTAGTACTGGATGAAGTAGGTATGTAGTACTGGGTGTAGTAGGGATGTAGTACTGGATGAAGTAGGTATGTAGTACTGGGTGTAGTAGGTATGTAGTACTGGGTGTAGTACTGGGTTTAGTAGGTATGTAGTACTGGGTGTAGTACTGGGTGTAGTAGGTATGTAGTACTGGGTGTAGTAGGGATGTAGTACTGGGTGTAGTACTGGATGAAGTAGGGATGTAGTACTGGGTGTAGTAGGTATGTAGTACTGGGTGAAGTAGGTATGTAGTCGGGATGTAGTACTGGGTGTAGTCGGGATGTAGTACTGGGTGTAGTCGGGATGTAGTACTGGGTGTAGTCGGGATGTAGTACTGGGTGTAGTCGGGATGTAGTACTGGGTGTAGTAGGGATGTAGTACTGGGTGTAGTAGGGATGTAGTACTGGGTGTAGTAGGGATGTAGTACTGGGTGTAGTAGGGATGTAGTACTGGGTGTAGTAGGGATGTAGTACTGGGTGTAGTAGGGATGTAGTACTGGGTGTAGTAGGGATGTAGTAAAGGGTGTAGTAGGGATGTAGTAGGGATGTAGTACTGGGTGTAGTAGGGATGTAGTACTGGGTGTAGTAGGGATGTAGTACTGGGTGTAGTAGGGATGTAGTACTGGATGAAGTAGGTATGTAGTAGGTATGTAGTACTGGGTGTGATATGTGGGGGTTACTCAGAGGACCTGGCACACATGTATTGGGGGCGGGGGCCCCGGTTCCTCTCAGAGCCAATCCTCGCCCGCTCCTGGATGCGGCTTTAATCCGGGTGTGTTACGGGCACTCTGCCTAGACTATCTGAGACAAACAGATCAGACGGAGGCACTGCCGGGGAGAACAGGAGGCGACGGCACCATGAGTAAGACCTCAGGTGAGTGACCCCTAGTCCTCCCAGTATACCAGCGTCTCGATGGGGAGCGAGACCACAAAATCTGAAGGACGGGAAGGGATTGGATGCCCAGAGGCTTGCTGGATTGATTGAGTGGGGGGGGGGGGGGGGTTACATTGGTTTGCAGAAGTTCCTCTGTCAGGAGGGGTAGCATAGTGAGCAAGGGAAGGCTCGTCTGAGATGGGGGTCGTCACTTGGAGGTGGCTGTGGGGACCCATTTAGTGGGGGGGCACTCAGGCTGCGTTCCGGAGGGGAACAAAGTCAGAGCTTCCCCCCCCCACCCCTAGTAGGTAGTACTGGATGTAGTAGGTAGGTAGTAATGAAGGTAGTAGGTAAGTAGTACTGTGTGCAGTTGGTATGTAGTACTGGTATGTAGTACAGGGTGTAGTAGGGATGTAGTAGGTATGTAGTACTGGGATGTAGTACTGGATGAAGTAGGTATGTAGTAGGGATGTAGTACTGGGTGAAGTAGGGATGTAGTAGGGATGTAGTACTGGGTGAAGTAGGGATGTAGTACTGGGATGCTAGTAGGGATGTAGTACTGGGTGCAGTAGGGGATGTAGCACTGGGTGTAGTAAGGATATAGTACTGGTGAGTATGAGTAGTGTAGGGATATGTACTAGGTACGTAGGGATGTAGTACTGGATGAAGTAGGTATGTAGTAGGGATGTAGTACTGGGTGAAGTAGGGATGTAGTAGGGATGTAGTACTGGGTGTAGTAGGGATGTAGTACTGGGTGTAGTAGGGATGTAGTACTGGGTGTAGTAGGGATGTAGTACTGGGTGTAGTAGGGATGTAGTACTGGGTGTAGTAGGGATGTAGTACTGGGTGTAGTAGGGATGTAGTACTGGGTGTAGTAGGGATGTAGTACTGGGTGTAGTAGGGATGTAGTACTGGGTGTAGTAGGGATGTAGTACTGGGTGTAGTAGGGATGTAGTACTGGGTGTAGTAGGGATGTAGTACTGGGTGTAGTAGGGATGTAGTACTGGGTGAAGTAGGGATGTAGTAGGGATGTAGTACTGGGTGAAGTAGGGATGTAGTAGGGATGTAGTACTGGGTGAAGTAGGGATGTAGTAGGGATGTAGTACTGGGTGTAGTAGGGATGTAGTACTGGGTGTAGTAGGGATGTAGTACTGGGTGTAGTAGGGATGTAGTACTGGGTGTAGTAGGGATGTAGTACTGGGTGTAGTAGGGATGTAGTACTGGGTGTAGTAGGGATGTAGTACTGGGTGTAGTAGGGATGTAGTACTGGGTGTAGTAGGGATGTAGTACTGGGTGTAGTAGGGATGTAGTACTGGGTGTAGTAGGATGTAGTACTGGGTGTAGTAGGGATGTAGTACTGGGTGTAGTAGGGATGTAGTACTGGGTGTAGTAGGGATGTAGTACTGGGTGTAGTAGGGATGTAGTACTGGGTGTAGTAGGGATGTAGTACTGGGTGTAGTAGGGATGTAGTACTGGGTGTAGTAGGGATGTAGTACTGGGTGTAGTAGGGATGTAGTACTGGGTGTAGTAGGGATGTAGTACTGGGTGTAGTAGGGATGTAGTACTGGGTGTAGTAGGGATGTAGTACTGGGTGTAGTAGGGATGTAGTACTGGGTGTAGTAGGGATGTAGTACTGGGTGTAGTAGGGATGTAGTACTGGGTGTAGTAGGGATGTAGTAGGGATGTAGTAGGGATGTAGTACTGGGTGTAGTAGGGATGTAGTACTGGGTGTAGTAGGGATGTAGTACTGGGTGTAGTAGGGATGTAGTACTGGGTGTAGTAGGAATGTAGTCCGTATGTAGCACTGGATGTATTGGGTACGTAGTACTGGATGTAGTAGGTAGGTATGGTAGTATGTATGTAGATGTAGTATGTAGTAATGGGTGTAGTACTGGGTTTAGTAGGTATGTAGTACTGGGTGTAGTAGGTATGTAGTACTGGGTGTAGTAGGTATGTAGTACTGGTAGTACTGGATGAAGTAGGAATGTAGTACTGGGTGTAGTAGGTATGTAGTACTGGGTGTAGTAGGGATGTAGTACTGGGTGTAGTAGGGATGTAGTACTGGGTGTAGTAGGGATGTAGTACTGGGTGTAGTAGGGATGTAGTACTGGGTGTAGTAGGGATGTAGTACTGGGTGTAGTAGGGATGTAGTACTGGGTGTAGTAGGGATGTAGTACTGGGTGTAGTAGGGATGTAGTACTGGGTGTAGTAGGGATGTAGTACTGGGTGTAGTAGGGATGTAGTAGGATGTAGTACTGGGTGTAGTAGGGATGTAGTACTGGGTGTAGTAGGTATGTAGTACTGGATGTAGTAGTATGTAGTAATGGATGTAGTACTGGGTGTAGTAGGGATGTAGTACTGGGTGTAGTAGGGATGTAGTACTGGGTGTAGTAGGGATGTAGTACTGGAGTACTGGATGAGTAGGGATGTAGTACTGGGTGTAGTAGGTATGTAGTACTGGGTGTAGTAGGGATGTAGTACTGGGTGTAGTAGGGATGTAGTACTGGGTGTAGTAGGGATGTAGTACTGGGTGTAGTAGGGATGTAGTACTGGGTGTAGTAGGGATGTAGTACTGGGTGTAGTAGGGATGTAGTACTGGGTGTAGTAGGTAGTATGGTAGTACTGGATGTAGTAGGGATGTAGTACTGGGTGTAGTAGGGATGTAGTACTGGGTGAAGTAGGTATGTAGTACTGGGTGTAGTAGGTATGTAGTACTGGGTGTAGTAGGTATGTAGTACTGGGTGTAGTAGGTATGCAGTACTGGGTGTAGTACTGGATGAAGTAGGGATGTAGTACTGGGTGTAGTAGGGATGTAGTACTGGATGAAGTAGGTATGTAGTACAGGGTGTAGTAGGCATGTAGTACTGGGTGTAGTAGGGATTTAGTACTGGGTGTAGTAGGTATGTAGTACTGGGTGTAGTAGGTATGTAGTACTGGGTGTAGTAGGGATGTAGTACTGGGTGTAGTAGGTATGTAGTACTGGGTGTAGTAGGGATGTAGTACTGGGTGTAGTAGGGATGTAGTACTGGGTGTAGTAGGGATGTAGTACTGGGTGTAGTAGGGATGTAGTACTGGGTGTAGTAGGGATGTAGTACTGGGTGTAGTAGGGATGTAGTACTGGGTGTAGTAGGGATGTAGTACTGGGTGTAGTAGGGATGTAGTACTGGGTGTAGTAGGGATGTAGTACTGGGTGTAGTAGGGATGTAGTACTGGGTGTAGTAGGGATGTAGTACTGGGTGTAGTAGGGATGTAGTACTGGGTGTAGTAGGGATGTAGTACTGGGTGTAGTAGGGATGTAGTACTGGGTGTAGTAGGGATGTAGTACTGGGTGTAGTAGGGATGTAGTACTGGGTGTAGTAGGGATGTAGTACTGGGTGTAGTAGGGATGTAGTACTGGGTGTAGTAGGGATGTAGTACTGGGTGTAGTAGGGATGTAGTACTGGGTGTAGTAGGAATGTAGTCCGTATGTAGCACTGGATGTATTGGGTACGTAGTACTGGATGTAGTAGGTAGGTAGGTAGTATTGTATGTAGTTAGTATGTAGTAATGGGTGTAGTACTGGGTGTAGTAGGTATGTAGTACTGGGTGTAGTAGGTATGTAGTACTGGGTGTAGTAGGTATGTAGTACTGGGTGTAGTAGGTATGTAGTACTGGTAGTACTGGATGAAGTAGGTATGTAGTACTGGGTGTAGTAGGTATGTAGTACTGGGTGAAGTAGGTATGTAGTACTGGGTGTAGTAGGTATGTAGTACTGGGTGTAGTAGGTATGTAGTACTGGGTGTAGTAGGTATGTAGTACTGGTAGTACTGGATGAAGTAGGAATGTAGTACTGGGTGAAGTAGGTATGTAGTACTGGGTGAAGTAGGTATGTAGTACTGGGTGTAGTAGGTATGTAGTACTGGGTGTAGTAGGTATGTAGTACTGGGTGTAGTACTGGATGAAGTAGGGATGTAGTACTGGGTGTAGTAGGGATGTAGTACTGGATGAAGTAGGTATGTAGTACAGGGTGTAGTAGGGATGTAGTACTGGGTGAAGTAGGCATGTAGTACTGGGTGTAGTAGGCATGTAGTACTGGGTGTAGTAGGCATGTAGTACTGGGTGTAGAAGGGATGTAGTACTGGATGTAGTAGGGATGTAGTACTGGGTGTAGTAGGTATGTAGTACTGGGTGTAGTAGGGATGTAGTACTGGGTGTAGTAGGGATGTAGTACTGGGTGTAGTAGGGATGTAGTACTGGGTGTAGTAGGGATGTAGTACTGGGTGTAGTAGGGATGTAGTACTGGGTGTAGTAGGGATGTAGTACTGGGTGTAGTAGGGATGTAGTACTGGGTGTAGTAGGGATGTAGTACTGGGTGTAGTAGGGATGTAGTACTGGGTGTAGTAGGGATGTAGTACTGGGTGTAGTAGGGATGTAGTACTGGGTGTAGTAGGTATGTAGTACTGGGTGTAGTAGGTATGTAGTACTGGGTGTAGTAGGGATGTAGTACTGGGTGTAGTAGGGATGTAGTACTGGGTGTAGTAGGGATGTAGTACTGGGTGTAGTAGGTATGTAGTACAGGGTGTAGTAGGGATGTAGTACTGGGTGAAGTAGGCATGTAGTACTGGGTGTAGTAGGCATGTAGTACTGGGTGTAGTAGGTATGTAGTACTGGGTGTAGTAGGGATGTAGTACTGGATGAAGTAGGTATGTAGTACTGGGTTTAGTAGGTATGTAGTACTGGATGAAGTAGGTATGTAGTACTGGTTGTAGTAGGGATGTAGTACTGGATGAGTAGGTATGTAGTAGGGATGTAGTACTGGGTGAAGTAGGTATGTAGTACGGGTGTAGTACTGGGTGAAGTAGGGATGTAGTACTGGGTGTAGTAGGTATGTAGCACTGGGTGTAGTAGGTATGTAGTACTGGTTGTAGTAGGTATGTAGCAGGGATGTAGTACTGGGTATAGTAGGTATGTAGTAGGGATGTAGTACTGGGTGTAGTATGTATGTAGTAGGTATGTAGTACTGGGTGTAGTAGGTATGTAGTACTGGGTGTGAAGTAGGGATGTAGTACTGGATGATAGTAGCAATAGGTATGTAGTACTGGGTGTAGTAGGTATGTAGTACTGGGTGAAGTAGGTATGTAGCACTGGTTGTAGTAGGTATGTAGTACTGGATGTAGTAGGGATGTAGTACTGGATGAAGTAGGTATGTAGTACTGGGTTTAGTAGGTATGTAGTACTGGATGAAGTAGGTATGTAGCACTGGTTGTAGTAGGGATGTAGTACTGGATGAAGTAGGTATGTAGTAGGGATGTAGTACTGGGTGAAGTAGGTATGCAATAGGTATGTAGTACTGGGTGTAGTAGGTATGTAGTACTGGGTGAAGTAGGTATGTAGCACTGGTTGTAGTAGGTATGTAGTACTGGATGTAGTAGGGATGTAGTACTGGATGAAGTAGGTATGTAGTACTGGGTTTAGTAGGTATGTAGTACTGGATGAAGTAGGTATGTAGCACTGGTTGTAGTAGGGATGTAGTACTGGATGAAGTAGGTATGTAGTAGGGATGTAGTACTGGGTGAAGTAGGTATGTAGTACAGGGTGTAGTACTGGGTGAAGTAGGTAAGTAGCACTGGTTGTAGTAGGGATGTAGTACTGGGTGTAGTATGTATGTAGTACTGGTTGTAGTAGGTATGTAGCAGGGATGTAGTACTGGGTATAGTAGGTATGTAGTAGGGATGTAGTACTGGGTGTAGTATGTATGTAGTAGGTATGTAGCAGGGATGTAGTACTGGGTGTAGTAGGTATGTAGTACTGGGTGTAGTAGGTATGTAGTACTGGGTGTAGTAGGGATGTAGTACTGGGTGTAGTAGGGATGTAGTACTGGGTGTAGTAGGGATGTAGTACTGGGTGTAGTAGGGATGTAGTACTGGGTGTAGTAGGGATGTAGTACTGGGTGTAGTAGGGATGTAGTACTGGGTGTAGTAGGGATGTAGTACTGGTGTAGTAGGATGTAGTAGGGATGTAGTACTGGGTGTAGTAGGGATGTAGTACTGGGTGTAGTAGGGATGTAGTACTGGGTGTAGTAGGGATGTAGTACTGGGTGTAGTAGGGATGTAGTACTGGGTGTAGTAGGTATGTAGTAGGGATCTAGTACTGGATGTAGTAGGGATCTAGTACTGGATGAAGTAGGTATGTAGTACTGGATGAAGTAGGTATGTAGTACTGGATGAAGTAGGTATGTAGTACTGGATGTAGTAGGTATGTAGTAGGGATGTAGTAAAGGGTGTAGTAGGGATGTAGTAGGGATGTAGTACTGGGTGTAGTAGGGATGTAGTACTGGATGAAGTAGGTATGTAGTAGGTATGTAGTACTGGGTGTGATATGTGGGGGTTACTCAGAGGACCTGGCACACATGTATTGGGGGCGGGGGCCCCGGTTCCTCTCAGAGCCAATCCTCGCCCGCTCCTGGATGCGGCTTTAATCCGGGTGTGTTACGGGCACTCTGCCTAGACTATCTGAGACAAACAGATCAGACGGAGGCACTGCCGGGGAGAACAGGAGGCGACGGCACCATGAGTAAGACCTCAGGTGAGTGACCCCTAGTCCTCCCAGTATACAGCTATCCTAGAAGTCTGCCATGCTGGGGGTTGTAGTTCTTCAGGTGTAGTGTTACTGTGAGGCTGAGATTACACGTTGGGGGCAGATTCTTATGGGGGGCATGTGGCGATCTCCTTCATATTTTCTCCCCTGAGTTCTGTCGGGCAGAGTTGTGGTTTCTTGGCGTTTCCGGGGTGTAAGTACTGAGGTAGGTGCTCATTCTGGAGGGCCGGCACTCTGGGGTCTTCCTGGCTATGAGGAGCATCACTTCTATCTCTTCACTCTTCAGCTGGATGCAGACGCTGTGGACCAGGATTCAGATCCCCCTCGGAAGCCATGAAAGGTAGGATGCGGTTATTGGGTGCCCCCCCCAGATCCCCTCATACTGCCGCGCGGCCCGTCTGACTGACCGGTCCATCTATGTGCAGGTCCACCAGAGGAGATCATGTATGTGCCGTGTGTCTATCGCTGCACCGGGATTAAGCAGCCGGACTACTTGGCCACTGTGGATGTAAACCCCGAGTCTCCCCAGTACTGCCAGGTATCATCTATGTGGTCTATTACTAGCGGGTCATGATGCATCAGGTGACTGTACGTCCGTACGCGGCTCTAGTATCAGAGTGTGAGCTCTGTGGGTGAGTGTAGGTCCTCCTCGGGGAGCGCAGGAGGTGATACGTTCTCCATTTTCCAGGTCATTCACCGTCTGCCGATGCCCCACCTGGACGATGAGCTGCACCACTCGGGCTGGAACACCTGCAGCAGTTGCTTTGGGGACCACTCTAAAGTGAGGAACAAGCTGATCCTGCCCTGTCTCATATCCTCCAGGGTCTACGTGGTAGATGTGGGCACTGACCCACGAGCCCCTCGCCTGCACAAGGTGGGTGTCACCTGAGGTTGTCCAGTTTTTCTATGTCTCCTGGGTGCTGATAGCTATGTCCGCTCTACAGGTTGTGGAAGCTGAAGATGTGAAGAAGAAGTGCGGCCTGGAGAACCTGCACACCTCCCACTGCCTGGGCTGTGGGGAGATCATGATCAGCGCTATGGGAGACCCTGAAGGGAATGGGAAAGGTGAGAGTGCCCCCTAATGATAACCGCGATGCGAGTGCTCTCCGTGATACATGTGTCAGCTCCAGTAACTTCTGCTCCACATCTCAGGAGGCTTTGTTTTGCTGGATGGCGAGACGTTCGAAGTGAAGGGGAACTGGGAGGTAGAAGGACAAGCGGCACCGTTCGGCTACGACTTTTGGTACCAACCGCGGCACAACGTCATGATCAGCACCGAGTGGGGGGCCCCAAGGGTGTTTAGTAAGGGCTTCAGACTTGAAGATGTCCAAGCTGGTAAGCTGAAGGATGACCACCACTAACCAAACCTCTTCTGTCCACTGCCTTCCCTAGCTGCCGTGGGCGACTTTGGACTAAATTAGGTTTTCATTCCAGGACACTACGGCCGCCGGTTACATGTATGGGACTGGACCAAGCACACCCGTATACAGAGCCTGGATCTCGGGGAGGACGGACAAGTACCCCTTGGTATCCGGTTCTTACATAATCCAGATTCGGACCAGGCCTTGATGTGTTGTGCTCTCAGCAGTTCAGTACTTCGTGTTTATAAGACAGAGGTGAGGAGCCCCAAACAGGGGCCACTTCTGGTGGCATCTGACCAGCTCTTCTCTACAATGTCCTGTCTTGGGGTCTTCAGGCTCCTCGTGGTCTTCTCTTGTTGTCATGTTGTCTGTGACCACCGTGGATCTCACATGCTGTCTTCTCTGGTCACAGGGTGGACAGTGGAAGACTGAAAAGGTCATCCAGGTCAGAAGTAAGAACGTGGAAGGATGGCTATTGCCGGAGATGCCAGGTAAGCCCGTGTTCTGGCTTGTTATAGGGGTCCTCGTCTGGCTCTATTACACGACCTGAGGTTTTGGGGCCCTCAAGCTTTGGCTCTTTCCTCTTTGACCTAGCAGGGTTCATCTCAGACATTGTGATTTCACTGGATGATCGCTTCCTCTACTTCAACAACTGGCTTCATGGAGACGTCCGGCAGTACGACATCACCAACATCCGTCACCCCAGAATGGTGGGACAGGTATGTGGCCACCTAGAGAGGGCGTGGTACATAGGCCCAGCCTGGGGACCCTCATCATGTGCTTCCTCCACACAGGTATTTATAGGGGGCTGCATTGTGAAGGGGGGTCCAGTGACCGCTGTGGAAGACTCTGAGCTGCACGCCCCACCGGATCCATTACTTATAAAGGTGAGGACAGATCTCCACGGATGGGATCCAGGACATGATCCATGAGTCTTATAGGGGAGGAGGGCCCCGGGGCCCCAAATCGCCATACTATCATCTCCTGTCCTGTGTGTGTTATAGGGGAGGAGGGTCCCATATCACCATACTATCATCTCCTGTCCTGTGTGTCTTATAGGGGAGGAGGGCCCCGGGGCCCCATATCACCATACTATCATCTCCTGTCCTGTGTGTCTTATAGGGGAGGAGGGCCCGGGGCCCCATATCACCATACTATCATCTCCTGTCCTGTGTGTCTTATAGGGGGGGAGGGCCCCATATCACCATACTATCATATCCTGTCCTGTGTCTCTTATAGGGGAGGAGGGCCCCGGGGCCCCATATCACCATACTATCATCTCCTGTCCTGTGTCTCTTATAGGGGAGGAGGGCCCGGGGCCCCAAATCGCCATACTATCATCTCCTGTCCTGTGTGTGTTATAGGGGAGGAGGGCCCCATATCACCATACTATCATCTCCTGTCCTGTGTGTCTTATAGGGAGGAGGGTCCCCGGGCCCCATATCACCATACTATCATCTCCTGTCCTGTGTCTCTTATAGGGGAGGAGGGCCCGGGGCCCCAAATCGCCATACTATCATCTCCTGTCCTGTGTGTGTTATAGGGGAGGAGGGCCCCATATCACCATACTATCATCTCCTGTCCTGTGTGTCTTATAGGGGAGGAGGGTCCCCGGGGCCCCATATCACCATACTATCATCTCCTGTCCTGTGTGTCTTATAGGGGAGGAGGGTCCCCGGGGCCCCATATCACCATACTATCATCTCCTGTCCTGTGTGTGTTATAGGGGAGGAGGGCCCCATATCACCATACTATCATCTCCTGTCCTGTGTGTCTTATAGGGGAGGAGGGTCCCCGGGGCCCCATATCACCATACTATCATCTCCTGTCCTGTGTGTCTTATAGGGGAGGAGGGTCCCCGGGGGCCCCCAGATGATCCAGCTCAGCCTGGACGGGAGGAGGCTCTATGTGACCACGTCTCTGTACAGCGCCTGGGACAAGCAGTTCTACCCCGACATGATCCGGTAAGAAATGATCGGCACGTGGCGCCCCCCGAGGTCAGCGTCTGGCCTCGTCCAGTTCTGTGGGATCCGATTAGATATTTGGAGGAGATTGAGTTACTAATGAGAATCTGGAGGCCTGCTCCCAGATACTGGTGACACTGGATACTGGTTGATACTGGTGACACTGGATACTGGTGAGAACGGGATCATGTCTGGCAGTTGGGATTTAACGTATTATTTGTCCATAAGGCGGCGCTGTCCTCACGCCCAGATCCCTGTACACTGACCTCTGAGTGAGGGACGCCTCATGTGCAATTGATATGTGGCCCCTCGGGGCCAAAGCTGACGTCTCTTCTCCTCTAGGGACGGCTGTGTCATGCTGCGGGTCGATGTGGACATCACGGACGGCGGGCTCAAGGTGAACCCTGATTTCCTGGTAGATTTTGGGAAGGAGCCACATGGACCGGTGCTTGTCCACGAGCCCAGGTACCCCGGAGGAGACTGCACGTCCGACATCTGGGTGTAGCGGCCGATGACGGGTCACAGCTTCTAATTAGGAGAAAAGTAGGAGGAGCCTAGTGGTTCTTCATTTGCATAGAGCGCCAGTTACTCTACTGAGGGCCCTTGGTCCACTTGTAGGGGCCCGGGGTATAACAGAACAATAAAATATGAGGCTGAAATCGGTTTCTTATTTCTCATTTTTTCCTCCCTACGTTCCAACAGCCATAACTCTTATTTTTCTCTTCACACAGCCAGACGAGGGCTTATTTTCCGTATTTTTTTTTATTTTTTGCATGAGGGCTTGTTTTGCCATAATGAAATGTAGTTTTTTATTGGCGCCATTTTTGTGGTATGTACGACTTTTTGAACATTTCTATTAATTTTTTTGGGGGGACACGATGACTACATTTTTTTTCTGTTACGGGTTCACTGCGCTGGAAGTTTCTTTTTTTATATGTTTTAATAGTTCAGACTTTGATTATTTATATATTTTTATATGTAAAATTGGTAACGTTTTTTTTTTTTAGAGCTATTAGCCCCCTTAGGGGGCTAGAACCCTTGTCCTATTCACCCTTATAGAGCTCTATTGGGGTGAATAGGATTTTTACACTGTCCCTGCTGAGCTCTGCCTCGTGCACAGCTCAGCGTGAAGCTTCAGCAGCGTCCAGGCTGCCATGGCAACTGATTGGAGCCTTGCGATTCAACGTTGATTGCAGCACCTGAGGGGTTAAATGATGGGGGCGGCATGATTGCCTCTCCCCATAATTGCGGCCAGGTGAGCTCATACATAGGCACGGCATTGTGTGTTAGGCTACGTTCACACGACGACATTTGTCGCGCAACAAAAAGTCGCACTATTGTCGCACGACAATTTTTATAATGGGAGTCTATGGTGTCGCAGTGCGACATGCGACATGCTGCGACTGCGACACGACAGTTGGAAAAAATCCATCCCTTTGTGCCCTATTTGTCGTGCGACAATTGTCGTCGTGTGACCGTAGCCTTAAGGGGTTAATATCGTGCCTCTTCCGAAACGCGAAAAATGTGGAAGTCGGCTATTGAGCCAAAGCGGGGTATGTGCGGACCAGCTGGTCGCCTCCTCAAGGCCAGCTAAAACGAGATATCCCACAATTTGACCATCATGGGCTCCGGAGGAGAGAGATGGCTCAGCGCAGCTCCCCTCCGAAGAATCGCCTGAAGGGATCCGTCAGCCAATCCCCTCTAACGTCATGCTAGGGGCCTGCCCGCAGAATCCCAGGCAGACACTGCGCAGACGCAGCGGCTCACACACATCTCCTGACTGAGACACCAGGCAGGACGAAACCAAAGAAACCCCGGGTAAACCAGGAAAACGTACCTCACGCTTCAGTGCTGTGCAAATCCAAGATGGCGTCGTCGCCTTCCAGCTCCAGACACGCCATGAGGAGACCGGCCTCAGAGGAGCTTCCGGAAAGTGCTTCATCTGGAAAAAGGAAAGGCGAGTAAGTGAGGGATGGGCGAACGGCTCCCTGAAAAGCCATAGATCAGGAAAACATCAGTATGTCAGCAGCGCAGGATCTCATGGCGGACCGCACACCATCAGAGCGGACAGGGTGCCGTCCAGTACCAAGAGAGGTCCGCAGAGGGAGCCCCTGACCCTCGCCCAGGAAACACACTCAGGTACTCCTAATACACACTGTGCATCTCCCTCTCTTCATATGGCAGACATGACGGGCCACTTCAAAACCTCAAAATGGCTGATTCAACGTTTTTGGTTGCTTCATTTCCCGCAAAAAAATTAAATAAAAAGTGATACCATTTGGGGGTGTGTAAGACTTTTCAATCAATGAAAAGTACAGATCGCCCGCAAAAAATGAGCCCCCAAAGGGCTCTGTACAGAGAACTGCCGAAAAGTTATAGGGGTCTGCATGCGGCAACGAAAAAATAAAACGGATTTTCCAATTTATCTTCTATAATTTAACCAGCATAAAAACGCAAGAAAAACTCTGCATGCAAGGCGGGGGCGGGTCACGCCTTATGTAAGGTGGGGGCGGGTCACTCCGCATGTAAGGCATGCAAGGCGGGGGCGGGTCACGCCTTATGTAAGGCGGGGCGGGTCACGCCTTATGTAAGGTGGAGGCGGGTCACTCCGCATGTAAGGCATGCAAGGCGGGGGCGGGTCACGCCTCATGTAAGGTGGGGCGGGTCACTCCGCATGTAAGGCGGGGGGGTAATGCCTCATGCAAGGCGGGGCGGGTCACTCCGCATGCAAGGCGGGGGCGGGTCATGCCTTATGTAAGGTGGGGGCGGGTCACTCCGCATGCAAGGCGGGGGCGGGTCATGCCTCATGTAAGGTGGGGGCGGGTCACTCCGCATGCAAGGCGGGGCGGGTCATCCTTATGCAAGGTGGGGCGGGTCACTCCACATGCAAGGCGGGGCGGGTCATGCCTCATGCAAGGCGGGGCGGGTCACTCCGCATGCAAGGCGGGGCGGGTCATGCCTTATGCAAGGTGAGGGCGGGTCACTCCGCATGCAAGGCGGGGGCGGGTCATGCCTCATGTAAGGTGGGGGCGGGTCACTCCACATGCAAGGCGGGGGCGGGTCATGCCTTATGTAAGGTGGGGGCGGGTCACTCCGCATGCAAGGCGGGGGCGGGTCACTCCGCATGCAAGGTCAGGGTGAATCACTCTGCATGCAAGGTCAGGGCGGATCACTCTGCATGTAAGGCGCGGGCGGATCACTCTGCATGTAAGGCGCGGGCGGATCACTCTGCATGCAAGGCGCGGGCGGATCACTCTGCATGTAAGGCGCGGGCGGATCACTCTGCATGTAAGGCGCGGGCGGATCACTCTGCATGTAAGGCGCGGGCGGATCACTCTGCATGTAAGGCGCGGGCGGATCACTCTGCATGTAAGGCGCGGGCGGATCACTCTGCATGTAAGGCGCGGGCGGATCACTCCTGCATGTAAGGCGCGGGGCGGGTCACTCTGCATGCAAGGCGCGGGCGGGTCACTCCTGCATGCAAGGCGGGGCGGGTCACTCTGCATGCAAGGCGCGAGGCGGGTCACTCTGCATGGCGGCACTCATGCGGCGGGGCGGATCACTCTCATGCAAGGCGGCGGGCGGATCACTCTGCATGTAAGGCGGCGGGCGGAGTCACTCTGCATGTAAGGCGCGGGCGGATCACTCTGCATGCAAGGCGGGGGCGGATCACTCTGCATGCAAGGCGGGGCGGATCACTCCTGCATGTAAGGCGCGGGCGGATCACTCTGCATGTAAGGCGAGGCGGGTCACTCCTGCATGTAAGGCGCGGGCGGATCACTCTGCATGTAAGGCGCATGCGGGGCGGATCACTCTGCATGTAAGGCGCGGGCGGATCACTCGCATGCAAGGCGGGGCGGATCACTCTGCATGTAAGGCGGCGGGCGGCGATCACTCTCGCATGCAAGGCGCGGGCGGATCACCTCATGCAAGGCGCGGGCGGATCACCTCATGCAAGGTGGGGCGGGTCACTCATGCAAGGCGCGGGCGGATCACTCTCATGCAAGGCGGGGCGGATCACTCTGCATGTAAGGCGCGAGGCGGATCACTCTGCATGTAAGGCGCGGGCGGATCACTCTGCATGTAAGGCGGGGGCGGGTCACTCTGCATGCAAGGCGGCGGGCGGGTCACTCTGCATGCAAGGCGCGGGCGGGTCACTCCTGCATGCAAGGGCTGCAGGGCGGGTCACTCCTGCATGCAAGGTGCGGGCGGGTCACTCTGCATGCAAGGTGCGGGCGGATCACTCTCATGCAAGGCGGGGCGGATCACTCTCATGCAAGGTGGGGCGGGTCACTCCTGCATGCAAGGTGCGGGCGGATCACTCCTGCATGCAAGGCGCGGGCGGGTCACTCCTGCATGCAAGGTGCGGGCGGGTCACTCTCATGCAAGGCGCGGGCGGGTCACTCTGCATGCAAGGCGGGGGCGGGTCACTCTCATGCAAGGCGGGGCGGGTCACTCCGCATGTAAGGCGGGGGGCGGGTCACTCCGCATGTAAGGCGGGGGGCGGGTCACTCCTCATGCAAGGCGGGGGCAGGTCACGCCGCATGCAAGGCGGGGGGCGGGTCACGCCGCACGCAAGGCGGGGGGCGGATCACGCCTCATGTAAGGCGCGGGCGGATCACTCGCATGCAAGGCGCGGGCGGATTACTCTGACTGTTTCCATCTATATAGATGTGGTCCTATGACCAGTGTGGCCCTCCTCGGTGTGCACGGTGCTGGCTGGGACCCCGGACTAGGCGAAACCGCCCCAAGTACCTCCAGCAAAACCCAGGGCCCCGGAGTCTCATGCTCAGGGCGATATCAGGCGCCTCCCACACATAAAACCGGACTGGTCCCCATCAACAATGGCGTGTCACCAAGATCTTTGCTAGGATTTCAGTATGACGCTCAGCAAGGATATTGGCCCATAGGAGCCACAGTCTGTCGGGCCCTTCCCCCTGGGGACTCAACCTGCAAGGGGGGTGACTCCTCACCGGCCCAAGTATTAACTGGCGAGTGGTCTGAGATGTCACTTTCTGAAGGAAAGTATGGGAGCGTCACCACCTCAGCCAGGGGCCCCTGCAGGCCATCCCAGGAGCAGGGTCCAATTCAGTCAGCGGTAAAGTCATGCAGTATTAGGTGGGGCAGGGTCGTGGCACCTACCACGTAAAAGAACGACCCCCAGGGTCTGGAAGGACCAGGATAGTGACCCTGCAGGTGGTGCTGAGTGAAGCGGGCTCTGGATCATAGATCCGTCCCCGCACAGTCCTCCGATGTATGGGCCCCGCCGAGAGGGCGAGACGGCGGTTCAGTTCTGGTTCCTCAGATCCTAGTTTTAAAATGGTTTTCAAGCTGAAGAATGGACGACTTTCCCCTCGTCGGAGCCCGAACATTGGGATCTCTGTACAGCATCCAGTGATCTGGGCTCACGTGGCTCACCACTAATGGTAGGCAGAAGAGACCACATGTGGGGTGGAGGAACACAAGAACTGGGGCATGGAGCCAGGAGGTAACCTCTTCAGATTGTCCCAGCGCTCGCTTCTGCACATCCGGGAATTCCGTGGGCACGCTCCACACTCAAGAGGGGAGAAAAAGTCCTCCAGTATTAATAATGCCCCATTAGTGGCCCCCAGTACTAATAATGCCCCCATTAGTGGCCCCCAGTACTAATAATGCCCCCATTAGAGGCCCCCAGTATTAATAATGCCCCCATTAGAGGCCCCCAGTATTAATAATGCCCCACATTAGGGGCCCCCAGTACTAATAATGCCCCTTTAGTGGCCCCCAGAATTAATAATGCCCCCATTGGAGGCCCCAGTATTAATAATGCCCCCATTAGAGGCCCCCAGTACTAATAATGCCCCCATTAGTGGCCCCCAGTACTAATAATGCCCCCACTAGTGGCCCCCAGTACTAATAATGCCCCCACTAGTGGCCCCCAGTACTAATAATGCCCCCATTAGAGGCCCCATTAGAGGCCCCAGTACTAATCATGCCCCCATTAGAGGCCCCCAGTATTAATAATGCCCCCATTAGAGGCCCCCGAGTAATAATAATGCCCCATTAGTGGCCCCAGTATTAATAATGCTCCCATTAGAGGCCCCCAGTATTAATAATGCCCCCATTAGTGGCCTCCAGTATTAATAATGCCCCATTAGAGGCCCCAGTATTAATAATGCTCCCATTAGAGGCCTCCAGTATTAATAATGCTCCCATTAGTGGCCCCCAGTATTAATAATGGCCCCATTAGAGGCCCCCTATATTAATAATGCCCCCATTAGAGGCCCCCAGTACTAATAATGCTCCCATTAGTGGCCTCCAGTATTATTAATGCCCCCATTAGTAGCCCTCAGTATTAATAATGCCCCCATTAGAGGCCCCCAGTACTAATAATGCTCCCATTAGTGGCCCCCAGTATTAATAATGCCCCATTACAGCCTAGTATAATAATGCCCCATTAGAGGCCTCCAGTATTAATAATGCCCCCATTAGTGGCCCCCAGTATTAATAATGCCCCCAGTATTAATAATGCCCCCATTAGTGGCCCCCAGTATTAATAATGCCCCCAGTATTAATAATGCCCCCATTAGAGGCTCCCAGTATTAATAATGCCCCCATTAGAGGCCCCAGTATTAATAATGCCCCCATTAGTGGCCCCCAGTATTAATAATGCCCCCAGTATTAATAATGCCCCATTAGCGGCCTCCAGTATTAATAATGCCCCCATTAGCGGCCTCCAGTATTATTTATGCCCCCATTAGCGGCCTCCAGTATTATTTATGCCCCCATTAGTGGCCTTCAGTATCATTAATGCCCCCATTAGCGGCCTCCAGTATTAATAATGCCCCCATTAGCGGCCTCTAGTATTATTTATGCCCCCATTAGCGGCCTCTAGTATTATTTATGCCCCCATTAGCGGCCTCCAGTATTAATAATGCCCCCATTAGCGGCCTCCAGTATTAATAATGCCCCATTATTAATTAATGCCCCCATTAGAGGCCCCCTATATTAATAATGCCCCCATTAGAGGCCCCCAGTATTAATGCCCCCATTAGAGGCCCCAGTACTAATAATGGCCCCATTAGAGGCCCCCAGTACTAATAATGCCCCCATTAGAGGCCTCCAGTATTAATAATGCCCTCCAGTATTAATAATGCCCCCATTAGTGGCCCCCAGTATTAATAATGCCCCCATTAGAGGCCCCCAGTTTTAATAATGCCCCATTAGAGGCCCCTAGTATTAATAATGCCCCATTAGAGGCCCCCAGTATTAATGCCCCCATTAGAGGCCCCCAGTACTAATAATGCCCCCATTAGAGGCCTCCAGTACTAATAATGCCCCCATTAGAGGCCCCCAGTACTAATAATGCTCCCATTAGTGGCCCCCCAGTACTAATAACGCCCCCAGTAATTATGCCCCCCAGTACTAATAGAGGCCCCCAGTACTAATAATGCCCCCATTAGAGGCCCCCAGTACTAATAATGCCCCCATTAGAGGCCCCCCAGTACTAATAATGCTCCCATTAGTGGCGCCCAGAATTAATAATGCCCCCATTAGAGACCCCCAGTACTAATAATGCCCCCATTAGAGGCCCCCAGTACTAATAATGCCCCCATTAGAGGCCCCCAGTACTAATAATGCCCCCATTAGAGGCCCCCCAGTACTAATAATGCCCCTTTCCCACTCTTCATGTGCAAAATAAATAAATATCTAGCCCTCGCCTCCTCCACTTGATGGCGCTGTGGTGAACACTGCTGCTTCCAGTCAATGCGCTGGTCCTGTCCTGAGCGGCTCCACCACATGGAGGACGAGAGGGGCGGCGCGCACTAGTAACAGTGGACGGGTGAACACACACTAGACTCCGAGTTCCCCCACATGCCATAGGCTAACCAACATGGCGGTGTGCGGGCAAGAAAACACAACAGTGCCGTACTCACCGCAGAAAACATACCGCCTTAGAAATGCCCGATAACTGTCCCTAATAAATCTGAACGGGGCGTCCTGGGGGGAATCGGTGAAAGGGGCGTCAAAATACAAACGATGGGCACAAAAAAACGTAAAAGGGTTCAATGGATTCAGGCCAGTGACCTCACACTGCCGGCCTTCAGAGGCTGACGTCCCCGTCAGATACCCGGGCCATGACAACCAGCATCAGAGTGGGCAGCCGGTCTCTGATCAGCGAGCCGGGCCCGTGTGATGCCCAGAACCTGTTC
The DNA here is from genome assembly GCA_033119425.1 of Bufotes viridis. NCBI lineage: Eukaryota > Metazoa > Chordata > Amphibia > Anura > Bufonidae > Bufotes > Bufotes viridis. The sequence goes on from CM065599.1 coordinate 70,048,847, forward strand.
GGGTTAGGCTGCTCTCTGATGGGGGCGTCGCCCTCTGTGCGTTGGAAGTGTGAGGTCACTGGTGCTGGCCTGAATCTACTTACCACTTAGTCTCACTTTTGTGTGCCCGTCATTTGTATTTTGACGTCCCTTTCGCCGGTTCCCCTGGGACGCCCCCTGCAGATGATTTATTACTGGAGGAGCCTTCAGCCTCTCAATAAAACCAATACATGGGCCAAAAAATAGGGCATTGGGCACTTCCAAAAATAAGAAATAAATCACTGCCCAGGGAGGACGCTAAACAGGAAAGAAAAATACTTCATGAGGTAGACATTAAACACCGCCACACTGAATATACTCACCACGCTCCGCTGCTCCCTGTGCGGGCAGGAAAACGCCAGTGTCGGTGGATGCAGCCATGGCAGGTGGGGATGGGGACCAGCCACCCTAGTGTCACCCGCAATACCGTTATACGCAGCTATGGTACCGCTATATGGTCACACTATACCGTCATGCACAGCTATGGTACCGCTATATGGTCACACTATACCGTCATGCACAGCTATGGTACCGCTATACGGTCACACTATACCGTCATGCACAGCTATGGTACCGCTATACGGTCACACTATACCGTCATGCACAGCTATGGTACCGCTATACGGTCACACTATACCGTCATGCACAGCTATGGTACCGCTATACGGTCACACTATACCGTCATGCACAGCTATGGTACCGCTATACGGTCACACTATACCGTTATACACAGCTATGGTACCGCTATACGGTCACACTATACCGTCATACACAGCTATGGTACCACTATACGGTCACACTATACCGTCATGCACAGCTATGGTACCGCTATACGGTCACACTATACCGTCATACACAGCTATGGTACCACTATACGGTCACACTATACCGTCATGCACAGCTATGGTACCACTGTACGGTCACACTATACCGTCATGCACAGCTATGGTACCGCTATACGGTCACACTATACCGTCATGCACAGCTATGGTACCGCTATACGGTCACACTATACCGTCATACACAGCTATGGTACCACTATACGGTCACACTATACCTTCATGCACAGCTATGGTACCACTGTACGGTCACACTATACCGTCATGCACAGCTATGGTACCGCTATACGGTCACACTATACCGTCATACACTGCTATGGTACCGCTATACGGTCACACTATACCGTCATGCACAGCTATGGTACCGCTATACGGTCACACTATACCTTCATGCACAGCTATGGTACCACTATACGGTCACACTATCGTATACGGTCACACTATACCGTCATACACAGCTATGGTACTGCTATACGGTCACACTATACCGTCATGCACAGCTATGGTACCGCTATACGGTCACACTATACCGTCATGCACAGCTATGGTACCGCTATACGGTCACACTATACCGTCATGCACAGCTATGGTACCACTATACGGTCACACTATCGTATACGGTCACACTATACCGTCATGCACAGCTATGGTACCGCTATACGGTCACACTATACCGTCATGCACAGCTATGGTACCGCTATACGGTCACACTATACCGTCATGCACAGCTATGGTACCACTATACGGTCACACTATACCGTCATGCACAGCTATGGTACCGCTATACCCAGCTTGCCAGTTGCCATCACAACCACACTTACAGGGCGCCCACAGTGAGTAGATTGTCAGCTCCTCTGCCACACCAACTGAGGCGGCTGACAACATTCTCAGACAACGTGTCAGCACAACAGGGGAAACGAGGTAGCGACCAGGCTCCAGCGTGCTACTCTCATGGTGCTGGGACTACAACTCCCAGCATGGTTACACTTTCTATAAGCCCCGCCCTCCCATGACGACAGAACTTTTCGGAGGGGCCTGGTTTCGTTACTCCACTGCTTCTCAACCCACCTTGAATGTTGTGACATGAGACACACTCCCTTTTTGCGCGCCTAACATTGTGAGCCAATCACATTAAGGTTACTAAGGAGAAGTAGGAGCATCGGCCAATGAAAACTCCCGTTTTTTCAGTCTCCTGGTAAGTTTTGACACAGCGGCCAATGAAATATCCAGCCTGAGGGAAGAGACGAGACGCTGTCAGCCAATCAGAAAAAAGGACTCGGTGGAGGCTCCCGTGGCGGCGGTAGGTGGATTCCCGGGGATTCTCAGCTGTGTCCTCGGGGTCGTTACGTCCGGGACCCTGGAGACGAGTCACACGGGCCGTTACCGACCCCGCAGCCCCGTGCAGCGGGTGTCACCCGCTCAAGCTATCATATCGCGATAGGCGGCTGTCACGAGTGGGCGGAGACACGTGGGGGTGAAATAACTTAGGATGAGGTCACCGGGTAACAATATCCCGCCCAGAGCCGGGGGAGGGGGCGAGTAGTGACCCAAGTCCGCATGTGGGGGTGACGCCCCAGTCTTGAGGCCGAAAATAGGGCACACCCGAATAGTGACTGAACACCCCAATAATGACCGAACCCAAACACCCTGTACTACACGATAACACCCCATTACTGACCCGAACACCCCAATAGTGACCGAACCTGAACACCCTGTACTACACGATAACACCCCATTACTGACCCAAATCCGAACACCCCAATATTGACCGAACCTGAACACCCCAATAGTGACCGAACACCCCAATATTTACCGAATCCGAACACCCCAATAGTGACCGAACCCGAACACCCTGTACTACACGATAACACCCCATTACTGACCCGAATCCGAACACCCCAATAGTAACCAAACACCCCCATATTGACCGAACCCCCCAATAATGACCGAACCCGAACACCCTGTACTACACAATTACACCCCAATACTGACCTGAACACCCCAATAGTGACCGAACCTGAACACCCTGTACTACACGATAACACCCCATTACTAACCCGAACCCCCCAATAGTGACCGAACCCGAACACCCCAATATTGACCGAACCCGAACACCCCAATAGTGACCGAACCCAAACACCCTGTACTACACGGTAACACCCCATGACTGACCCGAACACCCCAATAGTAACCAAACACCCCAATATTGACCGAACCCGAACACCCCAATAGTGACCCAACCCCCCAATAATGACCGAACCCGAACACCCTGTACTACACGATAACACCCCATTACTGACCCGAACACCCCAATAGTGACCGAACACCCCAATATTGACCGAACCTGAACACCCCAATAGTGACCGAACCCGAACACCCTGTACTACACGATAACACCCCATTACTGACCCGAACCCCCCAATAGTGACCGAACCCGAACACCCCAATAGTAACCAAAGACCCCAATATTGACCAAACCTGAACACCCCAATAGTGACCGAATACCCACTCCCTATACTACACGATAACACCCCATTACTGACCCGAACAGCCCAATAGTGACTGGACCCCCAATACTAACCGAACCCCCCAATAATGACCGAACCCCCCCAATATTGAGCAAACCCCAACACCCCGTACTACAGGATAACACCCCAATAATGACTGGACCCCCAATACTAACCAAACCCCCCAATAATGACCGAACACCCCGTACTACAGGATAACACCCCATTACTGATCCGAACACCCCAATAATGACTCGACCCCCAATACTAACCGAACCCAGCAATAATGACCGAACCTGAACACCCTGTACTACACGATAACACCCCAATACTGACCTGAACACCCCAATACTGACCAAGCACCCCAATAGGGACCCTAACCCAAACACCCCATTACTGACCAAGCACCCCAATAGTGACCAAACCCGAACACCCCAGTACTAACTGAACACCCCAATAATGACCAAATCCGAACACCGCGTACTACAGGATAACCCCCCAATACTGACCCCCAATACTAACCGAACACCCCAATAATGACCGAATCCGAACACCCTGTACTACAGGATAACACCCCAATAATGACTGGACCCCCAATACTAACCAAACCCCCCAATAATGACCGAACACCCCGTACTACAGGATAACACCCCATTACTGATCCGAACACCCCAATAATGACTCGACCCCCAATACTAACCGAACCCCCCAATAATGACCGAATCCGAACACCCAGTACTACAGGATAACACCCCATTACTGACTCGAACACCCCAATACTGACTAAGCACCCCAATAGGGACCCTAACCCAAACACCCTATTACTGACCAAGCACCCCAATAGTGACCAAACCCGAACACCCCAGTACTAACTGAACACCCCAATAATGACCAAATCCGAACACCCCGTACTACAGGATAACACCCACCAATACTAACCGAACACCCCAATACTGACCAGACCCCCCCCCCTGTATTACAGGATAACACCCCAATACTGACCCCCAATACTAACCGAACACCCCAATACTGACCGAATCCGAACACCCTGTACTACAAGATAACACCCTAATACTGACCGGACCCCCCAATACTGACCAAACCCTCCAATAGTGAACTAAACACCCTGTACTACAGGATAACACCCCAATAGTGACCCAAACACCCCAATAGTGACCCAAACACCCCAATAATGAGCAAACACCCCAGTAATGACCAAACACCCCATACTACAGGATAACACCCCAAAACTTACCAAACACCCCAATACTGACCGAACCCCCCCAATAATGACCGAACACCCCATACTACAGGTTAACACCCTAAGGCCCCTTTCACACGGGCGAGTTTTCCACGCACGGGTGCAATGCGTGACGTGAACGCACAGCACCCGCACTGAATCCTGACCCATTCATTTCAATGGGGCTGTGTACATGAGCGTTTTTTTGCATGCATCACTTCTGCGTTGCGTGAAAATAGCAGCATGTTCTATAGTCTATGTTTTTCACGCAGCCCAGGCCCCATAGAAGTGAATGGGGCTGCGTGAAAAACGCATTGCATCCGCAAGCAAGTGCGGATGCGTTGCGTTTTTCACTGATGGTTGCTAGGAGATGTTGTTTGTAAACCTTCAGTTTTTTATCACGCGCGTGAAAAACGCATCAAAACGCATTGCACCCGCGGAAAAAACTGAACAACTGAACGCAGTCGCAGGCAAAACTGAATGGCTTTGTCTGTGAAATCGCACAGTTTTCACTGAACGCATCCGCAACGCATCCGGACCTAATCCAGACACGCTCGTGTGAAAGAGGCTTAATAATGACCAAACCCGAACAACCCATACTACAAGGTAACACCACTGTAATGACTTGAACACCCCAATAATGAACGAACACCCCATCTACAGAATTACACCCCAATAATGACCTGAACATCCCGAACTACAGGCTAACACCCCCATAATAACTAAACAGCGACTGGCATATACTGGTGACTGTGGGGTGTAGTAGTTACTGTGGTGTGTAGTAATCACTGGGGTATACTGGTGACTGTGGGGTGTAGTAGTTACTGTGGGGTGTAGTAGTTACTGGGGTATAATGGTGACTGCGGGGTGTAGTAGTTAAAGGAGTATACTAGTAACTGTGGGGTGTTGTAGTTAAAGGAGTATACTGGTGACTGTGGGGTGTAGTAGTGACTGTGGGGTGTAGTAGTGACTGGAGTGTAGTAGTGACTGGGGTACACTGGTGACTGTGGGGTGTAGTAGTGACTGGAGTGTACTGGTGACTGTGAGGTGTAGTAGTGACTGGGGTATACTGGTGACTGGGGGGTGTAGTAGTAGTGACTGGGGTGTACTTGTGACTCTGGGGTGTAGTAGTCACTGGAGTGTACCTGTGACTGTGGGGTGTAGTAGTGACTGGGGTATACTGGTGACTGTGGGGTGTAGTAGTTACTGGGGTATACAGATGACTGGGGTATATTGGTGACTGTGGGGTGTAGTAGTGACTAGAGTATACTGGTGACTGTGGGGTGTAGTAGTGACTGGAGTGAACTGGTGACTGTGGGTTGTAGTAGTGAGTGGAGTGTACTGGTGACTGTAAGGTGTAGTAGTGACTGGGGTATACTGGTGACTGTGGTGTGTAGTAGTTACTGGGATACACTAGTGACTGTGGGGTGTAGTAGTTACTGGAGTGTACTGGTGACTGTGGGGTGTAATAGTGACTCGGGTATACTGGTGACTGTGAGGTGTAGTAGTTACTGGGGTATACAGATGACTGTGGGGTGTAGTAGTGACTGGGGTATACTGGTGACTGTGGGGTGTAGTAGTTACTGGGGTGTACTTGTGACTCTGGGGTGTAGTAGTCACTGGAGTGTACCTGTGACTGTGGGGTGTAGTAGTGACTGGGGTATACTGGTGACTGTGGGGTGTAGTAGTTACTGGGGTATACAGATGACTGTGGGGTGTAGTAGTGACTGGGGTATACTGGTGACTGTGGGGTGTAGTAGTGACTAGAGTATACTGGTGACTGTGGTGTGTAGTAGTTACTGGGATACACTAGTGACTGTGGGGTGTAGTAGTTACTGGAGTGTACTGGTGACTGTGGGGTGTAGTAGTGACTGGAGTATACTGGTGACTGTGGTGTGTAGTAGTTAATGGGATACACTAGTGACTGTGGGGTGTAGTAGTTACTGGAGTGTACTGGTGACTGTGGGGTGTAGTAGTGACTCGGGTATACTGGTGACTGTGAGGTGTAGTAGTGACTGGGGTGTACTTGTTACTCTGGGGTGTAGTAGTCACTGGAGTGTACCTGTGACTGTGGGGTGTAGTAGTTACTGGGGTATACAGATGACTGTGGGGTGTAGTAGTTACTGGGGTATACAGATGACTGTGGGGTGTAGTAGTGACTGGGGTATACTGGTGACTGTGGGGTGTAGTAGTGACTAGAGTATACTGGTGACTGTGGAGTGTAGTAGTTACTGGGGTATACAGATGACTGTGGGGTGTAGTAGTGACTGGAGTGTACTGGTGACTGTGGGGTGTAGTAGTGACTGGGGTATACTGGTGACTGTGGTGTGTAGTAGTTACTGGGATACACTAGTGACTGTGGGGTGTAGTAGTTACTGGAGTGTACTGGTGACTGTGGGGTGTAGTAGTGACTGGAGTATACTGGTGACTGTGGTGTGTAGTAGTTACTGGGATACACTAGTGACTGTGGGGTGTAGTAGTTACTGGAGTGTACTGGTGACTGTGGGGTGTAGTAGTGACTCGGGTATACTGGTGACTGTGAGGTGTAGTAGTGACTGGGGTATACTGGTGACTGTGGGGTGTAGTAGTGACTGGAGTATACTGGTGACTGTGGTGTGTAGTAGTTACTGGGATACACTGGTGACTGTGGGGTGTAGTAGTTACTGGAGTGTACTGGTGACTGTGGGGTGTAGTAGTGACTGGGGTATACTGGTGACTGTGGGGTGTAGTAGTGACTGGGGTACACTGGTGACTGTGGGGTGTAGTAGTGACTGGGTATACTAGTGACTGTGGGGTGTAGTAGTGACTGGAGTGTACTGGTGACTGTGGGGTGTAGTAGTGACTGGGGTATACTGGTGACTGTGGGGTGTAGTAGTGACTGGGGTATACTGGTGACTGTGGGGTGTAGTAGTGACTGGAGTGTACTGGTGACTGTGGGGTGTAGTAATGACTGGGGTACACTGGTGACTGTGGGGTGTTGTATTGACTGGAGTGTACTGGTTACTGTGAGGTGTAGTAGTGACTGGGGTATACTGGTGACTGTGGGGTGTAGTAGTTACTGGGGTATACTGATGACTGTGGGGTGTAGTAGTGATTGGAGTGTACTGGTGACTGTGAGGTGTAGTAGTTACTGGCATATACTGGTGACTGTGGGGTGTAGTAGTTGACTGGGGTATACAGATGACTGTGAGGTGTAGTAGTGACTGGGGTATACTGGTGACTGTGAGGTGTAGTAGTGACTGGCATATACTGGTGACTGTGGGGTGTAGTAGTTACTGGGGTATACAGATGACTGCGGGGTGTAGTAGTGACTGGAGTGTACTGGTGACTGTGGGGTGTAGTAGTGACTGGAGTATACTGGTGACTGTGGGGTGTAGTAGTTACTGGGATACACTAGTGACTGTGGGGTGTAGTAGTGACTGGAGTGTACTGGTGACTGTGGGGTGTAGTAGTGACTGGGGTATACTGGTGACTGTGGGGTGTAGTAGTGACTGGGGTATACTGATGACTGTGGGGTGTAGTAGTGACTGGGGTATACTGGTGACTGTGGGGTGTAGTAATCACTGGGGTATACTGGTGACTGGGGTGTAGTAATGACTGGGGTATACTGGTGACTGTGGTGTGTAGTAGTTACTGGGATACACTAGTGACTGTGGGGTGTAGTAGTGACTGGAGTGTACTGGTGACTGTGGGGTGTAGTAGTGACTGGAGTGTACTGGTGATTGTGAGGTGTAGTAGTAACTGGGGTATACTGGTGACTGTGAGGTGTAGTAGTAACTGGGGTATACTGGTGACTGTGGGGTGTAGTAGTTACTGGGGTATACGGATGACTGTGGGGTGTAGTAGTGACTGGAGTGTACTGGTGACTGTGGGGTGTAGTAGTGACTGGAGTGTACTGGTGACTGTGGGGTGTAGTAGAGACTGGTGTATACTGGTGACTGTGGGGTGTAGTAGTGACTGGGGTATACTGGTGACTGTGGGGTGTAGTAATCACTGGGGTATACTGGTGACTGTGGGGTGTAGTAGTGACTGGAGTATACTGGTGACTGTGGGGTGTAGTAGTGACTGGGGTATACTGGTGACTGTGGGGTGTAGTAGTGACTGGGATACACTAGTGGCTGTGGGGTGTAGTAGTGACTGGGATACACTAGTGACTGTGGGGTGTAGTAGTGACTGGAGTGTACTAGTGACTGTGGGGTGTTGTAGTGACTGGAGTGTACTGGTGACTGTGGGGTGTAGTAGTGACTGGAGTGTACTGGTGACTGTGGGGTGTAGTAGTGACTGGAGTATACTGGTGACTGTGGGGTGTAGTAGTTACTGGGATACACTAGTGACTCTGGGGTGTATTAGTGACTGGAGTATACTGGTGACTGTGGGGTGTTGTAGTGACTGGAGTGTACTGGTGACTGTGGGGTGTAGTAGTGACTGGAGTGTACTGGTGACTGTGGGGTGTAGTAGTCACTGGGGTATACTGGTGATTGGGGGGTGTAGTAGTTACTGGGGTATACTGGTGATTGGGGGGTGTAGTAGTTACTGGGGTATACTGGTAACTGGGGGTGTAGTAGTCACTGGGGTATACTAGTGACTGGGGGGGTGTAGTAGTCACTGTGGTATACTGGTGACTGTGTGATATAGTAGTCACTGGGGTATACTGGTGACTGGGGGGTGTAGTAGTCACTGGGGTATACTGGTGACTGTGTGGTATAGTAGTGACTGGGGAATACTGGTGACTGGGGGGTGTAGTAGTCACTGGGGTATACTGGAGACTGTGGGGGTGTAGTAGTCACTGGGGTATACTGGCGACTGGGTGGTTGTAGTAGTCACTGGGGTATACTGGTGACTGGGTGGGTGTAGTAGTCACTGGGGTACACTGGTGACTGGGGGTGTAGTAGTCATTGGGGTACACTGGTAACTGGGGGGTGTAGTAGTCATTGGGGTATACTGGTGACTGGGTGGGTGTAGTAGTCACTGGGGTATACTGGTGACTGGGGGGTGTAGTAGTCACTGGGGTATACTGGTGACTGGGGTGTAGTAGTCACTGGGGTATACTGGTGACTGGGGGTGTAGTAGTCACTGGGGTATACTGGTGACTGGGGGTGTAGTAGTCACTGGGGTATACTGGTGACTGGGGGGTGTAGTAGTCACTGGGGTACACTGGTGACTGGGGGGTGTAGTAGTCACTGGGGTATACTGGTGACTGGGGGGCTTAGTAGTCACTGGGGTACACTGGTGACTGGGGGGTGTAGTAGTCACTGGGGTACACTGGTGACTGGGGGTGTAGTAGTCACTGGGGTATACTGGTGACTGGGGGTGTAGTAGTCACTGGGGTATACTGGTGACTGGGGGTGTAGTAGTCACTGGGGTATACTGGTGACTGGGGGTGTAGTAGTCACTGGGGTATACTGGTGACTGGGGGGTGTAGTAGTCACTGGGGTATACTGGTGACTGGGGGGGTTTAGTAGTCACTGGGGTATACTGGTGACTGGGTGGGTGTAGTAGTCACTGGGGTATACCGGTGATGTGTAAGACTACATTCTCATGTGTCAGGTTTCTTGGCAGCCATCTGACCTCCTGCCCCTCGGCACCAGATGACGGGCACGGATATGTCAGTATGAATGTCGCCCCTTGTGTTCCTCAGGTCCTGTACACAGGCGGGAATGGCCGAGGACGTGCTGTATGAAAGCATTTCTGAGAAGGGAGGACTGACGGCTGGAGACGCCCAGGAAGAGACCGAGCCCAGCAATCTCCTGCAGAAACTGCGCAACCGCATCTCGTGAGCAGCTCCTCTCCTATTCTGCAGCTGACGCTCTCCTCTGGGGTTCACCTGCTTTACATTGGCTGCCGGGGTCACAGCGCGGTGCTGGGGGCGCGTGCGCCTGCTGTATGGGATTAGTGGGTCAGTTGTAATAAAATGATTCGGATTATTAGTAAAATGTAGAAAATCCAGCGCTCTGAAAATGGACACCCTAAGGCTAGGGTCACATGGCGGATTTTTTGCAGAACCGCTTGACACCACCTCTCTGCGCTCAGGACCCTTTACCTAGAGGTTCACCCCCATTCAGTGGAGCTAATCAGAGAGCGCGGAGTATGCGGAGGGTTTGTCGCGAGAACCTGCCCCTAAGGCTGCAGTCACACATTCAGGTTTTTTATGGAGCCGGAGAGCAGAAGTCGTATCTGTCCACAGTCTTCTTGTGGCAGTCCCCTTATAGAACAAGAGTGTCCTCCACATTAGTTCCATACTGCCCCTGCAGAAGTATTCCCCACTTCTCCCACTCCTCATGGACCCCAATAATCTCAGGTTTGTGTGCTGCATTCACCTCCGTCAAATCCCACCAAAGACCTTCTATGGGGTCCAGTGACTTTGAGGGATGCTTGGGGTGGTTGTCCCGCTCCAAGCGTCGGGCAGGACATCTCCTGATACTTGACTCAGTCCGTCTCGCTTACATTTACTTCTTGTCGCCTTCTCTTTCAGGAAATCAGTTCAGAGTAAAGTGGACAGCATCCTGGTAGGTAGTCCTCACCTCGGCTCTCCTCCATGTGGGTGTGACAGCCCTGACCACCGTCCTGCTTCTCTCTACAGGGCGACGTTCAGAAGTTGTCGGATTATGACAAACTGTACCTGTATCTGCAGCTTCCACCAGGACCCAGCGGCCCAGAGAAAAGGTACCAGCAGGGAGCGGGCAGAGCTTTATACGTATTCCAGTCCTCCCAGTATGGATGCAGCGTCACAGCTGGATTCCTTTACAGCAGATCCAGGCTGGCAGCATGTCTTATGAGCCAGGATAGGGGATAAATGTCCAGTCAAATGTATGATTGGAGCATATGTGGTGCTGCTCCGTTCATATATATGACTGTTGACGCTCAGTACAGTCTTCGCCATCTCCAGCTGTTCCCTTGAGATGAATGGCGCACGGGCTTAGCCGCCGCTCCGCTCTTACGGGACATTGTCACTGGGGTTCACTATTGATAAGGAACAACCCCTTTAAGTAATACCATACACACCCCAGAGAAAACAGTGCAACTCAGGCAGTAGCATCCCAGCCCAAATCATTTACGCCTGCACATGGGGGTGGTAGTAGTACTATCGGTCCATTCCTCCTAGTAATCCAGACTTCAGCATGTCGGCATTTTCTGCTGTGATGTGGCCAGTAATGGGCTTTCTGTGTCTGAGCAGCCTGGACGTGAGCTCCGTGACCACCGCTGAACATATGCACGCGTGCACGTGGATCCGCAATCACCTGGAGGAACACACGGACACCTGCTTACCCAAACAGGACGTGTATGACGCTTACAAGTGAGTATGGTGCTGGCTGCATGGTGGCATCACTGCGCAGCACTCTCACCGCTTCACAGGCCTCCGTTTTGCCTTTTACCATAGGCGTTACTGTGACAACCTGTGCGGCAGACCCCTCAGTGTGGCCAACTTTGGGAAGATTATTCGAGAGATATTCCCTAATATCAAGGCCAGGAGGCTGGGAGGAAGAGGACAGTCCAAATATCCTTCCATGAGTTGTGTGCTCACTAGACTGTGGTGATATATAGGACAGATAATGTATGGGCGGGAGAAGGAGTCACATCCATGGCTGCAGCGTCACTGTAGAGAGTGGGGTGTAATATAAGGGATATATAGGTGCAGGACAGATAATGTACAGGGATCACATCCATGGCTGCAGCGTCACTGTAGAGAGTGGGGTGTAATATAAGGGATATATAGGTGCAGGACAGATAATGTATGGGGATCACATCCATGGCTGCAGCGGTCACTGTAGAGAGTGGGGTGTAATATAAGGGATATATAGGTGCAGGACAGATAATATACGGGGATCACATCCATTGTTTTATTCTTAACCAAATGAACGTATTGCTACAGCGGTCTGCGGAGGAAGAGTATGGTGAGCATGCCACCGCTACCCAGTCTGGACCTGAAGATGACAGAAAGTGTAAGCGCCCCTCCGTCAGTGTCCCCCCCTCCCCCAGACAGGTTTTACATAGACACGTCCTTCTCCACAGTCGGAGCTGACAGACCTGGTCCAGTCGTACAATAATGACGTCATCCATGCCTCCTGCGCCCTCATCTGTAACTGGGCCGAGAAGATCCTGAAGAGATCCTTCAACAATGTGGTGGAGGTCGCCCAGTTCCTTATTCAGCAGCACATCATTAACCCCCGCAGTGCCAATGCCGAGCTGGTCCTCTCCATGGTTCTCTCAGGTGATTTCACCCTCACATTGGCATCATGTCCACCTGTGCGTGGGTCTCGCATCGCACTCGTTCTCCATCATTTATTGTCTATTCTGTTTGGGGCAGACAATTCTCAGAACAGCGGGCAGAAGATTCACAAGCAGCCACCAGATGCAGTAGGGAGTAAGCGGCCGGGGTCTCCTGATAGCGGAGCAGAAGTAACCACTAAGGTGGGTGCCATATGTCTGATTTGTATCTGTGGCTTTGTCAGCAGGGTGGGCAGTGTTCTGGGTTGGATTGCTTTGGTCTGGCTTGTAGCACTGGCAGTGGAGTAGGCATTGTTCCGGGTTGCATTTCTTTGTTCTGACTTGAGGTTCTGGTGGCCGGGTGGGCAACTTTCTGTGTTGGATTGCTTTGGTCTGGCTTTTAGCAGTGGCAGTGGGGTGGGCAGTGCTCTGTGTTGGATTGCATTGGTCTGGCATGTAGCCTGTGGCAGTGGGGTGGGCAGTGCTCTGTGTTGGATTGCATTGGTCTGGCATGTAGCCTGTGGCAGTGGGGTGGGCAGTGCTCTGTGTTGGATTGCATTGGTCTGGCATGTAGCCTGTGGCAGTGGGGTGGGCAGTGCTCTGTGTTGGATTGCATTGGTCTGGCATGTAGCCTGTGGCAGCGGAGTGGGCAGTGCTCTGTGTTGGATTGCATTGGTCTGGGCAGTTCTCTGGTTACTGGTTAGCTCTTATGCCAATTATGTCATGTTTTGGCTTTCAGAACAAGAAGACTACCAACAACCTTCCCAGCAGCCCCCCACAGGTGAAGAAGCGCCCCCCAGAACCTCAGAAGCCGGCCAACAGCCCACAGGTTGATGCCCTGGTGGCCCGTCTCCCAGTTCTCTTACCCCGACTTCCTACAGAAGAGAAGTATGTCAGCTCCAGCCCGCCTGTCCGATTTAACCCACCTGTGCTGGCACCAAATCTAATCCCGGGACAACTGAAAGTGTCCCCTCTGCCTTTCACACATGGGATGCCCCTTACAGTGACTGGCGTGAATGGCACGGGACTGGTCTCTCAGCCGGTGGCGCCCCCTGTCATCAGCATGATTCTACCTGACATGAGTAATCTGGAATCTCACACTCTAAGCAATACCAAGCAGAACGGCAGCAAAGACTTTGCAGCGGCAGGCAGCGCGGCTGACAGTAAAGGAGCCAAGCGCCCGGCAGCATCTGCTGGGATGTCTACAGAGGAAGGGCCGTCCAGGAGAAAGAGGGGTCGTCCAAGAAAGATGGATGCATCTCAGAGTATTCCTGCCAAATCACCTAATCAAGGAAACATGGCTGCAGGGAGGGTCGTCATAGATAGCACAAGGAAAGACAGTGATAGGGAGGCCAGGGTGCTTCCCAGGCCCTTCATCCCTGACAACCAGCCGATAGTCTCTCACAGAACAGTAGACCCAGTAGAAGCTACAGCTGGGAGTGACACAAAGATGGCTGCCGAGACTGTTCCAAACCAGGTCAGTGTCATCCAAGATGGCCGACAGAGCTTGGCTCAGTGGACTGTACGTCCCGGAGACAGCCAAAAGCAGCAGCAAGGTTCTGATAAGGCCCCCACCATTGGACAGACTGAATGAAGTGAGGCGTGGAGACCCTCTAACCAGATCGCCCAAAAATGTCTGCATAGCGGAGCTGTCACTGTTCCTGGAGCAGGAGAAGAGCCATAATGTCACAGCCATGACATCATCCTAATATATACACCGCCCCCCGCAGGAGCCGCGCATCAATGTTTGTATCATTTGTTAATTGTTCACAATGGTAAAAAGAGATTTCTTACAAATTGCCCCTCCTTCCGATTATTTAATGTGTGCTGTAGGGATGAGCGAGGCCTGTCCTCTCCAGAGCTCGCCATTTCCATCAGACCACCGCCGCTCCTTCCGATTATTTCATGTGTGCTGTAGGGATGAGCGAGGCCTGTCCTCTCCACAGCTCGCCATTTCCATCACATCACCGCCGCTCCTTCCGATTATTTCATGTGTGCTGTAGGGATGAGCGAGGCCTGTCCTCTCCAGACCTCGTCATTTCCATCAGATCACCACCGCTCCTTCCGATTATTTCATGTGTGCTGTAGGGATGAGTAAAGCCTGTCCTCTCCAGAGCTCGTCATTTCCATCACATCACAGCCGCTTCTTCCGATTATTTCATGTGTGTAGGGATGAGCGAGGCCTGTCCTCTCCAGAGCTCGCCATTTCCATCAGATCACCGCCGCTTCTTCCGATTATTTCATGTGTGTAGGGATGAGCGAGGCCTGTCCTCTCCAGAGCTCGCCATTTCCATCAGATCACCGCCGCTCTTCCGATTATTTCATGTGTGCTGTAGGGATGAGCGAGGCCTGTCCTCTGCAGAGCTCGCCATTTCCATCAGATCACCGCCGCTACTTCCGATTATTTAATGTGTGCTGTAGGGATGAGCGAGGCCTGTCCTCTCCAGAGCTCGCCATTTCCATCAGATCACCGCCGCTCCTTCCGATTATTTCATGTGTGCTGTAGGGATGAGCGAGGCCTGTCCTCTCCAGAGCTCGCCATTTCCATCAGACCACCGCCGCTCCTTCCGATTATTTAATGTGTGCTGTAGGGATGAGCGAGGCCTGTCCTCTCCAGAGCTCGCCATTTCCATCAGATCACCGCCGCTCCTTCCGATTATTTCATGTGTGTAGGGATGAGCAAGGCCTGTCCCCTCCACAGCTCGTCATTTCCATCAGATCACCGCCGTTCCTTCCGATTATTTCATGTGTGCTGTAGGGATGAGTAAAGCCTGTCCTCTCCAGAGCTCGTCATTTCCATCACATCACAGCCGCTTCTTCCGATTATTTCATGTGTGTAGGGATGAGCGAGGCCTGTCCTCTCCAGAGCTCGTCATTTCCATCAGATCACCGCCGCTTCTTCCGATTATTTCATGTGCTGTAGGGATGTCCTCTGCAGAGCTCGCCATTTCCATCAGATCACCGCCGCTTCTTCCGATTATTTAATGTGTGCTGTAGGGATGAGCGAGGCCTGTCCTCTCCAGAGCTCGCCATTTCCATCAGATCACCGCCGCTCCTTCCGATTATTTAATGTGTGCTGTAGGGATGAGCGAGGCCTGTCCTCTCCAGAGCTCGCAATTTCCATCAGATCACCGCCGCTCCTTCCGATTATTTAATGTGTGCTGTAGGGATAAGCGAGGCCTGTCCTCTCCAGAGCTCGCCATTTCCATCAGATCACCGCCGTTCCTTCCGATTATTTCATGTGTGCTGTAGGGATGAGCGAGGCCTGTCCTCTCCAGAGCTCGTCATTTCCATCAGATCACCGCCGCTCCTTCCGATTATTTCATGTGTGCTGTAGGGATGAGCGAGGCCTGTCCTCTCTAGAGCTCGTCATTTCCATCAGATCACCACCACTCCTTCAGATTATTTCATGTGTGCTGTAGGGATGAGCGAGGCCTGTCCTCTCCAGAGCTCGTCATTTCCATCAGATCACCGCCGCTCCTTCCGATTATTTCATGTGTGCTGTAGGGATGAGCGAGGCCTGTCCTCTCCAGAGCTCGCCATTTCCATCAGATCACCACCGCTCCTTCCGATTATTTCATGTGTGCTGTAGGGATGAGCGAGGCCTGTCCTCTCCAGAGCTCGTCATTTCCATCAGATCACCGCCGCTCCTTCCGATTATTTTATGTGTGCTGTAGGGATGAGCGAGGCCTGTCCTCTCCAGAGCTCGCCATTTCCATCAGATCACCGCCGCTTCCTTCAGATTATTTCATGTGTGCTGTATGGAGGAGTGAGGCCTGTCCTCTCCAGAGCTCGTCATTTCCATCAGATCACCACCGCTCCTTCCGATTATTTTATGTGTGCTGTAGAGATGAGCGAGGCCTGTCCTCTCCACTGCTCGTCATTTCCATCAGATTACGGCCGCTCCTTCTGATTATTTTATGTGTGCTGTAGAGATGAGCGAGGCCTGTCCTCTCCACTGCTCGTCATTTCCATCAGATTACGGCCGCTCCTTCTGATTATTTCATGTGTGCTGAAGGGATGAGCGAGGCCTGTCCTCTCCAGAGCTCGTCAGTTTCATCAGATCACGTCCGCTCCTTCCAATTATTTCATGTGTGCTGTAGGAATGAGCGAGGCCTGTCCTCTCCAGAGGTCGCCATTTCTATCAGATCATCGCCCCTCCTTCCAATTATTTCATGTGTGCTGTAGGGATGAGCGAGGCCTGTCCTCTCCAGAGCTCGCCATTTCCATCAGATCACCGCCGCTTCTTCCGATTATTTCATGTGTGTAGGGATGAGCGAGGTCTGTCCGCACCAGAGCTCGCCATTTCCATCAGATCAACGCCGCTCCTTCCGATTTTTCATGTGTGCTGTAGGGATGAGCGAGGCCTGTCCTCTACAGAGCTCGCCATTTCCATCAGATCACCGCCGCTTCTTCCGATTATTTCATGTGTGTAGGGATGAGCAAGGCCTGTCCTCTCCACAGCTCGTCATTTCCATCAGATCACCGCCTTTCCTTCCGATTTTTTCATTTGTGTAGGGATGAGCGAGGCCTGTCCTCTCCAGAGCTTGCGATTTCCATCAGATCACCGCCGCTCCTTCCGATTATTTCTTGTGTGTAGGGAAGAGCGAGGCCTGTCCTCCCTAAAGCTCGTCATTTCCATTATATCACCGCTGCTCCTTCGAATTATTTAATGTGTGCTGTAGGGATGAGCGAGGCCTGTCCTCTCCAGAGCTCGTCATTTCCATCAGATCACCGCCGCTCCTTCCGATTATTTCATGTGTGCTGTAGGGATGAGCGAGGCCTGTCCTCTCCAGAGCTCGCCATTTCCATCAGATCACCGTCGCTCCTTCCGATTATTTCATGTGTGCTGTAGGGATGAGCGAGGCCTGTCCTCTCCAGAGCTCGCCATTTCCATCAGATCACCGCCGCTCCTTCCGATTATTTAATGTGTGCTGTAGGGATGAGCGAGGCCTGTCCTCTCCAGAGCTCGCCATTTCCATCAGATCACCACCGCTCCTTCCGATTATTTCATGTGTGCTGTTGGGATGAGCGAGGCCTGTCCTCTCCACAGCTCGTCATTTCCATCAGATCACCGCCGCTCCTTCCGATTATTTCATGTGTGCTGTAGGGATGAGCGAGGCCTGTCCTCTCCAGAGCTCGTCATTTCCATCAGATCACCGCCGCTCCTTCCGATTATTTCATGTGTGCTGTAGGGATGAGCGAGGCCTGTCCTCTCCAGAGCTCGCCATTTCCATCAGATCACCGCCGCTCCTTCCGATTATTTCATGTGTGCTGTAGGGATGAGCGAGGCCTGTCCTCTCCAGAGCTCGTCATTTCCATCAGATCACCGCCGCTCCTTCCGATTATTTCATGTGTGCTGTAGGGATGAGCGAGGCCTGTCCTCTCCAGAGCTCGTCATTTCCATCAGATCACCGCCGCTCCTTCCGATTATTTCATGTGCTGTAGGGATGAGCGAGGCCTGTCCTCTCCAGAGCTCGCCATTTCCATCAGATCACCGCCGCTCCTTCCGATTATTTCATGTGTGCTGTAGGGATGAGCGAGGCCTGTCCTCTCCAGAGCTCGTCATTTCCATCAGATCACCGCCGCTCCTTCCGATTATTTCATGTGTGCTGTAGGGATGAGCGAGGCCTGTCCTCTCCAGAGCTCGTCATTTCCATCAGATCACCGCCGCTCCTTCCGATTATTTCATGTGTGCTGTAGGGATGAGCGAGGCCTGTCCTCTCCAGAGCTCGTCATTTCCATCAGATCACCACCGCTCCTTCCGATTATTTCATGTGTGCTGTAGGGATGAGCGAGGCCTGTCCTCTCCAGAGCTCGTCATTTCCATCAGATCACCGCCGCTCCTTCCGATTATTTCATGTGTGCTGTAGGGATGAGCGAGGCCTGTCCTCTCCAGAGCTCGTCATTTCCATCAGATCACCGCCGCTCCTTCCGATTATTTCATGTGTGCTGTAGGGATGAGCGAGGCCTGTCCTCTCCAGAGCTCGTCATTTCCATCAGATCACCGCCGCTTCTTCAGAATATTTCATGTGTCCTGTAGGGATGAGCGAGGCCTGTCCTCTCCAGAGCTTGTCATTTCCATCAGATCACAGCCGTTCCTTCCGATTATTTCATGTGTGCTGCAGGGATGAGCAAGGCCTGTCCTCTCCACAGCTCGTCATTTCCATCAGATCACCGCCGCTCCTTCCGATTATTTCATGTGTGCTGTAGGGATGAGCGAGGCCTGTCCTCTCCAGAGCTCGTCATTTCCATCAGATCATCACCGCTCCTTCCGATTATTTAATGTGTGCTGTAGGGATGAGCGAGGCCTGTCCTCTCCAGAGCTCACCATTTCCATCAGATCACCGCCGCTCCTTCCGATTATTTAATCTGTGCTGTAGGGATGAGCGAGGCCTGTCCTCTCCACAGCTCGCGATTTCCATCAGATCACCACCGCTCCTTCCGATTATTTCATGTGTGCTGCAGGGATGAGCCAGGCCTGTCCTCTCCAGAGCTCGCGATTTCCATCAGATCACCGACGCTCCTTCAGAATATTTCATGTGTGCTGTAGGGATGAGCGAGGCCTGTCCTCTCCACAGCTCGTCATTTCCATCAGATCACCGCCGCTCCTTCCAATTATTTAATGTGTGCTGTAGGGCTGAGTAAAGCCTGTATTCTCCAGAGCTCGCCATTTCCATCAGATCACCGCCGCTCCTTCCGATTATTTCATGTGTGCTCTAGGGATGAGCGAGGCTTGTCCTCTCCAGACCTCGTCATTTACATCAGATCACCGCCGCTCCTTCTGATTATTTCATGTGTGCTGTAGGGATGAGCGAGGCCTGTACTTTCCAGAGCTCGTCATTTCCATCAGATCACCGCCGCTCCTTCCGATTATTTCATGTGTGCTGTCGGGATGAGCGAGGCCTGTCCTCTCCAGAGCTCGTCATTTCCATCAGATCACCGCCGCTCCTTCCGATTATTTAATGTGTGCTGTAGGCATGAGCGAGGCCTGTCCTCTCCAGAGCTCGTCATTTCCATCAGATCATCGCCGCTCCTTCCGATTATTTCATGTGTGCTGTAGGGATGAGCGAGGCCTGTACTTTCCAGAGCTTGTCATTTCCATCAGATTACCGCCGCTCCTTCCGATTATTTCATGTGTGCTGTAGGGATGAGCGAGGCCTGTCCTCTCCAGAGCTCGCCATTTCCATCAGATCACCACCGCTCCTTCCGATTATTTCATGTGTGCTGTAGGGATGAGCGAGGCCTGTCCTCTCCAGAGCTCGCCATTTCCATCAGATCACCGCCGCTCCTTCCGATTATTTCATGTGTGCTGTAGGGATGAGCGAGGCCTGTACTCTCCAGAGCTCGCCATTTCCATCAGATCACCACTGCTCCTTCCGATTATTTCATGTGTGCTGTAGGGATGAGCGAGGCCTGTCCTCTCCAGAGCTCGTCATTTCCATCAGATCACCACCGCTCCTTCAGAATATTTCATGTGTGCTGTAGGAATGAGTAAAGCCTGTATTCTCCAGAGCTCGCCATTTCCATCAGATCACCACCGCTCCTTCCGATTATTTAATCTGTGCTGTAGGAATGAGTAAAGCCTGTCCTCTCCAGAGCTCGCCATTTCCATCAGATCACCACCGCTCCTTCAGAATATTTCATGTGTGCTGTAGGGATGAGCGAGGCCTGTCCTCTCCAGAGCTCACCATTTCCATCAGATCACCACCGCTCCTTTCGATTATTTAATCTGTGCTGTAGGGATGAGCGAGGCCTGTCCTCTCCAGAGCTCACCATTTCCATCAGATCACCGCCGCTCCTTCCGATTATTTCATGTGTGCTGTAGGGATGACTAAACCAACCATGATGGTGTTTCCTCTTAACACAGCTACTAGCAGCAATAACCCTGTGGATCCCTGGTCCTCCATGCTGACGGTTTCAGTTACTATGCAGCATTGTAGGTGGTGACCACATCTCCCATAATGCACTGCAGCCTTTCCCTTCAGGGTTAGGGGCTGCTGGGGTTAGAGGCGCACCCCGAGAACCTAGAGATATAACTGGTGTCTAGGTAAGCACTTCAGCCATGCGTGCTGCCACCGACTTGTCACAGCTTCATGGGAGAGGGGTGACTTCCAATATGGCGCCTGTATGCCTGCCTGACTGTCAAGGGTCTGATGACATGGGTGCTGTATACACCTCAGAGTGCAGGTGGATGTGTTGTGGGAGCATCCTGTGCACGGCAGGAATACGTCATGACTGTCACCAGTCCCGCTGCTTTCCTCCGGTTGGAATGTGCGGATCTCAGGGATCGTCCGCGTGAGCCCACCACCGCCTGAACCTGGACGTCTTCAGGGGGAGGCTGAGTGTGCTGGGGTCTGTTATCAGGGGCCGCCCCGCTGAACTCCTGCTTATCTTGTCCCAGACATTGAAATTTGCCATTCTAAAAAAACATGGTTCCGGGTCTTGTTACAGTACTGATAAATTAGTGTGAGATCCTGGACAAGAGGACCTATCCCGTGCATAGTGGCCGCCTGTGCACACTGGGAGTTGTAGTCCATTCACCAGTGAAGCAATATGGACAGCTAGCTGGGTTCAATAAGGAGAGAGCAGCCGCTGTTCCGTCATATTTCCCTACCCGTTATATTTCCCTACTCTCGTCACTTCGGCACGTCTATCCAGCCACTTCTTCTCTATGGTCCTTTCCATGACGTTCAATACTTGGCTCCCCTACTCGCTGATGTTCTGAGGGCGTTCTGTAACAGCGTTTCATACTCTCTGGTGGTTGGTGAGCCGCTCTATGCCGGCTGTCAGTGAAGGAGCTGAGACTCTATGGTGCGCTGTCTAGCCTATGTTGTCTGTCTCTATGGTGTTAGGAGGAGAGCCGGGGATGGCGGAGGAAGAAGCTGGGCCGGGAGCGCTGAGCACTGATCCCGTGATGGAAGACACCGAGTGACCGGCTGAGCAGGTGAGGGGGAACCCGTGGCGAGCGCTGCCCCCGGGTGTGTGTATATGGCTGTGTGTCTCCTCCCCCCCCACACACACCCTATACACTGTATATAGTGATGTGTGCCCCCCCCCCGGACAGTGTATATAGTAATGTGTGTGTGTGTCCCCCTGTACACTGTATATAGTGATGTGTGTCCCCCCCCTGTACAGTGTATATAGTGATGTGTGTCCCCCCCCTGTACAGTGTATATAGTGATGTGTGTCCCCCCCTGTACACTGTATATAGTGATGTTGTCCCCCTGTACACTGTATATAGTGATGTGTGTCCCCCTGTACACTGTATATAGTGATGTGTCCCCCTGTACA
This sequence comes from Bufotes viridis, assembly GCA_033119425.1. NCBI lineage: Eukaryota > Metazoa > Chordata > Amphibia > Anura > Bufonidae > Bufotes > Bufotes viridis. The sequence continues at coordinate 70,070,950 of CM065599.1, forward strand.
CTGTATATAGTGATGTGTGTCCCCCTGTACACTGTATATAGTGATGTGTCCCCCCTGTACACTGTATATAGTGATGTGTGTCCCCCTGTACACTGTATATAGTGATGTGTGTCCCCCTGTACACTGTATATAGTGATGTGTGTCCCCCTGTACACTGTATATAGTGATGTGTGTCCCCCTGTACAGTGTATATAGTGATGTGTCCCCCCTGTACAGTGTATATAGTGATGTGTGTCCCCCTGTACAGTGTATATAGTGTGTCCCCCTGTACAGTGTATATAGTGATGTGTGTCCCCCTGTACAGTGTATATAGTGATGTGTGTCCCCCTGTACACTGTATATAGTGATGTGTCCCCCTGTACAGTGTATATAGTGTCCCCCTCACTGTATATAGTGATGTGTCCCCTGTACAGTGTATATAGTGATGTGTGTCCCCCTGTACACTGTATATAGTGATGTGTGTCCCCCTGTACACTGTATATAGTGATGTGTGTCCCCCTGTACACTGTATATAGTGATGTGTGTCCCCCTGTACACTGTATATAGTGGTGTGTGTCCCCCCTGTACAGTGTATATAGTGATGTGTGCCCCCCTGTACAGTGTATATAGTGATGTGTGTGCCCCCTGTACAGTGTATATAGTGATGTGTGTCCCCCCTGTACAGTGTATATAGTGATGTGCCGTCCCCCTGTACACTGTATATAGTGATGTGTGCCGTCCCCCTGTACAGTGTATATAGTAATGTGTGTGCCCCCTGTACACTGTATATAGTGATCTGTGTCCCCCTGTACAGTGTATATAGTGATGTGTATCCCCCTGTACAGTGTATATAGTGATGTGTGTCCCCCTGTACACTGTATATAGTGATGTGTGTCCCCCCTGTACAGTGTATATAGTGATGTGTATCCCCCTGTACAGTGTATATAGTGATGTGTGTCCCCCCTGTACACTGTATATAGTGATGTGTCCCCCTGTACACTGTATATAGTGATGTGTGTCCCCCCGTACACTGTATATAGTGATGTGTGTGTCCCCCTGTACAGTGTATATAGTGATGTGTATCCCCCTGTACAGTGTATATAGTGATGTTTGTCCTCCCGTACACTGTATATAGTGATGTGCCCCCCTCAGTACAGTGTATATAGTGATGTGTGTCCCCCTGTACACTGTATATAGTGGTGTGTCCCCCTGTACAGTGTATATAGGGATGTGTCCCCCTGTACACTGTATATAGTGATGTGTGTCCCCCTGTACAGTGTATATAGTGATGTGTGTGTCCCCCTGTACACTGTATATAGTGATGTGTGTGTCCCCCTGTACAGTGTATATAGTGATGTGTATCCCCCTGTACAGTGTATATAGTGATGTGTGCCCCCTGTACAGTGTATATAGTGGTGTGTGTGTCCCCCTGTACACTGTATATAGTGATGTGTGTCCCCCGTACACTGTATATAGTGATGTGTGTGTCCCCCTGTACACTGTATATAGTGATGTGTGTCCCCCCTGTACAGTGTATATAGTGATGTGTGTCCCCCTGTACAGTGTATATAGTGATGTGTCCGTCCCCCTGTACACTGTATATAGTGATGTGTGCTCCCCCTGTACACTGTATATAGTGATGTGTCCCCCTGTACACTGTATATAGTGATGTGTGCCCCCCTGTACACTGTATATAGTGATGTGTGTGCCCCCCTGTACACTGTATATAGTGATGTGTGTGTCCCCCTGTACACTGTATATAGTGATGTGTGTGTCCCCTGTACACTGTATATAGTGATGTGTGTGTCCCCCTGTACACTGTATATAGTGATGTGTGTCCCCCTGTACAGTGTATATAGTGATGTGTGTCCCCCCCCTGTACAGTGTATATAATGATGTGTGTCCCCCCCCTGTACAGTGTATATAGTGATGTGTGACCCCCCCTGTACACTGTATATAGTGATGTGTCCCCCCCGTACACTGTATATAGTGATGTGTGTCCCCCTGTACACTGTATATAGTGATGTGTGTCCCCCTGTACACTGTATATAGTGGTGTGTGTCCCCCTGTACAGTGTATATAGTGATGTGTGCCCCCTCTGTACAGTGTATATAGTGATGTGTGTCCCCCCGTTACAGTGTATATAGTGATGTGTGTCCCCCTGTACAGTGTATATAGTGATGTGTGCCGTCCCCCGTACACTGTATATAGTGATGTGTGCCGTCCCCCCCTGTACAGTGTATATAGTAATGTGTGTGCCCCCCTGTACACTGTATATAGTGATCTGTGTCCCCCCACTGTACAGTGTATATAGTGATGTGTATCCCCCTGTACAGTGTATATAGTGATGTGTGTCCCCCTGTACAGTGTATATAGTGATGTGTGTCCCCCTGTACACTGTATATAGTGATGTGTGTCCCCCTGTACACTGTATATAGTGATGTGTGTCCCCCTGTACACTGTATATAGTGATGTGTGTCCCCCTGTACACTGTATATAGTGATGTGTGTCCCCCTGTACAGTGTATATAGTGATGTGTATCCCCCTGTACAGTGTATATAGTGATGTTTGTCCCCCCGTACACTGTATATAGTGATGTTGTCCCCCTGTACAGTGTATATAGTGATGTGTGTCCCCCTGTACAGTGTATATAGTGATGTGTGTCCCCCTGTACAGTGTATATAGTGATGTGTGTCCCCCTGTACAGTGTATATAGTGATGTGTGTCCCCCTGTACAGTGTATATAGTGATGTGTGTCCCCCTGTACAGTGTATATAGTGATGTGTGTCCCCCCTGTACACTGTATATAGTGATGTGTGTCCCCCCTGTACAGTGTATATAGTGATGTGTGTCCGTCCCCTGTACAGTGTATATAGTGATGTGTCCTGTCCCCCTGTACAGTGTATATAGTGATGTGTCCGTCCCCCTGTACAGTGTATATAGTGATGTGTGTCCCCCTGTACAGTGTATATAGTGATGTGTGTCCCCCTGTACACTGTATATAGTGATGTGTGTCCCCCTGTACACTGTATATAGTGATGTGTGTCCCCCTGTACAGTGTATATAGTGATGTGTCCGTCCCCCTGTACAGTGTATATAGTGATGTGTCCGTCCCCTGTACAGTGTATATAGTGATGTGTCCGTCCCCTGTACACTGTATATAGTGATGTGTCGTCCCCCTGTACAGTGTATATAGTGATGTGTGTCCCCCTGTACACTGTATATAGTGATGTGTGTCCCCCTGTACACTGTATATAGTGATGTGTCCGTCCCCCTGTACAGTGTATATAGTGATGTGTGTGTCCCCCCTGTACACTGTATATAGTGATGTGTCCGTCCCCCTGTACACTGTATATAGTGATGTGTCCGTCCCCCTGTACACTGTATATAGTGATGTGTCGTGTCCCCCTGTACACTGTATATAGTGATGTGTCGTCGTCCCCCTGTACACTGTATATAGTGATGTGTCGTCGTCCCCCTGTACACTGTATATAGTGATGTGTCGTCGTCCCCTGTACACTGTATATAGTGATGTGTACGTGTGTCGTCCCCTGTACACTGTATATAGTGATCGTCCCCCTGTACACTGTATATAGTGATGTGTCCCCCTGTACACTGTATATAGTGATGTCCCCCCCCCCCTGTACACTGTATATAGTGATGTGTCGTCGTCGTCGTCCCCGTACACTGTATATAGTGATGTCCCCCCCCTGTAAACTGTATATAGTGATGTCCCCCCCCCTGTACACTGTATATAGTGATGTGTGTCCCCCCCTGTACACTGTATATAGTGATGTGTGTCCCCCTGTACACTGTATATAGTGATGTGTGTCCCCCCTGTACACTGTATATAGTGATGTGTGTCCCCCTGTACACTGTATATAGTGATGTGTCCCCCCTGTACACTGTATATAGTGATGTGTGTCCCCCTGTACACTGTATATAGTGATGTGTATCTCCCCCTGTACACTGTATATAGTGATGTGTATCCCCCTGTACACTGTATATAGTGATGTGTGTGTGTCCCCCTGTACACTGTATATAGTGATGTGTGTGTCCCCCCTCCCCGTACACTGTATATAGTGATGTGTGTGTCCCCCTGTACACTGTATATAGTGATGTGTGCCCCCTGTACAGTGTATATAGTGATGTCGTAGTCCCTGTACACTGTATATAGTGATGTGTGATCCCCCTGTACACTGTATATAGTGATGTGTCGTCGTCCCCCTGTACACTGTATATAGTGATGTGTCGTCGTCCCCTGTACACTGTATATAGTGATGTGTCGTCGTCCCCCCGTACACTGTATATAGTGATGTCCCCCCTGTACACTGTATATAGTGATGTCCCCCTGTACACTGTATATAGTGATGTGCCCCCCTGTACACTGTATATAGTGATGTGTCGTCGTCCCCTGTACACTGTATATAGTGATGTGTGTCCCCCTGTACACTGTATATAGTGATGTCCCCCCTGTACACTGTATATAGTGATGTGTGTCCCCCTGTACACTGTATATAGTGATGTTTGTCCCCCTGTACACTGTATATAGTGATGTGTGTCCCCCCCTGTACACTGTGTATAGTGATGTGTATGTCCCCCTGTACACTGTATATAGTGATGTGTGTCCCCCTGTACACTGTATATAGTGATGTGTATCTCCCCTGTACACTGTATATAGTGATGTGTATCCCCCTGTACACTGTATATAGTGATGTGTGTGTGCCCCCTGTACACTGTATATAGTGATGTGTGTGTCCCCCCTCCCTGTACACTGTATATAGTGATGTCGTCGTCCCCTGTACACTGTATATAGTGATGTGTGCCCCCCCCTGTACACTGTATATAGTGATAGAGAGGCTGAGCCCGGGAGCTTGTGTTCTAGGTGTGTGGATGGAGGCTGACCCTATGAGCTTGCTCTCTAGCTGCGTGGACGGAGGCTGACTCCGGGAGCTTGCTCTATAGCTGCGTGGACGGAGGCTGACCCCGGGAGCTTGCTCTCTAGCTGCGTGGATGGAGGCTGACCCCGGGAGCTTGCTTTCTAGCTGCGTGGATGGAGGCTGACCCCGGGAGCTTGCTCTCTAGCTGTGTGGACGGAGGCTGAGCCCGGGAGCTTGCTCTCTAGTTGCGTGGACGGAGGCTGACTCCGGGAGCTTGCTCTCTAGCTGCGTGGATGGAGGCTGACCCCGGGAGCTTGCTCTCTAGTTGCGTGGACGGAGGCTGACCCCGGGAGCCTGCTCTCTAGCTGTGTGGACGGAGGCTAAGCCCGGGAGCTTGCTCTGTAGCTGCGTGGATGGAGGCTGAGCCCGGGAGCTTGCTCTCTAGCTGCGTGCACGGAGGCTGAGACCGGGAGCTTGCTCTCTAGCTGCGTGGATGGAGGCTGACCCTGGGAGCTTGCTCTCTAGCTGCGTGGACAGAGGCTGAGCCCGGGAGCTTGCTCTCTTGCTGCGTGCACGGAGGCTGAGACCGGGAGCTTGCTCTCTAGCTGCGTGGATGGAGGCTGACCCCGGGAGCTTGCGTCTCTAGCTGCGTGGATGGAGGCTGAGCCCGGGAGCTTGCTCTCTAGCTGCGTGGACGGAGGCTGAGCCCGGGAGCTTGCTCTCTAGCTGCGTGGACGGAGGCTGACCCGGGAGCTTGCTCTCTAGCTGCGTGGATGGAGGCTGAGCCCGGGAGCTTGCTCTTAGCTGCGTGGACGGAGGCTGACCCGGGAGCTTGCTCTCTAGCTGCGTGGATGGAGGCTGAGCCCGGGAGCTTGCTCTCTAGCTGCGTGGATGGAGGCTGAGCCCGGGAGCTTGCTCTCTAGCTGCGTGGATGGAGGCTGAGCCCAGGAGCTTGCTCTCTAGCTGCGTGGATGGAGGCTGACCCGGGAGCTTGCTCTCTAGCTGCGTGGATGGAGGCTGAGCCCGGAGCTTGCTCTCTAGCTGCGTGGATGGAGGCTGACCCCAGGAGCCTGCTCTCTAGCTGCGTGGATGGAGGCTGAGCCCGGGAGCTTGCTCTGTAGCTGTGTGGACGGAGGCTGACCCCGGGAGCTTGCGCTCTAGCTGTGTGGACGGAGGCTGACCCCGGAAGCTTGCGCTCTAGCTGTGTGGACGGAGGCTGAGCCCGGGAGCTTGCTCTCTAGCTGCGTGGATGGAGGCTGACCCCGGGAGCTTGCTTTCTAGCTGCGTGGATGGAGGCTGACCCCGGGAGCCTGCTCTCTAGCTGCGTGGATGGAGGCTGAGCCCGGGAGCTTGCTCTGTAGCTGTGTGGACGGAGGCTGACCCCGGGAGCTTGCTCTCTAGCTGCGTGGATGGAGGCTGACCCCGGGAGCTTGCGCTCTAGCTGTGTGGACGGAGGCTGAGCCCGGGAGCTTGCTCTCTAGTTGCGTGGACGGAGGCTGACTCCGGGAGCTTGCTCTCTAGCTGCGTGGATGGAGGCTGACCCCGGGAGCTTGCTCTCTAGTTGCGTGGACGGAGGCTGACCCCGGGAGCCTGCTCTCTAGCTGTGTGGACGAAGGCTAAGCCCGGGAGCTTGCTCTCTAGCTGCTTGAACGGAGGCTGAGCCCGGGAGCTTGCTCTCTAGCTGCGTGGATGGAGGCTGAGCCCGGGAGCTTGCTCTCTAGCTGCGTGCACGGAGGCTGAGACCGGGAGCTTGCTCTCTAGCTGCGTGGATGGAGGCTGACCCGGGAGCTTGCTCTCTAGCTGCGTGGATGGAGGCTGACCCTGGGAGCTTGCTCTCTAGCTGCGTGGACAGAGGCTGAGCCCGGGAGCTTGCTCTCTTGCTGCGTGCACGGAGGCTGAGACCGGGAGCTTGCTCTCTAGCTGCGTGGATGGAGGCTGACCCCGGGAGCTTGTGTTCTAGGTGTGTGGATGGAGGCTGAGCCCGGGAGCTTGCTCTATAGCTGCGTGGACGGAGGCTGACCCCGGGAGCTTGCTCTCTAGCTGCGTGGATGGACGCTGACCCCGGGAGCTTGCTTTCTAGCTGCGTGGACGGAGGCTGAGCCCGGGAGCTTGCTCTATAGCTGCGTGGACGGAGGCTGAGCCCGGGAGCTTGCTCTCTAGCTGCGTGGATGGAGGCTGACCCCGGGAGCTTGCGCTCTAGGTGTGTGGATGGAGGCTGAGCCCAGGACCTTGCTTTCTAGCTGCGTGGATGGAGGCTGACCCCAGGAGCCTGCTCTCTAGCTGCGTGGATGGAGGCTGAGCCCGGGAGCTTGCTCTGTAGCTGTGTGGACGGAGGCTGACCCCGGGAGCTTGCGCTCTAGCTGTGTGGACGGAGGCTGACCCCGGAAGCTTGCGCTCTAGCTGTGTGGACGGAGGCTGAGCCCGGGAGCTTGCTCTCTAGCTGCGTGGATGGAGGCTGACCCCGGGAGCCTGCTCTCTAGCTGTGTGGACGGAGGCTAAGCCCGGGAGCTTGCTCTCTAGCTGCTTGAACGGAGGCTGAGCCCGGGAGCTTGCTCTCTAGCTGCGTGGATGGAGGCTGACCCCGGGAGCTTGCTCTCTAGCTGCGTGGATGGAGGCTGACCCCGGGAGCTTGCTCTCTTGCTGCGTTCACGGAGGCTGACCCCGGAAGCTTGTGCTCTAGGTGTGTGGATGGAGGCTGACCCCGGGAGCTTGTTCTCTAGGTGTGTGGATGGAGGCTGACCCCGGGAGCTTGCGCTCTAGCTGTGTGGACGGAGGCTGAGCCCTGGAGCTTGTCTTCTAGCTGTGTGGACGGAGGCTCACCCTGGGAGCTTGCTCACTAGCTGCGTGGATGGAAGCTGACCCCGGGAGCTTGCTCTCTAGCTGCGTGGATGGAGGCTGACCCCAGGAGCTTGCTCTCTAGCTGCATTCACAGAGGCTGAGACCGGGAGCTTGCTCTCTAGCTGCGTGGATGGAGGCTGACCCCTGGAGCTTGTGCTCTAGGTGTGTGGATGGAGGCTGACCCCGGGAGCTTGCTCTCTAGCTGCGTGGATGGAGGCTGACCCCGGGAGCTTGTGCTCTAGGTGTGTGGATGGAGGCTGACCCCGGGAGCTTGCGCTCTAGGTGTGTGGATGGAGGCTGAGCCCAGGAGCTTGCTTTCTAGCTGCGTGGGTGGAGGCTGACCCCGGGAGCCTGCTCTCTAGCTGCGTGGATGGAGGCTGAGCCCGGGAGCTTGCTCTGTAGCTGTGTGGACGGAGGCTGACCCCGTGAGCTTGCGCTCTAGCTGTGTGGACGGAGGCTGAGCCCGGGAGCTTGCTCTCTAGTTGCGTGGACGGAGGCTGACTCCGGGAGCTTGCTCTCTAGCTGCGTGGATGGAGGCTGACCCCGGGAGCCTGCTCTCTAGCTGTGTGGACGGAGGCTAAGCCCGGGAGCTTGCTCTCTAGCTGCTTGAACGGAGGCTGAGCCCGGGAGCTTGCTCTCTAGCTGCGTGGATGGAGGCTGACCCCGGGAGCTTGCTCTCTAGCTGCGTGGATGGAGGCTGACCCCGGGAGCTTGCTCTCTAGCTGCGTGGATGGAGGCTGACCCCGGGAGCTTGCTCTCTAGCTGTGTTCACGGAGGCTGAGACCGGGAGCTTGCTCTCTAGCTGCGTGGATGGAGGCTGACCCCTGGAGCTTGTGTTCTAGCTGTGTGGACGAAGGCTCACCCCGGGAGCTTGCTCTCTAGCTGCGTGGACGGAGGCTGACCCCGGGAGCTTGCACTCTAGCTGTGTGGACGGAGGCTGACCCCGGGAGCTTGCACTCCAGCTGTGTGGACGGAGGCTGAGCCCGGGAGCTTGCACTCTAGTTGCATGGACGGAGGCTGACCCCGGGAGCTTGCTCTCTAGCTGCGTGGACGGAGGCTGAGCCCGGGAGCTTGCTCTCTAGCTGCGTGGACGGAGGCTGACCCCGGGAGCTTGTGTTCTAGGTGTGTGGACGGAGGCTGAGCCCGGGAGCTTGCTCTCTAGCTGCGTGGACGGAGGCTGAGCCCAGGAGCTTGCTCTCTAGCTGCGTGGACAGAGGCTGAGCCCGGGAGCTTGCTCTCTAGCTGTGTGCACGGAGGCTGAGCCCGGGAGCTTGCTCTCTAGCTGTGTGCACGGAGGCTGAGCCCGGGAGCTTGCTCTCTAGCTGTGTGCACGGAGGCTGAGCCCGGGAGCTTGCTCTCTAGCTGTGTGCACGGAGGCTGAGCCCGGGAGCTTGCTCTCTAGCTGCGTGGATGGAGGCTGAGCCCGGGAGCTTGCTCTCTTGCTGTGTGGACGGAGGCTGAGCCCGGGAGCTTGTGTTCTAGGTGTGTGGATGGAGGCTGACCCTGGGAGCTTGCTCTCTTGCTGCGTGGACGGAGGCTGAGCCCGGGAGCTTGCTCTCTAGCTGCGTGGACGGAGGCTGAGCCCGGGAGCTTGCTCTCTAGCTGCGTGGACGGAGGCTGAGCCCGGGAGCTTGCTCTCTAGCTGCGTGGACGGAGGCTGAGCCCGGGAGCTTGCTCTCTAGCTGCGTGGATGGAGGCTGAGCCCGGGAGCTTGCTCTCTTGCTGTGTGGACGGAGGCTGAGCCCGGGAGCTTGCTCTCTAGCTGCGTGGACGGAGGCTTAATCCGGGAGCTTGCTCTCTAGCTGCGTGGACGGAGGCTGACCCGGGAGCTTGCTCTCTAGCTGCGTGGACGGAGGCTCACCCGGGAGCTTGCTCTCTAGCTGCGTGGACGGAGGCTGACCCGGGAGCTTGCTCTCTAGCTGCGTGGACGGAGGCTGAGCTCGGGAGCTTGCTCTCTAGCTGCGTGGACGGAGGCTGAGCCCGGGAGCTTGCTCTCTAGCTGCGTGGACGGAGGCTGAGCCCGGGAGCTTGCACTCTAGCTGTGTGGACGGAGGCTGACCCCGGGAGCTTGCTCTCTAGCTGCGTGGATGGAGGCTGACCCCAGTAGCTTGCTCTCTAGCTGCGTGCACGAAGGCTGAGTCCAGGAGCTTGCTCTCTAGCTGCGTGGACGGAGGCTGAGCCCGGGAGCTTGCTCTCTAGCTGCGTGCACGAAGGCTGAGCCCGGGAGCTTGCTCTCTAGCTGTGTGGACGGAGGCTGAGCCCGGGAGCTTGCTCTCTAGCTGTGTGGACGGAGGCTGACCCCGGGAGCTTGCTCTCTAGCTGCGTGGATGGAGGCTGACCCCGGGAGCTTGCTCTCTAGCTGCGTGGACGGAGGCTGAGCCCGGGAGCTTGCTCTCTAGCTGCGTGGACGGAGGCTGAGCCCGGGAGCTTGCTCTCTAGCTGTGTGGACGGAGGCTGAGCCCGGGAGCTTGCTCTCTAGCTGCGTGGATGGAGGCTGAGCCCGGGAGCTTGCTCTCTAGCTGCGTGGACGGAGGCTTAATCCGGGAGCTTGCTCTCTAGCTGCGTGGACGGAGGCTGACCCCGGGAGCTTGCTCTCTAGCTGCGTGGATGGAGGCTCACCCCGGGAGCTTGCTCTCTAGCTGCGTGGACGGAGGCTGACCCCGGGAGCTTGCTCTCTAGCTGCGTGGACGGAGGCTGAGCTCGGGAGCTTGCTCTCTAGCTGCGTGGACGGAGGCTGAGCCCGGGAGCTTGCACTCTAGCTGCGTGGACGGAGGCTGAGCCCGGGAGCTTGCACTCTAGCTGTGTGGACGGAGGCTGACCCCGGGAGCTTGCTCTCTAGCTGCGTGGATGGAGGCTGACCCCAGTAGCTTGCTCTCTAGCTGCGTGCACGAAGGCTGAGTCCAGGAGCTTGCTCTCTAGCTGTGTGGACGGAGGCTGACCCCGGGAGCTTGCTCTCTAGCTGCGTGCACGAAGGCTGAGTCCAGGAGCTTGCTCTCTAGCTGCGTGGACGGAGGCTGAGCCCGGGAGCTTGCTCTCTAGCTGCGTGCACGAAGGCTGAGCCCGGGAGCTTGCTCTCTAGCTGTGTGGACGGAGGCTGAGCCCGGGAGCTTGCTCTCTAGCTGTGTGGACGGAGGCTGACCCCGGGAGCTTGCGCTCTAGCTGCGTGGACGGAGGCTGACCCCGGGAGCTTGCGCTCTAGCTGCGTGGACGGAGGCTGACCCTGGGAGCTTGCACTCTAGCTGTGTGGACGGAGGCTGACCCCGGGAGCTTGCAGTCTTTGCCTGCAGCCTCCGCAGGGTGTATGTAGACTTGTTTGACATGTTTGCTTTGTGTTGTCGTCATCGCCCGGACGCTGCTGCGGCTCAGGTGTCACTCAGTTTCCATGCAGCTCCTGCAGCCATTGTCCTCCGACTCTCAGCACATCCTGGCCGCGGAGTGACGCCTGTCCATGTCTATGGGGGTAGGAGGCAGAGCAGCTGGGGTGTGATCATGTGGGGGCGCTCCTGACTGGTGCTGCAGATGACTCTGTACGGTCTGAGGACATGGGGTTCCTTCCAGAGATGATGGGGGTTCTCTGTGTGACCAGCAGGGTATTACCCCTATCAGATATTGGACGGCTCCTCGCTGATCTCCTCTTACCCTCTTCTTCTTGGTCTTTTCCAGATCCGATTTGTGAGGTGAAATGGGAGACGCCATGGTGGAGCCAGCCGCAGTCAAGCCTTCTGAGCAGGCGCCCCTGGCGGGCAGCAGCGGCCCTCTCTGCGTCATTACAGAAGGGGTGGTGTCTCTGGTGATAGACCCGGACGTGGCGCAGAAAGCCTGCGAGGATGTCCTGGAGCAGGTGAAGCTCATGCACAGCGCCTCCTCGGAGAGCCTGGAGAAAGTGGGGGCTGCAGAGCAGACCACCAATGGAGAGAGGATCTGTGAGGAGGACGAGTCTGTGACGGACATCAACAGCGTGAAGAACGCCCGGCGGAGGCAGAAGAATAACTCGGCCAAGCAGTCGTGGCTCCTGCGTCTGTTTGAGTGCAAGCTCTTTGACATTTCCATGGCAATCTCGTATCTGTATAACTCCAAGGAGCCGGGCGTGCAGGCGTACATCGGCAATCGCCTCTTCTACTTCAGGAACGAGGACGTGGACTTCTACCTGCCGCAGCTCCTCAACATGTACATCCACATGGACGAGGATGTGGGGGACGCCATAAAGCCGTACGTGGTCCACCGCTGCCGGCAGAGCATCAACTTCTCCCTGCAGTGCGCCTGGCTCCTGGGGGCCTATTCCTCAGACATGCACATCTCCACGCAGCGCCATTCCCGCGGGACCAAGCTGCGCAAACTCATCCTGTCCGATGAGCTGAAGCCGGCTCACAAGAAGCGGGAGCTGCCAGTTCTTGGCCTGGCCCCCGACACCGGCCTGTCCCCCTCCAAGCGGACCCATCAGAGGTCCAAATCTGACGCCACCGCCAGCATCAGCCTCAGCAGCAACCTGAAGAGGACGGCGAGCAACCCCAAGGTGGAGAATGACGAGGAGGTGAGGACAGGGCAGCTCCCTGGGTGTGTCCCCTGCGCCTCCTGCTCTATGTAGAGTGCACTCATGTCTGCTCCATCTGCTGTGCACACTGTATATGGACTGTGGAGGGTATGCACATGGATAATGGGGGTAGTGGTTGAAAGGACATGGGGACGAGGAGGTTTATGACACTGTAAAACTGCTGGTTACCCATAGCAGCCAATCACCATGCAGCTTTCACTTCTCATAGTGTCATGGAAGAAGAAAGCTGCCCTGTGATTGGTTGAGATGGCAGCATCTCTTGAGCACAGACTAGACGTGGTCGTGAACATATTGTTAGAGGTGATCTAGTTACATGGATGATAGAAAGAGTAGGCTCGCTGGGATAATGTGAGTGGGAAGTAGTGGCAGTCACAGGGGGATGATGGGAGTCCTCTTTTTATAGGTGTTAGTCTACACTGTGACTTGGGGACGCATTTTTTCCTTGTACTTCCTCTCACTGCAGCACAGAGGACTTTGAGGTCCCCAGTAAAGCTTTCATGACCCCTTGGTCTCTTGTCTTTGCCTCCGTCATCCCTTGGAATTACTAAGCTGAGGTATCTGCAGCATCGGTAGACTGGGGGTACTAAAGATGTTTACCTAGAGTGGCCTTGTGTGCATCCACAGTGAGTGGATCGGTGGGGTCTGGGTGGGGACGGTGAGTGGATTCGCTGGGGACGGTGAGTGAATCGTGTGATCTAGAGGGGGCGGTGAGTGTAGCTGTGAGGTCTAGGAGGGGACGGTGAGCGGATCGGTGGAGTCTACAAGGGGGCATTGAGTGGAGCAGCGGGGTTTCGTAAGAGGCGGTGAGTGGAGCATGGGGGTTTTGAAGTGAGCAGTGGAGCGAAAGGGTCTAGGAGAGGAGTGGTGAGTGGAGCGCCGGGTTCTGGGAGGGTGGGGGTGAGTTGAACAGTGGGGTCCGGGGGCAGTGAGTGGATCGGTTAGGTCTGGGAGGAAGGCAGTGAGTAGAGTGGGGGGGGGGTCTGGGAGGGGAGTGGTAAGTAGACCACCAATGTCTGGGAAGGGAGCAGTGAGTGGAGTTCTGGAAAGGAGGCGGTGAGTGGAACTGTGATGTCTGGGAGGGGGGCAGTGAGTGGATCGGTGGGGTCTGGATGGGGTGATGTGTCGAATGGCTAGGTCCGGGGGGGGGCGTTGAGTTGAACAACGGAGTCCGTGAGGGGGGCAGTGAGTGGAGCTGCGGGGTCTGGGAAGCGGCGGTAAGTGGAGCTGCGGGGTCTGGGAAGCGGCGGTAAGTGGAGCTGCGGGGTCTGGGAAGCGGCGGTAAGTGGAGCTGCGGGGTCTGGGAAGCGGCGGTAAGTGGAGCTGCGGGGTCTGGGAAGCGGCGGTAAGTGGAGCTGCGGGGTCTGGGAAGTGGCGGTAAGTGGAGATGCGGGGTCTGGGAAGCGGCGGTAAGTGGAGCTGCGGGGTCTGGGAAGCGGCGGTGAGTGGACCACCGAGGTCTGGGAGGCGGCGGTGAGTGGAGCTGCGCGGTCTGGGAGGCGGCGGTGAGTGGAGCTGCGCGGTCTGGGAGGCGCCGGTGAGTGGAGCTGCGCGGTCTGGGAGGCGCCGGTGAGTGGAGCTGCGCGGTCTGGGAGGCGGCGGTGAGTGGAGCTGCGCGGTCTGGGAGGCGTTAAGTGGACGGTGAGTGGAGCGGCGGGGACGGTAAGGGGGCGTTAAGTGGAGCGGCAGGGACGGTAAGTGGAGCGGCGGGGTCGTAAGGGGACGGTGAGTGGAGCGGCGGGGTCGGTAAGGGGACGGTGAGTGGAGCGGCGGGGTCGGTAAGGGGACGGTGAGTGGAGCTGCGGGGTTGTTAAGGGGACGGTGAGTGGAGCTGCAGGGGTCGTAAGGGGACGGTGAGTGGAGCGGCGGGGTCGGTAAGGGGACGGTGAGTGGAGCGGCGGGGTCGGTAAGGGACGGTGAGTGGAGCGGCAGGGTCGTAAGGGACGGTGAGTGGAGCGGCGGGGTCGTTAAGGGACGGTGAGTGGAGCGGCGGGTCGTTAAGGGACGGTGAGTGGAGCGGCGGGAGTCGCGTAAGGGACGGTGAGTGGAGCGGCGGGGTCGTTAAGGGGAGCGGTGAGTGGAGCGGCGGGGCGCAGGTCGGTAGGGGACGGTGAGTGGAGCGGCGGGGTCGGTAAGGGGGCGGTGAGTGGAGCGGCGGGGACGGTGAGTGGAGCGGCGGGGTCGGTAAGGGGACGGTGAGTGGAGCGGCGGGGGACGGTGAGTGGAGCGGCGGGGTCGGTAAGGGGACGGTGAGTGGAGCGGCGGGGTCGGTAAGGGGACGGTGAGTGGAGCGGCGGGGTCGGTAAGGGGACGGTGAGTGGAGCTGATGATGTGACCTCTTGGCTCCTTTCTGTGCTTCGCTGAGTTGTTGCTCTCTGTTGTCAGCCGCAGTGTCCACTGTCCAGTATTAGGACATACAGGGGGCGCTGTTTTTCCTCTGTGTCCGCCGTGGGGAGGAGGGGGGGTGGCCTCTGCTATCAGGCTCAACCCATGGACAGGAGGGCGGCAGACCCTTCTAATACTGGACACCCCTCCCCCCATCTGAGAGGTCAGTTCCCCTTGTTAGGTTTGGGACTTGCTTCTTCATATCTGCCCCCTTCTCCCCCCATATGTCTAGGTGGGGGGGGAGGTCTGGGGTACTGATGATGTCATGATAACCGGAGCTGCTAAACCTCTCCCTTTCTCTCCCTGCACCCACCCCCCTCCTCCCCAGGACCTCTCCTCCAGCTCGGAAAGCCTCGATAGGTCCTTCTCCTCCGTAAGTGACGGTCTTCGTGTAGTCGGCTGAGGGTCTTACTGGCTTTTTCTCTCCCATCAGCATTTCCTCTGCGGAAATAAAGTGCAGCCCCCTCCCTCGCATGCAGGGGGCAGCAGGAGCCATGCATAGGATTTAACGGGACTAAGGTCTGGGGGCCGAAGTACGCTGCTCTGCCAGAGCCCCCACATCTGCACTGGTCCTGTACGCCATCATGGTCGCCCTCTGGCTTCTTCTGCCCGCCCCCCTTGTCTTGTGTCTGCTGCGGCTCATGCATGTTGTGTCCGCTACGGCCGCATGTACAGCAGCGGTGGGGTCCACCTCTTCAGCCGCCATGATGAAACTAAACCCGAAGGTGGTCAGCTGCAGTGCATGATGGGTGACAGGTTTATCCTCCGCCATCTTGTCTGTGCTAGGTTTAGTTCCGCCGTGCTGATGCTGGGGGTCCGGGACCTTCCCCCGCTGGCGGCCCGAGCTCTGTAGTAATGTCCGGCTCTGTTCCGCCGGGCAGAGGAAATGCTGCTTCTCTGTAGGATGTGATTGAGGGTGGAGAACCAATGACTCCCGACTCTCCTGTCTCTCTCCTCCCTTCTGTCTTCTGTGTCGGCTGGGCAGAGCACTGCAGCAGATGATGGGGGTGGTTATATTGGGAGTGTGGATGAGGCCTGCTGATCCTTCCTGGACCAGGGCAATGTGGAGATGCGGAGTGATGGATTACTGACCTGCGTCACGTGGATGTCACTGGGACGGACGGCGGGTCTTCCCATTTGCAGCAGCCACTTTGTGTTGGGTGACCCAGTGGTCCCCTCTTGGGTTTGCTCTTTGACCTCCCGTCACTCTGTCTTTCCTCCTCAGCCTGTGCGGCTCGCTCCGGAGAGGGAGTTCATCAAGTCTCTCATGGCCATCGGAAAGAGACTGGCCACCCTCCCCACCAAGGAGCAGAAGACGCAGCGCCTCATCTCGGAGCTCTCGCTGCTCAACCACAAGCTGCCAGCCCGCGTCTGGCTCCCTACGGCCGGCTTCGACCACCATGTCGTGCGAGTGCCCCACACCCAGGCCGTGGTCCTGAACTCCAAGGACAAGGTACGTCCCTCCCAGGGCCTGCTCTGGCTGTAGCCACCATAACTGATCGGGAAGGGGTAACACTTCTGGTCCTGTTCTAGGCTCCATATTTAATCTACGTGGAAGTTCTCGAGTGTGAGAACTTTGAAACCTCCACGGTTCCGGCCCGGATTCCAGAGAATCGGATTCGCAGCACGCGTTCGGTGGAGAACCTTCCAGAGTGTGGCATCACCCATGAGCAGAGGGCAAGCAGCTTCACCACTGTGCCCAACTATGACAACGATGACGAGGCCTGGTCTGTGGATGACATTGGGGAGCTGCAGGTGGAGGTGAGTGTCACCCTCTTAGACCACCCCCACTGTTGTGGAGCAGCGTTGTCTTATTGTCCTCTCCGCTTCCAGCTCCCAGAGCTCCACACCAACAGCTGTGACAACATCTCGCAGTTCTCGGTGGACAGCATTACCAGCCAGGAGAGCAAGGAGCCCGTCTTCATCGCTGCCGGTGACATCCGGTCAGGAGCTGCACATCTGGTATGGGGGGTGCACTTAGCGGGACGCTGACCACGCTCTTCCTTCCTTCACAGGCGCCGTCTCTCGGAGCAGCTCGCTCACACACCGACCACCTTCCGAAGGGATCCGGAGGACCCATCCGCTGTGGCTCTGAAGGAACCATGGCAAGAAAAAGTCAGGTGTGGTGGCCTCTGTGTTCGGGGGTGGGACTGTGTTACGGGGAGCGGCTTACCCATGTTCTATCCTGTACTCTTTTTGGCAGGAGGATTCGGGAGGGGTCTCCCTATGGTCACTTCCCTAACTGGAGGCTCTTGTCTGTCATTGTGAAGTGCGGTGATGACCTCAGGCAGGAGCTGCTGGCGTACCAGGTTCTCAAGCAGCTCCAGGTGAGTGAGCGCCCCCTACTAGTAGGAGGTATGAGGGAAGGGGTCTGTATAATACATGAATGGGGATCATTCATCCTTCCTCTCTGTCAGTCTATCTGGGAGACGGAGCGTGTCCCTCTCTGGATCCGGCCGTACAAGATCCTGGTGATCTCGGCAGACAGCGGGATGATCGAGCCGGTTGTCAACGCCGTGTCCATTCATCAAGTCAAGAAGCAATCCCAGCTCTCCCTGCTCGATTACTTTCTCCAGGAACATGGCAGCTGCACCACCGAGGCGTTCCTCACTGCGCAGCGCAACTTTGTGCAGAGCTGCGCCGGGTACTGCCTGGTGTGCTACCTGCTGCAGGTCAAGGACAGGTGAGAGGCTGAACCCTGGTACTGGGGCAGGGCAGTACCCCTAATGGTTAGGAGTAAGTGTGGGGGCAGGACTGATGATCCTCAGGGGTGGGGCTGAGTATGATGCAGCAGCATGTGACCAGTGAAGGTCCTGAGCTGGTATCTCCATGTCCTTTCCTCAGGCACAATGGAAACATCCTCCTGGACGCTGAGGGCCACATCATCCACATAGACTTTGGATTCATTCTCTCCAGTTCTCCCCGGAACCTCGGATTCGAGACGTCAGCGTTCAAGTTAACGGCAGAGTTTGTGGATGTGAGTGCGGGTCAACACCTGGTGGGGGCGCCATAATCTGAGACTGCAAGACCTCTGCACTGTATCACTGAGGGCTCTGGGGGGCATCATTATATCAGTGATGTCATCAGCAGGGGGCGGGGCTGTGACTACCGCTCAGTGATGTACCGTCCGCTACCATACGGTGTAGATCTCAGGACGTCTAGTCACATTTTGGGCGGAGTCACTTCTTTATGATACGGTGGTTCGGCTCAGGTCATGTGACCATCCGCCTTATTGGCGATGTGCAGGGGGGTATTACAGGAGTTACAGCCGTGACCTCTTTGTTCGGCAGGTGATGGGGGGGCTGAACGGAGACATGTTCAATTACTACAAGATGCTGATGCTTCAGGGTCTGATCGCCGCCCGCAAGCACATGGATCGCGTGGTCCAGATCGTGGAGATCATGCAGCAAGGTAAGCGCCCCTCTCCCCTGCTGCCCTCCTTTCTTTCCTTACTGTTTTCAAGATCTCTGCTTGCCTTTAGTGACTGGCTGCACAATCCTCTTTGAGCAGAGCTCTGATACATTATAAGGGCTGTCCAGACGCCATTGTAACAGACCCTCAGCTGTGCTCTCGCTGTCTCCTCCCCTTCCTGCAGGGTCGCACCTGCCATGTTTCCACGGCTCCAGCACCATCCGAAACCTGAAGGAGCGATTCCACATGAACATGACTGAGGAGCAGCTGCAGCTTCTGGTGGAGCAGATGGTGGACGGGAGTATGCGCTCCATCACCACCAAGCTGTACGACGGCTTCCAGTACCTGACCAACGGCATCATGTGAGCACTGTCATGGCGGCCCACCTGCGCTGACCCTACAGACTGGCCCAGGGGGCAGAGACCACTATGCAGCCGCATCCTTCAGTATTCCAATCCCGATCTACAGTGTTCTGCCCCCCCATTATTACCAGCACAGCTCCGCCCCAGCAGAGCTGGCTCCACCCATCGCGACGTTCTCCGGATGTTACCCTCTACAACATTGCTCTTATATATTTTTTTTTATTTACGTGATTTTATGGAGGGCAGATAATAATTTCCAGATCCTCATCGTCCCCCGTAAGGTGTGTGCAGAGAGGCGCCGGGACCCCCCATTCTTGGCTGCAGGGGTCACCACACTCGTCATTATTTAGGGGTGGGAGGGGTCTTTTTAAGTCTTGGACGCTTTCATGTTTACTTTGTATTAAAACGAGATAATCTAACAAACCGCAGTGTCGTCTGTATGGGATGATGGGGGTGATTGTCCTGAGCAGAGGTTTGTCGCCGCACGGCGAGTGAGGGGAACTCTTCTGTGGAGAAGGTGAGTGCCGCCATCATACCTCTCTTACCGCTCCTGTGTGGAGGGAGCGCACGTCGCGTGTCAGCAATAATAAAGTTTCAGGCCCTCAATAGTCAACCTGCTTCTTCAGGGGTCCCCCCAGTATTACACGCTGGATCTGAGTGTGTCCCCCCCAGTAATACAGGCTGGATGGATGTGTGTGTCCCCCCAGTAATACAGGCTGGATGTGTGTGTCCCCCCAGTAATACAGGCTGGATGTGTGTGTGCCCCCAGTAATACATGCTGGATGTGTGTGTGCCCCCAGTAATACATGCTGGATGTGTCCCCCCAGTAATACACGCTGGATGTGTGTCCCCAGTAATACATGCTGGATGTGTGTGTCCCCCCAGTAATACATGCTGGATGTGTATGTCCCCCCAGTAATACACGCTGGATGTGTGTGCCCCCAGTAATACAGGCTGGATGTGTGTGTCCCCCCAGTAATACAGGCTGGATGTGTGTGTGTCCCCCAGTAATACAGGCTGGATGTGTGTGCCCCCAGTAATACAGGCTGGATGTGTGTGTGTCCCCAGTAATACAGGCTGGATGTGTGTGTCCCCCCAGTAATACACGCTGGATGTGTGTGTGTCCCCAGTAATACATGCTGGATGTGTGTGTGTCCCCAGTAATACAGGCTGGATGTGTGTGTGCCCCCAGTAATACAGGCTGGATGTGTGTGTCCCCCCAGTAATACAGGCTGGATGTGTGTGTCCCCCCCAGTAATACATGCTGGATGTGTGTGTCCCCCCAGTAATACACGCTAGATGTGTGTGTCCCCCCAGTAATACACGCTGGATGTGTGTGTGTGTCCCCACCAGTAATACACGCTGGATGTGTGTGTGTGTCCCCCCAGTAGTACAGGCTGGATGTGTGTGTGTGTCCCCCCAGTAGTACATGCTGGATGTGTGTGTCCCCCCAGTAATACATGCTGGATGTGTGTGTCCCCCCAGTAATACATGCTGGATGTGTGTGTGTCCCCCAGTAATACAAGCTAGATGTGTGTGTCCCCCCAGTAATACACGCTGGATGTGTGTGTGTCCCCCAGTAATACAAGCTAGATGTGTGTGTCCCCCCAGTAATACACGCTGGATGTATGTGTGTCCCCCCAGTAATACAGGCTGGATGTGTGTGTGTGTCCCCAGTAATACAGGCTGGATGTGTGTGTCCCCCAGTAATACATGCTAGATGTGTGTGTCCCCCCAGTAATACACGCTGGATGTATGTGTGTCCCCCCAGTAATACACGCTGGATGTGCGTGTCCCCCCAGTAATACACGCTGGATGTGTGTGTCCCCAGTAATACAGGCTGGATGTGTGTGTCCCCCCCAGTAATACAGGCTGGATGTGTGTGTCCCCAGTAATACACGCTGGATGTGTGTGTCCCCCCAGTAATACAAGCTGGATGTGTGTGTCCCCCCAGTAATACACGCTGGATGTGTGTCTCCTCCAGTAATACACGCTGGATGTGTGTGTGTCCCCCCAGTAATACACGCTGGATGTGTGTGTGTGTCCCCAGTAATACACGCTGGATGTGTGTGTCCCCCCCCAGTAATACACGCTGGATGTGTGTGTGTGTCCCCAGTAATACACGCTGGATGTGTGTGTCCCCCCAGTAATACACGCTGGATGTGTGTGTCCCCCCAGTAATACACGCTGGATGTGTGTCTGGTGTCTACCATGTGTACGGTACTGTATCTGGTTATACATAGGATCTGGGGGTGTACGGGGTCGGGTTATATACCCGGTCTGGAGAAGTACGGCGTCCGGTTATATACCGGGTCTGGAGATATACGGGGTCCGGTTATATACCCGGTCTGGAGAAGTACGGGGTCTGGAGATATACGGGGTCCGGTTATATACCGGGTCTGGAGATGTACTGGGTCCGGTTATATACCGGGTCCGGTTATATACCGGGTCCGAAGATATACAGGGTCCGGTTACATACCAGTTCTGGAGATATACGGGGTCCGGTTATATACCGGGTCTGGTGGGGTCCGGTTATATACCCGGTCTGGAGAAGTACGGGGTCCGGTTATACACCGGGTCTGGTGGGGTCCGGCTATATACCCGGTCTGGAGATGAACGGGGTCCGGTTATATACCGGGTCTGGAGATATACGGGGTCCGGTTATATACCCGGTCTGGAGAAGTACGGGGTCCGGTTATATACCGGGTCTGGTGGGGTCCGGTTATATAACCGGTCTGGAGAAGTACGGTGTCCGGTTATATACCCGGTCTGGAGAAGTACGGGGTCCGGTTATACACCGGGTCTGGTGGGGTCCGGTCATATACCCAGTCTGGAGAAGTACGGTGTCCGGTTATATACCCGGTCTGGAGAAGTACGGGGTCCGGTTATACACCGGGTCTGGTGGGGTCCGGTTATATACCCGGTCTGGAGATGAACGGGGTCCGGTTATATACCGGGTCTGGAGATATACGGGGTCCGGTTATACACCGTGTCTGGAGATGTACGGGTTCCGGTTATATACTGGGTCTGGTGGGGTCCGGTTATATAACCGGTCTGGAGAAGTACGGGGTCCGGTTATACACCGGGTCTGGAGAAATACGGGGTCGGTTATACACCGGGTCTGGTGGGGTCCGGTCATATACCCGGTCTGGAGAAGTACGGTGTCGGTTATATACCCGGTCTGGAGAAGTGCGGGGTCGGTTATACACCGGGTCTGGTGGAGTCGGTCCATATACCGGTCTGGAGTGCACGGGGTCCGGTTATATACCCGGTCTGGAGAAGTACGGTTATATACCGGGTCTGGAGAAGTACGGGGTCCGGTTATATACCAGGTCTGGAGAAGTACGGGGTCCGGTTATATACCCAGTCTGGAGAAGTACGGGGTCCGGTTATATACCAGGTCTGGAGAAGTACGGGGTCCGGTTATATACCAGGTCTGGAGAAGTACGGGGTCCGGTTATACACTGGGTCTGGTGGGGTCCGGTTATATACCCGGTCTGGAGAAGTAAGGGGTCCGGTTATATACCCGGTCTGGTGGGGTCCGGTTATATACCAGGTCTGGAGAAGTACGGGGTCCGGTTATATACCAGGTCTGGAGAAGTACGGGGTCCGGTTATATACCCGGTCTGGAGAAGTACGGGGTCCGGTTATATACCCGGTCTGGAGAAGTACGGGGTCCGGTTATATACCCGGTCTGGTGGGGTCCGGTTATATACCAGGTCTGGAGAAGTACGGGGTCCGGTTATATACCCGGTCTGGAGAAGTACAGGGTCCGGTTATATACCCGGTCTGGAGAAGTACAGGGTCCGGTTATATACCCGGTCTGGAGAAGTACGGGGTCCGGTTATATACCCGGTCTGGTGGGGTCTGGTTATATACCAGGTCTGGAGAAGTACGGGGTCCGGTTAAATACCCGGTCTGGAGATGAACGGGTCCGGTTATATACCGGGTCTGGTGGGGTCCGGTTATATACCCGGTCTGGAGATGTACGGGGTCCGATTATATACCCGGTCTGGAGAAGTACGGGGTCCGGTTATACACCGGGTCTGGTGGGGTCCGGTTATATACCCGGTCTGGAGATGAACGGGGTCCGGTTATATACCCGGTCTGGAGATGAACGGGGTCCGGTTATATACCCGGTCTGGAGAAGTACGGGGTCCGGTTATACACCGGGTCTGGTGGGGTCCGGTTATATACCCGGTCTGGAGATGAACGGGGTCCGGTTATATACCCGGTCTGGAGATGAACGGGGTCCGGTTATACACCGGGTCTGGTGGGGTCTGGTTATATACCAGGTCTGGAGAAGTACGGGGTCCGGTTAAATACCCGGTCTGGAGATGAACGGGTCCGGTTATATACCCGGTCTGGAGAAGTACAGGGTCCGGTTATATACCCGGTCTGGAGAAGTACGGGGTCCGGTTATATACCCGGTCTGGTGGGGTCTGGTTATATACCAGGTCTGGAGAAGCACGGTCGGTTAAATACCCGGTCTGGAGATGAACGGGTCCGGTTATATACCGGGTCTGGTGGGGTCCGGTTATATACCCGGTCTGGAGAAGTACGGGGTCCGGTTATATACCCGGTCTGGAGAAGTACGGGGTCCGGTTATACACCGGGTCTGGTGGGGTCCGGTTATATACCCGGTCTGGAGATGAACGGGGTCCGGTTATATACCCGGTCTAGGACGTGATCCGGTATCGGGTCCGGTCCGGTTATATACCCGGTCTGGAGAAGTACGGGGTCTGGTTATATACCCGGTCTGGAGAAGTACGGGGTCCGGTTATACACCGGGTCAGGTGGGGTCCGGTTATGCACCTGGTCCCGGGATGTGCGGTCCCCGGCGCCGTTCCTGCAGTTCCGCTCCTGTCCACCAGGTGTCGCTGTCCCGGCCCCGCCCGCTCTGGGTCTCACCTGTAAGAGGAGCCGCCCAGGTGACCGGGAGCTGAGAGCCCGGAGCGGCGGAAGAGGGATCGGACAGAGCCCGGGAGGAGAGCTCGGCCTCACACCACAATGGTGAGCGTTACAGGGCCACTTTGGGGGTTGTAGTACTGCTGCGTATTATGCAGTGGTATAACTGCCACATGCTATGTTATACAGAGATATAACGGATATGCTGGGAGTTGTAGTGCTCCTGTATGGTATGCACTGATATTACTGCTGTGTGCTGGGAGTTGTAGTGCTCCTGTATGGTATGCACTGATATTACTGCTCCATGCTGGGAGTTGTAGTGCTCCTGTATGGTATGCACTGATATTACTGCTGTGTGCTGGGAGTTGTAGTGCTCCTGTATGGTATGCACTGATATTACTGCTCCATGCTGGGAGTTGTAGTGCTCCTGTATGGTATGCACTGATATTACTGCTCCATGCTGGGAGTTGTAGTGCTCCTGTATGGTATGCACTGATGTTACTGCTCCGTGCTGGGAGTTGTAGTGCTCCTGTATGGTATGCACTGATGTTACTGCTCCATGCTGGGAGTTGTAGTGCTCCTGTATCCTTCATGTTTGGCAGCGATGCGGGCCCCCGGGTGGACGGACCCGGTGGGTGACATTCCTGCTCTTGGGTCACTGACTCTTCTCGTCTTTACCCTCCTGAGGTGGAGATCATCTATAACGAGCTAGTGATACAGCCGATGTATCTAATCCTGGCATGTGTGATACAGCCGCTGTATCTAATGCTGTCATGTGCGATACAGCCGCTGTATCTAATGCTGTCATGTGCGATACAGCCGCTGTATCTAATGCTGTCATGTGCGATACAGCCGCTGTATCTAATGCTGCCATGTGTGATACAGCCGATGTATCTAATCCTGGCATGTGTGATACAGCCGCTGTATCTAATGCTGTCATGTGCGATACAGCCGCTGTATCTAATGCTGTCATGTGCGATACAGCCGCTGTATCTAATGCTGTCATGTGCGATACAGCCGCTGTATCTAATGCTGTCATGTGTGATACAGCTGATGTATCCAATGCTGTCATGTGTGATACAGCCGCTGTATCTAATGCTGTCATGTGTGATACAGCTGATGTATCCAATGCTGTCATGTGTGATTCTGCTGCTGTATCTAATGCTGTCATGTGTGATACAGCCGCTGTATCTAATGCTGTCATGTGTGATACTGCCGCTGCATCTAATGCTGTCATGCGTGATACTGCCGCTGTATCTAATGCTGTCATGTGTGATACAGCCGCTGTATCTAATGCTGTCATGCGTGATACAGCTGATGTATCCAATGCTGTCATGCGTGATACTGCCGCTGTATCTAATACTGTCATGTGTGATACTGCCGCTGTATCTAATGCTGTCATGTGTGATACAGCCGCTGTATCTAATGCTGTCGTGTGTGATACAGCCGCTGTATCTAATGCTGTCATGTGTGATACAGCTGATGTATCCAATGCTGTCATGTGTGATTCTGCTGCTGTATCTAATCCCGTCATGTGTGATACTGCCGCTGTATCTAATGCTGTCATGTGTGATACAGCTGATGTATCTAATGCTGTCATGTGTGATACTGCCACTGTATCTAATGCTGTCATGTGTGATACAGCCGCTGTATCTAATGCTGTCATGTGTGATACAGCCGCTGTATCTAATGCTGTCATGTGTGATACAGCTGATGTATCCAATGCTGTCATGTGTGATACTGCCACTGTATCTAATGCTGTCATGTGTGATACAGCCGCTGTATCTAATGCTGTCATGTGTGATACTGCCACTGTATCTAATCCTGGCACGTGTGATACAGCCGCTGTATCTAATGCTGTCATGTGTGATACAGCCATTGTATCTAATCCTGGCATGTGTGATACAGCCGCTGTATCTAATCCTGGCATGTGTGATACTGTCGCTGGATCTAATCCCATCATGTGTGATACTGCCGCTGTATCTAATCCTGTCATGTGTGATACTGCCGCTGTATCTAATCCTGTCATGTGTGATACAGCTGTTGTATCTAATGCTGTCATGTGTGATACAGCCGTTGTATCTAATGCTGTCAAGTGTGATCCAGCCGCCGTATCTAATCCTGTCATGTGTGATACAGGCGTTGTATCTAATGCTGTCAAGTGTGATACAGCCGTTGTATCTAATGCTGTCAAGTTTGATACAGCCGCTGTATCTAATGCTGTCAAGTTTGATACAGCCGTTGTATCTAATGCTGTCAAGTGTGATACAGCTGTTGTATCTAATCCTGTCATGTGTGATACAGCCGTTGTATCTAATCCCATCATGTGTAATACAGCCGTTGTATCTAATCCCATCATGTGTGATACAGCCGCTGTATCTAATGCTGTCATGTGCGATACAGCCGCTGTATCTAATGCTGTCATGTGTGATACAGCTGATGTATCTAATGTTGTCATGTGTGATACAGCCGTTGTATCTAATGTTGTCATGTGTGATACAGTTGATGTATCTAATGCTGCCATGTGTGATACAGCCGCTGTATCTAATGTTGTCATGTGTGATACAGCCGCTGTATCTAATGCTGTCATGTGTGATACAGCCGCTGTATCTAATGCTGTCATGTGTGATACAGCCGCTGTATCTAATGCTGTCATGTGTGATACAGCCGCTGTATCTAATGCTGTCATGTGTGATACAGCCGCTGTATCTAATGCTGTCATGTGTGATACAGCCGCTGTATCTAATGCTGTCATGTGTGATACAGCCGCTGTATCTAATGCTGTCATGTGTGATACAGCCGCTGTATCTAATGCTGTCATGTGTGATACAGCCGCTGTATCTAATGCTGTCATGTGTGATACAGCCGTTGTATCTAATGTTGTCATGTGTGATACAGCCGCTGTATCTAATGCTGTCATGTGTGATACAGCCGCTGTATCTAATGCTGTCAAGTGCGATACAGCCGATGTATCTAATGCTGTCAAGTGCGATACAGCCGATGTATCTAATCCTGGCATGTGTGATACAGCCGATGTATCTAATCCTGGCATGTGTGATACAGCCGATGTATCTAATCCTGGCATGTGTGATACAGCCGATGTATCTAATCCTGGCATGTGTGATACAGCCGATGTATCTAATCCTGGCATGTGTGATACAGCCGTTGTATCTAATGCTGGCATGTGTAATACAGCCGCTGTATCTAATGCTGTCATGTGTGATACAGCCGTTGTATCTAATGCTGTTGTGTGTGATACTGCCGCTGTATCTAATGCTGTCATGTGTGATACAGCTGTTGTATCTAATCCTGTCGTGTGATACTGCTGCTGTATCTAATGCTGTCATGTGTGATACAGCTGATGTATCTAATCCCATCATGTGTGATACTGCCGCTGTATCTAATCCCGTCATGTGTGAAACTGCCTCTGTATCTAATCCTGTCATGTGTGACTTCCGCTGTATCTAATCCCGTCATGTGTGATACCATCTCTGTATCTAATCCTGCCATGTGTGATACTGCTGCTGTATCTAATCTCGTGATGTGTGATACCATCTCGGTATCTAAGCCAGCCATGTGTGATACCGTGTCTGTATCTAAGCCGGCCATGCGTGATACCATCTATGTATCTAAGCCGGTCATGTGTGATACCGTGTCTTTATCTCAGCCCATCATGCGTGATGCAGCGTAGGACATGGCACTACTGTCCCCATCGTGGTCCTGGGGGTTAGCAGTATAATGGAGGCCCCCTGGGATCTCGGGTCGGGGTCACATGATGGTTCTGGAGGATCGGAGCCTGCGCTGGGGCCGTGGACGTCTATCCCCCAGTCAGTGAGACGCCCGGTCAAAGTGCAGCTAGCCCCGCCCCTCACCCTGAGGCCCCTCCCACACTCAGGCACATTCCTACCCTGCCCGCTGTGCTCAGACCTGCAGTGTGCGGGGAGGGCGAGACTGGGGCTGCATTCCTCAGGAGAGAGCTGCGTACATCACACGTGTCCCTGTATATAACCTGTGTCTGTATACCACGTGTCCCTGTATATAACCTGTATCTGTATACCACGTGTCCCTGTATATAACCTGTGTCTGTATATAACCTGTGTCTGTACATCACACATGTCCCTGTATATAACCTGTGTCTGTATACCACGTGTCCCTGTATATAACCTGTGTCTGTATACCACGTGTCCCTGTATATAACCTGTATCTGTATACCACGTGTCCCTGTATATAACCTGTGTCTGTATACCACGTGTCCCTGTATATAACCTGTGTCTGTATACCACGGGTCCCTGGATATAACCTGTGTCTGTATACCACGTGTCCCTGTATATAACCTGTGTCTGTATCACTCATGTCCCTGTATATAACCTGTGTCTGTACATCACACATGTCCCTGTATATAACCTGTGTCTGTATACCACGTGTCCCTGTATATAACCTGTATCTGTATACCACGTGTCCCTGTATATAACCTGTGTCTGTATACCACGTGTCCCTGTATATAACCTGTGTCTGTATACCACGTGTCCCTGTATATAACCTGTGTCTGTATACCACGTGTCCCTGTATATAACCTGTGTCTGTATACCACGTGTCCCTGTATATAACCTGTGTCTGTATCACTCATGTCCCTGTATATAACCTGTGTCTGTATCACTCGTGTCCCTGTATATAACCTGTGTCTGTATACCACGTGTCCCTGTATATAACCTGTATCTGTATACCACGTGTCCCTGTATATAACCTGTGTCTGTATACCACGTGTCCCTGTATATAACCTGTGTCTGTATACCACGGGTCCCTGGATATAACCTGTGTCTGTATACCACGTGTCCCTGGATATAACCTGTGTCTGTATACCACGTGTCCCTGGATATAACCTGTGTCTGTATACCACGTGTCCCTGGATATAACCTGTGTCTGTATACCACGTGTCCCTGGATATAACCTGTGTCTGTATACCACGTGTCCCTGGATATAACCTGTGTCTGTATACCACGTGTCCCTGGATATAACCTGTGTCTGTATACCACGTGTCCCTGGATATAACCTGTGTCTGTATACCACGTGTCCCTGTATATAACCTGTGTCTGTATACCACGTGTCCCTGTATATAACCTGTGTCTGTATACCACGTGTCCCTGTATATAACCTGTGTCTGTATACCACGTGTCCCTGTATATAACCTGTGTCTGTATACCACGTGTCCCTGTATATAACCTGTGTCTGTATACCACGTGTCCCTGTATATAACCTGTGTCTGTACATCACACGTGTCCCTTTATACAACCTGTGTCTGTATACCATGTGTCCCTGTATATAACCTGTCTGTACATCACACGTGTCCCTGTATATAACCTGTATCTGTATACCACGTGTCCCTGTATATAACCTGTGTCTGTACATCACACGTGTCCCTGTATATAACCTGTATCTGTATACCACGTGTCCCTGTATATAACCTGTGTCTGTATACCACGTGTCCCTGTATATAACCTGTGTCTGTACATCACACGTGTCCCTGTATATAACCTGTGTCTGTATACCACGTGTCCCTGTATATAACCTGTGTCTGTATACCACGTGTCCCTGTATATAACCTGTATCTGTATACCACTTGTCCCTGTATATAACCTGTATCTGTATACCACTTGTCCCTGTATATAACCTGTATCTGTATACCACGTGTCCCTGTATATAACCTGTGTCTGTATACCACGGGTCCCTGGATATAACCTGTGTCTGTATACCACGTGTCCCTGTATATAACCTGTACCTGTATACCACGGGTCCCTGTATATAACCTGTATCTGCATACCACGTGTCCCTGTATATAACCTGTGTCTGTATACCACGTGTCCCTGTATATAACCTGTGTCTGTATACCACGTGTCCCTGTATATAACCTGTATCTGTATACCACGGGTCCCTGTATATAACCTGTGTCTGTACATCACACGTGTCTCTGTATACCACGTGTCCCTGTATATAACCTGTGTCTGTATACCACGTGTCCCTGTATATAACCTGTGTCTGTATACCACGTGTCCCTGGATATAACCTGTGTCTGTATACCACGTGTCCCTGTATATAACCTGTGTCTGTATACCACGTGTCCCTGTATATAACCTGTATCTGCATACCACGTGTCCCTGTATATAACCTGTGTCTGTATACCACGTGTCCCTGTATATAACCTGTGTCTGTATACCACGTGTCCCTGTATATAACCTGTGTCTGTATACCACGGGTCCCTGTATATACCATGTGTCCCTGTATATAACCTGTGTCTGTATACCACGGGTCCCTGTATATAACCTGTGTCTGTATATCCAGTCTATCACGTGTCCCTGTATATAACCTGTGTCTGTATACCACGTGTCCCTGTATATAACCTGTGTCTGTATATCCACGTGTCCCTGTATATAACCTGTGTCTGTATACCACGTGTCCCTGTATATAACCTGTGTCTGTATACCACGTGTCCCTGTATATAACCTGTATCTGTATACCACGTGTCCCTGTATATAACCTGTGTCTGTATACTACGTGTCCCTGTATATAACCTGTGTCTGTATACCACGTGTCCCTGTATATAACCTGTATCTGTATACCACGTGTCCCTGTATATAGCCTGTGTCTGTATACCACGTGTCCCTGTATATAGCCTGTGTCTGTATACCACGTGTCCCTGTATATAACCTGTGTCTGTATCACTCGTGTCCCTGTATATCACACGTGTCTCTTTCACACGTAGTCTGTAATGAGGGTCTCTTCTTTAGAGTGCAGGCTCCATGGTTGGGAATGGCCTGAGGAGATGAGTAACGCGCTTTTCCTGTTTTGCAGGGGCTGCTCATAGCTGTGTCGTGTTTGGTCGGGCTTCTTATTGTTGACATGAATTTCGGTGTATGGACTTTGACGTATATCAGTCCTAGTCATGTGACTAGCGAACATTAACTGCGTGTCTCCCCCACAGGGCAGCAAGGAGAGGTACCACTGGCAGACCCAGAATGTTCGGCAGAGCGGTGTGGACGACATGGTTCTTCTGTCCAAGATCACGGAGGAGGCCATTGTCGACAACCTGAAGAAACGCTACATGGACGACTTTATATTCGTATCCTTTTATACTGTGGGGTGGGGGGTGAGATCACCATATGACGACTGTGACCGTACACAGAGGAGGGAGTGACATCACCGGAGGACGACTGTTACTGTACACGAGAGGGGGGGGCGCCATTACTGGAGAACGACTGTGACAGTTCTCAGCAGAGGGGGTGACATCACCAGCTGATGACGGTGACCGTACACAGAGGAGGGAGTGACATCACCAGCTGATGACTGTGACGGTACACAGAGGAGGGGGTGACATCACCAGCTGATGACTGTGACGGTAAACAGAGGAGAGGGTGACATCACCAGCTGGTGACGGTACACAGAGGAGAGGGTGACATCACCAGCTGATGATGGTGACGGTACACAGAGGAGGGAGTGACATCACCAGCTGATGATGGTGACGGTACACAGAGGAGGGAATGACATCACCAGCTGATAACGGTGACGATACACAGAGGAGGGGTGACATCACTAGCTGATGACGGTGACGGTACACAGAGGAGGGAGTGACATCACCAGCTGATGACGGAGACCGTACACAGAGGAGGGAGTGACATCACCAGCTGATGACTGTGATGATACACAGAGGAGGGAGTGACATCACCAGCTGATGACTGTGACGGTACACAGAGGAGGGGTGACATCACCAGCTGATGACTGTGACGATACACAGAGGAGGGAGTGACATCACTAACTGGTGACGATACACAGAGGAGGGAGTGACATCACCAGCTGATGACTGTGACGATACACAGAGGAGGGAGTGACATCACCAGCTGATGACTGTGACGGTACACAGAGGAGGGAGTGACATCACCAGCTGATGACTGTGACGGTACACAGAGGAGGGAGTGACATCACCAGCTGATGACTGTGATGATACACAGAGGAGGGAGTGACATCACCAGCTGATGATGGTGACGGTACACAGAGGAGGGGGTGACATCACCAGCTGATGACTGTGACGATACACAGAGGAGGGGTGACATCACCAGCTGATAACTGTGACGATACACAGAGGAGGGAGTGACATCACCAGCTGATAACGGTGACGATACACAGAGGAGGGAGTGACATCACCAGCTGATGACGGTGACGATACACAGAGGAGGGAGTGACATCACTAGCTGATGACGGTGACGATACACAGAGGAGGGAGTGACATCACCAGCTGATGACTGTGACGGTACACAGAGGAGGGGGTGACATCACCAGCTGATGACTGTGACGATACACAGAGGAGGGAGTGACATCACCAGCTGGTGACGGTGACGATACACAGAGGAGGGGGTGACATCACTAACTGGTGACGATACACAGAGGAGGGAGTGACATCACCAGCTGGTGACGATACACAGAGGAGGGAGTGACATCACCAGCTGATGATGGTGACGGTACACAGAGGAGGGGGTGACATCACCAGCTGATGATGGTGACGGTACACAGAGGAGGGGGTGACATCACCAGCTGATGACGGTGACGATACACAGAGGAGGGAGTGATATCACCAGCTGATAACGGTGACGATACACAGAGGAGGGAGTGACATCACCAGCTGATGACGGTGACGATACACAGAGGAGGGAGTGACATCACCAGCTGATGACGGTACACAGAGGAGGGAGTGACATCACCAGCTGATGACTGTGACGATACACAGAGGAGGGAGTGACATCACCAGCTGATGACTGTGATGATACACAGAGGAGGGAGTGACATCACCAGCTGATGACGGTGACGATACACAGAGGAGGGAGTGACATCACCAGCTGATGACGGTACACAGAGGAGGGAGTGACATCACCAGCTGATGACTGTGACGATACACAGAGGAGGGAGTGACATCACCAGCTGATGACTGTGATGATACACAGAGGAGGGAGTGACATCACCAGCTGGTGACGGTGACGATACACAGAGGAGGGGGTGACATCACTAACTGGTGACGGTGACGATACACAGAGGAGGGAGTGACATCACCAGCTGATGATGGTGACGATACACAGAGGAGGGAGTGACATCACCAGCTGATGACGGTGACGATACACAGAGGAGGGAGTGACATCACCAGCTGATGACGGTGACGATACACAGAGGAGGGGCTGACATCACCAGCTGATGATGGTGACAGTACACAAAGGAGGGAGTGACATCACCAGCTGATGACGGTGACGATACACAGAGGAGGGAGTGACATCACCAGCTGATGATGGTGACAGTACACAAAGGAGGGGGTGACATCACCAGCTGGTGACGGTGACCATACACAAAGGAGGGGTGACATCACCAGCTGGTGACGGTACACAGAAGAGGGGGTGACATCACCAGCTGATGACGGTGACCATACACAGAGAAGGGGGCGTCATCACCGGAGGACGACTGTGACCGTACACAGAGGAGGGGGCGTCATTACTGGAGGACGACTGTGACCGTACACAGAGGAGGGGGCGTTATCACCGGAGGACGACTGTGACTGTACACAGAGGAGGGGGCGTCATCACCGGAGGACGACTGTGACCGTACACAGAGGAGGGGGCGTCATCACCGGAGGACGACTGTGACCGTACACAGAGGAGGGGGCGTCATCACTGGAGGACGACTGTGACCTTACACAGAGGAGGGGGCGTCATCACTGGAGGACGACTGTGACCTTACACAGAGGAGGGGGCGTCATCACTGGAGGACGACTGTGACCGTACACAGAGGAGGGGCGACTTCTGACATGTTATGACCCCAGTAGCCGGTCTCTCTGCAGCAGATCATAGTCTGCATAAGAGCTGCGGGTGTCTGGGTCTTATTTGAATGATAGTGGTCTCCATAATGTGTGCAGCTTCCTTAACCCTTTCAGACATACATTGGTCCAGTGTTGATCTCTGTTAACCCTTTTAAGCAGCTACCGTATTTCACAGATAAGGAGATAGAGATGTACCAGGGAGCAGTGAGTACAAATCTTATAAGTTGTCAGCAGTGGTGTATTTGTATCCTTGCTAGCGGTGTATCTGTCTGTATCCTTGCTAGCGGTGTATCTGTCTGTATCCTCGGTAACGGTGTATCTGTCTGTATCCTCGGTAACGGTGTATCTGTCTGTATCCTCGGTAACGGTGTATCTGTCTGTATCCTCGGTAACGGTGTATCTGTCTGTATCCTCGGTAACGGTGTATCTGTCTGTATCCTCCTCGCTAGCGGTGTATCTGTCTGTATCCTCCTCGTTAGCGGTGTATCTGTCTGTATCCTCCTCGCTAGCGGTGTATCTGTCTGTATCCTCCTCGCTAGCGGTGTATCTGTCTGTATCCTCCTCGCTAGCGGTGTATCTGTCTGTATCCTCCTCGGTAGCGGTGTATCTGTCTGTATCCTCCTCGGTAACGGTGTATCTGTCTGTATCCTCATCGGTAACGGTGTATCTGTCTGTATCCTCCTCGCTAGCGGTGTATCTGTCTGTATCCTCCTCGTTAGCGGTGTATCTGTCTGTATCCTCCTCGCTAGCGGTGTATCTGTCTGTATCCTCCTCGCTAGCGGTGTATCTGTCTGTATCCTCCTCGCTAGCGGTGTATCTGTCTGTATCCTCATCGGTAACAGTGTATCTGTCTGTATCCTCCTCGGTAACGGTGTATCTGTCTGTATCCTCCTCGCTAGCGGTGTATCTGTCTGTATCCTCCTCGGTAGCGGTGTATCTGTCTGTAATCCTCATCGGTAACGGTGTATCTGTCTGTATCCTCCTCGGTAGCGGTGTATCTGTCTGTATCCTCGGTAGCGGTGTATCTGTCTGTATCCTCGGTAGCGGTGTATCTGTCTGTATCCTCGGTAGCGGTGTATCTGTCTGTATCCTCGGTAGCGGTGTATCTGTCTGTATCCTCCTCGCTAGCGGTGTATCTGTCTGTATCCTCCTCGCTAGCAGTATAATATTCAGCAGAACCCAGTGTACTGCTGCTGACACTTGGGGGACACAGGATGATGGGTCCAGATGTCGTATATCACACTCATCATCCACAATACCATTAGGCTAGGGCTACACGGCAACACGTGCGCGTGACATATATTGTAATGATAGTCTATAGCAGGATGCTCAACCTGTGACCCTCCAGCTGTTGCAAAACTACAACTCCCACCAAGTCCTACTGTAGGCTGATAGCTCTAGGCTGTCCAGGCATGCTGGGAGTTGTAGTTTTGCAACAGCTGGAGGGCCGCAGGTTGGGCATCCCTGGTCTACGGTGTCTGCAAAATACCGCGACACAGCAGTCGCATACAATTCATACAAGTTGGATTTTTGTGCAACTGTCGCAGCGCAGTGCAACATAATTACAATAAATGTCGCGCGACACGTGTTGCTATCACAGTGTAAAGTTGTAACCCTTTTGTTGCATCGTGAAAACTGTCTCCGTGTAGCCCTCGCTTTACAGATGCTGCCTGTATTTGGGGGGCACTGTCCCTCCTTGGGGAGAGCGCCTTAATTCGGTGTGAGGAGGCTTAGAGGCCATACCTGCTCCTCTGGGAAAGAGGGAGGAAAATGAGCTCTTAACAAGCTCCGCCTCTGATGTCACCAGATGTAAGGCAGCTATCCTATAAGTCGACCCTTTAAACAGGCCTTGAGACATGACTCAGATAATAACTAAGCCAGCATCTCATCTGCAGACAGCTGTTTCGGGATGATTGCCCCTCATCAGTACAGAGCAGAGAGTACTGTTACGGCCTGTCACATGGTCGTCATTAGCCAATCAGGGGCAGAATTGTAACGTAGCTCCAGGGCCCCACCAATCATGCTCTGTTTACATTACTGGTCTCCTCATTGGGCCCTCAGGCTCCTGGCCCCAGGTGTGACTCTGCACCCCCTGTAGTTACGTATGTCACTCCTGAAGCTTGTACAAAGGTGTGAAATCAGCTGACGGGAAAGATGTCTGACTCACATCCTCTATCTGTTCCAGAGAGGAGGCCGATCACACCTCACCCCATCCCACCCTTCACATGCTGCTCTCTGATTGGCTAGTCAGGGCCATGTGACACAGCTGTGCAACTTCCTAAAGTTGGGAAACTTTTCTCCTGTTCTCTGCTGCCCCCAGTGGTCCGGTATGTGGTACTGCATCATCTGTAATAGTATTGTGGATGATGGGTGTGATGTATGCCGCCCCCAGTGGCCGGTATGTGGTACTGCATCATCTGTAATGGTATTGTGGATGATGGGTGTGATGTATGCCGCCCCCAGTGGCCGGTATGTGGTACTGCATCATCTGTAATGGTATTGTGGATGATGGGTGTGATGGATTCCGTCTGGATGCATACATGTGGTTATTATCTGCTCCGTTCACTGACAGGCGGCTGTACCGCTTCCTCTCCATCCCTTACTGTCCCTCTCTCCGGACAGGGCGTCATACAGCGTGCGGTGACTGTCTCTTGTGTTTCGCCCCCTACAGGCTCAGTATGAGAACCCCCCGCACATCTACGCCCTGGCTGACACAATGTACCGGAACATGCTGATAGACGGAGAGAACCAGTGTGTGATCATCAGGTGCGCCTCCCAGAGCATAGGTTACTAGGGGCCCCAGCCAGTGCCCACATGAGGGGGCCCCCCAAACACTGGGGCGACTGAGCTGGTGACCCCACCCCCACGGAGTACTCGTAATACTGACCTGTCAGGATATGGCGCTGTGTATCTGTAGAAGGGAGCGATGGTCTGCTGAGGGGTCAGAGGAGTGATAATCTGCAGGATATGGCGCTGTGTATCTGGAGGAGGGAGCGATGGTCTGCTGACGGGTCAGAGGAGTGATAATCTGCAGGATATAGCGCTGTGTATCTGGAGGAGGGAGCGATGGTCTGCTGAGGGGTCAGAGGAGTGATAATCTGCAAGATATGGCGCTGTGTATCTGGAGGAGAGAGCGATGGGCTGCTGAGGGGTCAGAGGAGTGATAATCTGCAGGATATGGCGCTGTGTATCTGTAGAAGGGAGCGATGGTCTGCTGAAGGGTCAGAGGAGTGATAATCTGCAGGATATGGCGCTGTGTATCTGGAGGAGGGAGCGATGGTCTGCTGAGGGGTCAGAGGAGTGATAATATGCAGGATATGGCGCTGTGTATCTGGAGGAGGGAGCGATAGTCTGCTGAGGGGTCAGAGGAGTGATAATCTGCAGGATATGGCGCTGTGTATCTGGAGGAGAGAGCGATGGTCTGCTGAAGGGTCAGAGGAGTGATAATCTGCAGGATATGGCGCTGTGTATTTGGAGGAGGGAGCGATGGTCTGCTGAGGGGTCAGAGGAGTGATAATCTGCAGGATATGGCGCTGTGTATCTGGAGGAGGGAGCGATGGTCTGCTGAGGGGTCAGAGGAGTGATAATCTGCAGGATATGGCGCTGTGTATCTGGAGGAGGGAGCGATGGTCTGCTGAGGGGTCAGAGGAGTGATAATCTGCAGGATATGGCGCTGCTCGTATACTGACCTATCTTCTCACTGCAGCGGGGAGAGCGGAGCCGGGAAAACGGTCGCAGCAAAGTACATCATGGCCTATGTGTCCAAGGTGTCCGGCGGAGGGCCCAAGGTTCAGGTACCTTATCCGGGATCGGCTCCATGACGGGTGGGGGTGGGGCCGTGTCCTCCGCAGCTCATCACTTCTCCTCTTCCAGCACGTGAAGGACATTATCCTCAAGTCCAACCCATTGCTGGAAGCGTTCGGGAACGCGAAGACCGTGAGGAACAACAACTCCAGCAGATTCGTGAGTTCAGACCGGTGGAGGGAGCGACGGTCAGCTAGAGGGGTCAGAGGAGTGATGATCTGCAGAATATATCACTGTGCATCAGGGGGAGGTGGAGGGAGCGACGGTCAGCTAGAGGGGTCAGAGGAGTGATGATCTGCAGAATATATCACTGTGCATCAGAGGGAGGTGGAGGAGCGACGGTCAGCTAGAGGGGTCAGAGGAGTGATGATCTGCAGAATATATCACTGTGCATCAG
Source organism: Bufotes viridis (assembly GCA_033119425.1). Taxonomy (NCBI): domain Eukaryota; kingdom Metazoa; phylum Chordata; class Amphibia; order Anura; family Bufonidae; genus Bufotes; species Bufotes viridis. The sequence goes on from CM065599.1 coordinate 70,108,310, forward strand.
GGGAGGTGGAGGGAGCGACGGTCAGCTAGAGGGTTCAGAGGAGTGATGATCTGCAGAATATATCACTGTGCATCAGAGGGAGGTGGAGGGAGCGACGGTCAGCTAGAGGGTTCAGAGGAGTGATGATCTGCAGAATATATCACTGTGCATCAGGGGGAGGTGGAGGGAGCGACGGTCAGCTAGAGGGGTCAGAGGAGTGATGATCTGCAGAATATATCACTGTGCATCAGGGGGAGGTGGAGGGAGCGACGGTCAGCTAGAGGGGTCAGAGGAGTGATGATCTGCAGAATATATCACTGTGCATCAGGGGGAGGTGGAGGGAGCGACGGTCAGCTAGAGGGTTCAGAGGAGTGATGATCTGCAGAATATATCACTGTGCATCAGGGGGAGGTGGAGGGAGCGACGTGTCAGCTAGAGGGGTCAGAGGAGTGATGATCTGCAGAATATATCACTGTGCATCAGAGGAGGTGGAGGAGCGACGGTCAGCTAGAGGGGTCAGAGGAGTGATGATCTGCAGAATATATCACTGTGCATCAGGGGAGGTGGAGGGAGCGACGTGTCAGCTAGAGGGGTCAGAGGAGTGATGATCTGCAGAATATATCACTGTGCATCAGAGGGAGGTGGAGGGAGCGACGTGTCAGCTAGAGGGGTCAGAGGAGTGATGATCTGCAGAATATATCACTGTGCATCAGAGGGAGGTGGAGGGAGCGACGGTCAGCTAGAGGGTTCAGAGGAGTGATGATCTGCAGAATATATCACTGTGCATCAGAGGGAGGTGGAGGGAGCGACGGTCAGCTAGAGGGGTCAGAGGAGTGATGATCTGCAGATATATATCACTGTTTCTCTGGAGGAGGGAGCGATGGTTTGCCACTGTGTACTGATGCGATGCTCTGCACTGTGCTCTCCACAGGGTAAATACTTTGAGATTCAGTTCAGTCGGGGTGGGGAGCCGGACGGTGGTCGGATATCTAATTTCCTACTGGAGAAGTCTCGTGTGGTCAGTCAGAATTCAGGAGAGAGGAGCTTCCACGTCTTTTACCAGGTGGGTGTCCCCTGCGCTCTCCTGGCCGCCCGCCTCCCTCGCGCTCTCCTGGCCGTCGGCCGCCCGCCTCCCTCGCGCTCTCCTGGCCTCTCCGCGCTCCTGTCCGCCTGCCTCCCTCGCGCCTCCTGGCCGCCCGCCTCCCTCGCGCTCTCCTGGCCGCCGGCCGCCCGTCTCCCTCGCGCTCTCCTGTCCGCCCGTCTCCCTCGCGCTCTCCTGTCCGCCCGTCTCCCTCGCGCTCTCCTTTCCGCCCGCCTGTCTCCCTCGCGCTCTCCTGTCCGCCCGCCTGTCTCCCTCGCGCTCTCCTGTCCGCCCGCCCGTCTCCCTCGCGCTCTCCTGGCCGCCCGCCCGCCTCCTCGCGCCTCCTGGCCGCCCGCCTCGTCTCCTCGCGCTCTTCCTGGCCGCCCGCCCGTCTCCCTCGCGCCCTCCTGGCCGCCCGCCCGCCTCCTCGCGCTCTCCTGGCCGCCCGCCCGTCTCCCTCGCGTCCTCCTGGCCGCCCGCCCGTCTCCCTCGCGCTCTCCTGCCGCCCGCCCGCCTCCTCGCGCTCTCCTGGCCGCCCGCCGCCCGTCTCCCTCGCGCTCTCCTGGCCGCCCGCCCGCCCGTCTCCCTCGCGCTCTCCTGGCCGCCCGCCCCGTCTCCCTCGCGCCTCCTGACCGCCCGCCCGTCTCCCTCGCTCTCCTGGCCGCCTCGCCCGCCTCCCTCGCCCTCCCTGGCCGCCCGCCTCTGGCCTCCTCGCCCTCTCCTGGCCGCCCGCCCGTCTCCCTCGCCCTCTCCTGGCCGCCCGCCCGTCTCCCTCGCCCTCTCCTGGCCGCCCGCCCGTCTCCCTCGCCCTCTCCACCGGGGCTGACCGTCTCCTCGCTCGTCTTGCAGCTGCTGGAAGGGGCAAGTGCTGAGGATCGGGAGAACCTTGGGATCACCTCCCCCGATTATTACTTCTATCTCAACCAGTCCGCCGTCTACAACGTGGAGGATGTCAGCGACAAGAAGGAGTTCACGGAAACCATGGTGGGTAACGCCACGGACATTAGCTCCAGTGGGGGCGCCACTCCCAGTTCTGTCCTTCTCATGCTCCATGCTCCACCCTACAGGCGGCAATGGACGTGGTCGGACTCACCCATGAAGACCAGGCATATGTCCTGCAGATCGTGGCCGGGATCCTACACCTGGGGAACATCACTTTCCGGGAGAGCGGCAACTACGCCATAGTGGAGAGCGAGGACTGTGAGTGGGGGGGGGGGGGGATATATTAACCCTCGACATACGGTGGAGAGAGAGGACTGGGGGGGGGGGCAAGGTTCATCCATTAACCCGTGCCATGTGTGTCCTGGCAGTCCTGGCGTTTCCAGCATATCTTCTTGGCATCGACCAGTCTCGGTTAATGGAGAAGTTGACCAGCCGCAAAATGGACAGTAAATGGGGAGGAAAATCCGAGGTGATCGACGTGACGCTGAACGTGGAGCAGGCGTGTTTCACACGTGACGCCCTCTCCAAAGCCCTGTACGCCCGACTCTTCAATTACCTGGTGGAGGTGAGAACAAGATGCCCCCCGATATCATATACCATACATCTATAGATCATATACCTCCCTACTATATAGATCATATACCTCCCTACTATATACTGTACATCTGTAGATCATATACCTCCCTACTATATACTATACATCTGTAGATCATATACCTCCCTACTATATAGATCATATACCTCCCTACTATATAGATCATATACCGCCCTACTATATACTGTACATCTGTAGATCATATACCTCCCTACTATATAGATCATATACCGCCCTACTATATACTGTACATCTGTAGACCATATACCTCCCTACTATATACTGCACATCTATAGATCATATACCGCCCTACTATATACTGTACATCTATAGATCATATACCTCCCTACTATATACTGCACATCTATAGATCATATACCTCCCTACTATATACTGTACATCTGTAGACCATATACCTCCCTACTATATACTGTACATCTATAGACCATATACCGCCCTACTATATACTGTACATCTGTAGATCATATACCGCCCTACTATATACTGTACATCTATAGATCATATACCGCCCTACTATATACTGTACATCTGTAGATCATATACCTCCCTACTATATACTGTACATCTATAGATCATATACCTCCCTACTATATACTGTACATCTATAGATCATATACCGCCCTACTATATACTGTACATCTATAGATCATATACCTCCCTACTATATACTGTACATCTATAGATCATATACCTCCCTACTATATACTGTACATCTATAGATCATATACCTCCTACTATATACTGTACATCTATAGATCATATACCTCCTTACTATATACTGTACATCTGTAGATCATATACCTCCCTACTATATACTGTACATCTGTAGATCATATACCTCCCTACTATATGACTGTATCATCATATAGATCATATACCTCCCTACTATATACTGTACATCTGTAGATCATATACCTCCCTACTATATACTGTACATCTGTAGATCATATACCTCCCTACTATATACTGTACATCTGTAGATCATATACCTCCTTACTATATACTGTACATCTATAGATCATATACCTCCCTACTATATACTGTACATCTATAGATCATATACCTCCCTACTATATACTGTACATCTATAGATCATATACCTCCCTACTATATACTGTACATCTATAGATCATATACCTCCCTACTATATACTGTACATCTGTAGATCATATACCTCCCTACTATATACTGTACATCTGTAGATCATATACCTCCCTACTATATACTGTACATCTATAGATCATATACCTCCCTACTATATACTGTACATCTATAGATCATATACCTCCCTACTATATACTGTACATCTATAGATCATATACCGCCCTACTATATACTGTAATCTATAGATCATATACCTCCTTACTATATACTGTACATCTGTAGATCATATACCGCCCTACTATATACTGTACATCTGTAGATCATATACCCCCCTACTATATACTGTACATCTGTAGATCATATACCCCCCTACTATATACTGCACATCTGTAGATCATATACCGCCCTACTATATACTGCACATCTATAGACCATATACCTCCCTACTATATAGATCATATACCTCCCTACTATATACTGTACATCTGTAGACCATATACCTCCCTACTATATAGATCATATACCTCCCTACTATATACTGTACATCTATAGATCATATACCTCCCTACTATATACTGTACATCTATAGATCATATACCTCCCTACTATATACTGTACATCTATAGATCATATACTCTCCCTACTATATACTGTACATCTATAGATCATATACCTCCTTACTATATACTGTACATCTATAGATCATATACCTCCCTACTATATACTGTACATCTATAGATCATATACCTCCCTACTATATACTGTACATCTGTAGATCATATACCTCCCTACTATATACTGCACATCTGTAGATCATATACCTCCCTACTATATAGATCATATACCTCCCTACTATATACTGTACATCTGTAGATCATATACCTCCCTACTATATACTGTACATCTGTAGATCATATACCTCCCTACTATATACTGTACATCTATAGATCATATACCGCCCTACTATATACTGTACATCTATAGATCATATACCTCCCTACTATATACTGCACATCTGTAGATCATATACCTCCCTACTATATACTGCACATCTGTAGATCATATACCACCCTGTCTATAGTATACCGTACATCTGTAGATCATATACCGCCCTGTCTATTATATACTGTACATCTGTAGATCATATACCGCCCTGTTTATTATATACCGTACATCTGTAGACCATATACCGCCCTGTCTGTAGTATACCGTACATCTGTAGATCATATACCGCCCTGTCTGTAGTATACCGTACATCTGTAGATCATATACCGCCCTGTCTATAGTATACCGTACATCTGTAGATCATATACCGCCCTGTCTATAGTATACCGTACATCTGTAGATCATATACCGCCCTGTCTATTATATACTGTACATCTGTAGATCATATACCGCCCTGTCTATTATATACCGTACATCTGTAGATCATATACCGCCCTGTCTATAGTATACCGTACATCTGTAGACCATATACCTCCCTACTATATAGATCATATACCTCCCTACTATATACTGTACATCTGTAGATCATATACCGCCCTACTATATACTGTACATCTGTAGATCATATACCTCCCTACTATATACTGTACATCTGTAGACCATATACCGCCCTATCTGTAGTATACCGTACATCTGTAGATCATATACCGCCCTGTCTATAGTATACCGTACATCTGTAGATCATATACCGCCCTGTCTATTATATACTGTACATCTGTAGATCATATACCGCCCTGTCTATAGTATACCGTACATCTGTAGACCATATAGCGCCCTGTCTATAGTATACTGTACATCTGTAGATCATATACCGCCCTGTCTATAGTATACCGTACATCTGTAGACCATATACCTCCCTGTCTATAGTATACCGTACATCTGTAGATCATATACCGCCCTGTCTATAGTATACCGTACATCTGTAGATCATATACCGCCCTGTCTATAGTATACCGTACATCTGTAGATCATATACCGCCCTGTCTATAGTATACCGTACATCTGTAGATCATATACCGCCCTGTCTATAGTATACCGTACATCTGTAGATCATATACCGCCCTGTCTATAGTATACCGTACATCTGTAGATCATATACCGCCCTGTCTATAGTATACCGTACATCTGTAGATCATATACCGCCCTGTCTATAGTATACCGTACATCTGTAGATCATATACCGCCCTGTCTATTATATACTGTACATCTGTAGATCATATACCGCCCTGTTTATTATATACCGTACATCTGTAGACCATATACCGCCCTGTCTATAGTATACTGTACATCTGTAGACCATATACCAGCCCTGTCTATGTGTATACCGTACATCTGTAGACCATATACCGCCCTGTCTATAGTATACCGTACATCTGTAGATCATATACCGCCCTGTCTATAGTATACCGTACATCTGTAGACCATATACCGCCCTGTCTATAGTATACCGTACATCTGTAGATCATATACCGCCCTGTCTATAGTATACCGTACATCTGTAGATCATATACCGCCCTGTCTATAGTATACCGTACATCTGTAGACCATATACCGCCCTGTCTATAGTATACCGGACATCTGTAGATCATATACCGCCCTGTCTATAGTATACCGGACATCTGTAGATCATATACCGCCCTGTCTATAATATACCGTACATCTGTAGACCATATACCGCCCTGTCTATAGTATACCGGACATCTGTAGATCATATACCGCCCTGTCTATAGTATACCGTACATCTGTAGACCATATACCGCCCTGTCTATAGTATACTGTACATCTGTAGACCATATACCGCCCTGTCTATAGTATACCGTACATCTGTAGACCATATACTGCCCTGTCTATAGTATACCGGACATCTGTAGATCATATACCGCCCTGTCTATAGTATACCGTACATCTGTAGATCATATACCGCCCTGTCTATAGTATACCGTACATCTGTAGACCATATACCGCCCTGTCTATAGTATACTGTACATCTGTAGATCATATACCGCCCTGTCTATAGTATACCGTACATCTGTAGACCATATACCGCCCTGTCTATAGTATACCGGACATCTGTAGATCATATACCGCCCTGTCTATAGTATACCGTACATCTGTAGACCATATACCGCCCTGTCTATAGTATACTGTACATCTGTAGACCATATACCGCCCTGTCTATAGTATACTGTACATCTGTAGACCATATACCGCCCTGTCTATAGTATACTGTACATCTGTAGATCATATACCGCCCTGTCTATAGTATACCGTACATCTGTAGACCATATACCGCCCTGTCTACTATATACTGTACATCTGTAGACCATATACCGCCCTGTCTATAGTATACCGTACATCTGTAGACCATATACTGCCCTGTCTATAGTATACCGGACATCTGTAGATCATATACCGCCCTGTCTATAGTATACCGTACATCTGTAGATCATATACCGCCCTGTCTATAGTATACCGTACATCTGTAGACCATATACCGCCCTGTCTATAGTATACTGTACATCTGTAGATCATATACCGCCCTGTCTATTGTATACCGTACATCTGTAGATCATATACCGCCCTGTCTATAGTATACCGTACATCTGTAGATCATATACCGCCCTGTCTATAGTATACCGTACATCTGTAGATCATATACCGCCCTGTCTATAGTATACTGTACATCTGTAGACCATATACCGCCCTGTCTATAGTATACTGTACATCTGTAGACCATATACCGCCCTGTCTATAGTATACTGTACATCTGTAGATCATATACCGCCCTGTCTATAGTATACCGTACATCTGTAGACCATATACCGCCCTGTCTATAGTATACCGTACATCTGTAGATCATATACCGCCCTGTCTACTATATACTGTACATCTGTAGATCATATACCGCCCTGTATATAATGTTTTTATTCTCTAGGCTGTCAATAAAGCCATACGGAAGGACACTGAAGAATATAATATTGGGGTTCTAGACATTTATGGATTTGAGATATTTCAGGTAAGGAGGAGGGGGTATAGATGTGCCATATGGGCACTTATAGGGAGATGAGAATATGTGAGTGATATTTGTTATGGGGTGCTGGGGGGGTCTCCTGTGTGTATATGGGGGGGATCTCCCTGTGTATATGGGGTGCTGGGGGATCTCCCTGTGTATATGGGGTGCTGGGGGATCTCCCTGTGTATATGGGGGTGCTGGGGGTCTCCCTGTGTATATGGGGTGCTGGGAGATCTCCCTGTGTATATGGGGGTGCTGGGGGGTGGGGATCTCCCTGTGTATATGGGGTGCTGGGGATCTCCCTGTGTATATGGGGGTGCTGGGGGGGGATCTCCCTGTGTATATGGGGTGCTGGGGGATATCCCTGTGTATAGGGTGCTGGGGGATCTCCCTGTGTATATGGGGTGCTGGGGGAGTCTCCCTGTGTATATGGGGTGCTGGGGGTCTTCCTGTGTATATGAGGGTGCTGGGGATCTCCCTGTGTATATGGGGTGCTGGGGGAGTCTCCCTGTGTATATGGGGTGCTGGGGGAGGTCTTCCTGTGTATATGGGGTGCTGGGGAGTCTCCCTGTGTATATGGGGTGCTGGGGGGTCTTCCTGTGTATATAGGGGTGCTGGGGATCTCCCTGTGTATATGAGGTGCTGGGGGAGTCTCCCTGTGTATATGGGGTGCTGGGGGAGGTCTTCCTGTGTATATGGGAGTGCTGGGGGATCTCCCTGTGTATATGGGGTGCTGGAGGATCTCCCTGTGTATATGGGGTGCTGGGGGATCTCCCTGTGTATATAGGGTGCTGGGGGTCTCCCTGTGTATATAGGGGTGCTGGAGGGATCTCCCTGTGTATATGGGGTGCTGGGGGAGTCTCCCTGTGTATATGGGGTGCTGGGGGAGTCTCCTGTGTATATGGGGTGCTGGGGGAGTCTCCCTGTGTATATGGGGTGCTGGGGGGTCTCCCTGTGTATATGGGGGTGCTGGGGGATCTCCCTGTGTATATGGGGTGCTGGTGGGGATCTCCCTGTGTATATAGGGGTGCTGGGGGGGATCTCCCTGTGTATATGGGGTGCTGGGGGATCTCCCTGTGTATATGGGGTGCTGGGGGATCTCCCTGTGTATATGGGGGTGCTGGGGATCTCCCTGTGTATATGGGGGTGCTGGGGGATCTCCCTGTGTATATGGGGTGCTGGGGAGATCTCCCTGTGTATGTGGGGTGCTGGGGGATCTCCCTGTGTATGTGGGGTGCTGGGGGGATCTCCCTGTGTATATGGGGTGTGGGGATCTCCCTGTGTATGTGGGGTGCTGGGGGATCTCCCTGTGTATGTGGGTGCTGAGGGGGATCTCCCTGTATGTAGGGTGCTGGGGATCTCCCTGTGTATGTGGGGTGCTGGGGGATCTCCCTGTGTATATGGGGTGCTGGGGGATCTCCCTGTGTATATGGGGTGCTGGGGATCTCCTGTGTATATGGGGGTGGGGATCTCCCTGTGTATGTAGGGGTGCTGGGGATCTCCCGTGTATGTGGGGTGCTGGGGGATCTCCCTGTGTATATGGGGTGCTGGGGAATCTCCTGTGTATAGGGGGTGGGGACTCCCGTGTATGAGGTGCTGGGGATCTCCTGTGTATATAGGGTGCTGGGGGATCTCCCTGTGTATATGGGGTGCTGGGGGATCTCCCTGTGTATGTGAGGGTGCTGGGGGATCTCCTGTGTATATGGGGTGCTGGGTGGGGATCTCCCTGTGTATATGGGGTGCTGGGGGATCTCCCTGTGTATATGGGGTGCTGGGGGATCTCCCTGTGTATATGGGGTGCTGGGGGGGGGATCTCCCTGTGTATATGGGGGTGCTGGGGGGGGGGATCTCCCTGTGTATATGGGGTGCTGGGGGGGTGGGGATCTCCCTGTGTATATGGGGTGCTGGGGGGGGGATCTCCCTGTGTATATGGGGTGCTGGGGGGGGGATCTCCCTGTGTATATGGGGTGCAGGGATTTTTCAGGCCTCTCTCTCTCTCTTCTACAGAAGAACGGCTTTGAACAGTTTTGCATTAATTTTGTGAACGAGAAGCTTCAGCAGATCTTCATTGAGCTGACCCTGAAGGCGGAGCAGGTGAGGGATCTGTCCGGGGGTCTGTGTACCCCTCGTGGTGATCCTGCTGACGCGCCCCTCTTCTCTTCCAGGAGGAGTATGTGCAGGAGGGGATCCACTGGAATCCTATTGAGTACTTTAACAACAAGATTGTGTGTGACCTGATTGAGACTAAAGTGGTGAGTGCGGCCGTGCCCGCCGCTGCCCTCCTGCTGAGGGTGACCCCGCAGATTTCCGCTCGCCTCCAGCAGGTGTAGCGTCCATCTTGTCGCTGTCTTTCCGCAGAGTCCTCCAGGAATTATGAGCGTCTTGGACGATGTCTGTGCCACGATGCACGCAAAGGGCGAGGGCGCCGACCAGACACTGCTGCAGAAGCTCCAGGCGGCCATTGGCAGCCACGAGCACTTCAACAGCTGGAATAAAGGATTTATCATCCACCACTACGCCGGGAAGGTGAGGACGGGTGCGGCCAGCAGACGCATTCTGGTGGAGCAATACGCTGTGCCATTGGCGGGATTTGATGGAGGAGGATTATATGCAGGAGGAGGAATATATGGAGGAGGATATTCTGCTCCAATTAACCCTGTGTTATCCCCATCCAGGTCTCGTACACGGCTGAGGGATTCTGCGAGCGGAACAGAGACGTTTTATTCACCGACCTTATAGAACTGATGCAGAGCAGTGAAATGTGAGTCTATTACCGGCCCGCACTGACCGCGGGCGCTGGATCTGCCCGTCCTGCAGTGCAGCAGCAGCGACTCTCATCGTGCGGTGACTGCAGTTATCACCAGTAATCTGAAGCTGGCCATCTTCTCTTGTTTCGTTCAGACCATTTATCAGAAATCGCTTCCCGGAGAATCTCAACGCAGATAAGAAAGGACGTCCGAGCACAGCCAGCAGCAAGATCAAGGTGATTGACCCTCCTATGTGTGCCGTATCCCCCCGACATCAGTGATAGTCATGGCTATGAGGTGGACTCACTGCATGGTGTCTCTCCATGTCAGAAGGCTTCCAGGTTTCTCAGGGTCTCTCTGTAAGGTTCCGGGTTCCTGTGTCAGGGTCTCTCTATAAGGTTCCGGGTTTCTGTGTCAGGGATCTCTCTGTAAGGTTCCGGGTTTCTGTGTCAGGGTCTCTCTGTAAGGTTCCGGGTTTCTGTGTCGGGATCTCTATGTAAGGTTCCGGGTTTCTGTGTCAGGGTCTCTCTGTAAGGTTCCGGGTTCCTGTGTCAGGGTCTCTCTGTAAGGTTCCGGGTTCCTGTGTCAGGGTCTCTTTGTAAGGTTCCGGGATCCTGTGTCAGGGTCTCTCTGTAAGGTTCCGGGATCCTGTGTCAGGGTCTCTCTATAAGGCTTCCAGGTTTCTCAGGGTCTCTCTGTAAGGTTCCGGGTTTCTGTGTCGGGGTCTCTCTGTAAGGTTCCGGGTTTCTGTGTCAGGGTCTCTCTGTAAGGTTCCGGGTTTCTGTGTCAGGGATCTCTCTGTAAGGTTCCGGGATTCCTGTGTCAGGGTCTCTCTGTAAGGTTCCGGGTTTCTGTGTCAGGGTCTCTCTGTAAGGTTCCGGGTTTCTGTGTCAGGGTCTCTCTATAAGGTTCCGGGTTTCTGTGTCGGGGTCTCTCTGTAAGGTTCCGGGTTTCTGTGTCGGGATCTCTCTGTAAGGTTCCGGGTTTCTGTGTCAGGGTCTCTCTGTAAGGTTCCGGGTTTCTGTGTCGGGATCTCTATGTAAGGTTCCGGGATCCTGTGTCAGGGTCTCTCTGTAAGGTTCCGGGTTTCTGTGTCAGGGTCTCTCTGTAAGGTTCCGGGTTTCTGTGTCAGGGTCTCTCTGTAAGGTTCCGGGTTCCTGTGTCAGGGTCTCTCTGTAAGGTTCCGGGTTTCTGTGTCAGGGTCTCTCTGTAAGGTTCCGGGTTTCTGTGTCCGGGTCTCTCTGTAAGGTTCCGGGATCCTGTGTCAGGGTCTCTCTGTAAGGTTCGGGGTTCCTGTGTCAGGGTCTCTCTGTAAGGTTCCGGGTTCCTGTGTCAGGGTCTCTCTGTAAGGTTCCGGGTTCCTGTGTCAGGGTCTCTCTGTAAGGTTCCGGGTTTCTGTGTCAGGGTCTCTCTGTAAGGTTCCGGGATCCTGTGTCAGGGTCTCCCTGTAAGGTTCCGGGTTCCTGTGTCAGGGTCTCTCTGTAAGGTTCTGGGTTCCTGTGTCAGGGTCTCTCTGTAAGGTTCCGGGTTTCTGTGTCGGGTCTCTATGTAAGGTTCCGGGTTTCTGTGTCAGGGTCTCTCTGTAAGGTTCCGGGTTCCTGTGTCAGGGTCTCTCTGTAAAGTTCCGGGTTTCTGTGTCAGGGTCTCTCTGTAAGGTTCCAGGTTTCTGTGTCAGGGTCTCTATGTAAGGTTCCAGGTTTCTGTGTCAGGGTCTCTCTGTAAGGTTCCAGGTTTCTCAGGGTCTCTCTGTAAGGTTCGGGGTTCCTGTGTCAGGGTCTCTCTGTAAGGTTCCGGGTTTCTGTGTCAGGGTCTCTCTGTAAGGTTCCGGGTTTCTGTGTCAGGGTCTCTCTGTAAGGTTCCGGGTTCCTGTGTCAGGGCCTCTCTGTAAGGTTCCAGGTTTCTGTGTCAGGGTCTCTATGTAAGGTTCCGGGATCCTGTGTCAGGGTCTCTCTGTAAGGTTCCGGGTTCCTGTGTCAGGGTCTCTCTGTAATGTTCCGGGTTTCTGTGTCAGGGTCTCTCTGTAAGGTTCTGGGTTCCTGTGTCAGGGTCTCTCTGTAAGGTTCCGGGTTTCTGTGTCGGGATCTCTATGTAAGGTTCCGGGTTTCTGTGTCAGGGTCTCTCTGTAAGGTTCCGGGTTTCTGTGTCAGGGTCTCTCTGTAAGGTTCCGGGTTCCTGTGTCAGGGTCTCTCTGTAAGGTTCTGGGTTTCTGTGTCAGGGTCTCTCTGTAAGGTTCCAGGTTTCTGTGTCAGGGTCTCTCTGTAAGGTTCGGGGTTTCTGTGTCAGGGTCTCTCTGTAAGGTTCCGGGATCCTGTGTCAGGGTCTCTCTGTAAGGTTCCGGGTTTCTGTGTCGAGATCTCTATGTAAGGTTCCGGGATCCTGTGTCAGGGTCTCTCTGTAAGGTTCCGGGTTTCTGTGTCAGGGTCTCTCTGTAAGGTTCCGGGTTTCTGTGTCGGGATCTCTCTATAAGGTTCCGGGTTTCTGTGTCAGGGTCTCTCTGTAAGGTTCCGGGTTTCTGTGTCAGGGTCTCTCTGTAAGGTTCCGGGTTTCTGTGTCAGGGTCTCTCTGTAAGGTTCCGGGTTTCTGTGTCAGGGTCTCTCTGTAAGGTTCCGGGTTTCTGTGTTAGGGTCTCTCTGTAAGGTTCCGGGTTTCTGTGTCAGGGTCTCTCTGTAAGGTTCCGGGTTTCTGTGTCAGGGTCTCTCTGTAAGGTTCCGGGTTTCTGTGTCGAGATCTCTATGTAAGGCTCTCTGCTCTGGATAGTCATGTGACTCAAGTATGTTCTCTTTGCTAAGAAACAAGCCAATGATCTGGTGCAGACGCTGATGAAATGCACCCCCCACTACATCCGCTGCATCAAGCCCAACGAGACTAAGAAACCGCGCGACTGGGAGGACAGCAGGTAGGCGGAGAGGAGGGGGTTAATCTGAGGTGCCGGAGTGCAAGTGATATTTGACCGTGAGTCGCTTCTTCCCCTCCAGAGTGAAGCATCAGGTAGAATATCTGGGTCTTCGAGAGAACATACGTGTGCGTCGTGCAGGGTATGCGTACCGTAGAGTCTTCCGGAAGTTTCTTAACCGGTATATAGCAGCATGTTGTATGTACGTGTACGGCTGACGTGTTCCCTGGTTCCAGAGGTTTCTTACCAGTGTGTGTTCCTGTAGGTACGCCATACTGACACGGGAGACGTGGCCGGAATGGAGAGGAGACGAGAAAAAGGGCGTCCTCCACCTGCTGCAGGCGGTGAACATGGACGCTGACCAGTACCAGCTGGGCAAAACCAAGGTGTTCATCAAAGCCCCAGAATCTGTAAGTCGGGCGAGGGGTGTTCCATTCACATGGCGCCTAGGGGGGGTCACCGTTCCTCACGGTTTTCTCATGTACATAGCTCTTCTTGTTGGAAGAAATGAGGGAGAGGAAATACGACGGCTTCGCACGCGTTATTCAGAAAGCCTGGCGTAAGCACACCGCAGTTCGCAAGTACATCCGCATGAGAGAGGAAGGTAGGTGGCCGAGGGGGCGCCCTGGTGGGGTCAGTGTGGTCGCCATCGCAGTCACGATCTACCACCCGTTCTGTCACCAGCATCCACCATTGTCCTGAACAAGAAGGAAAGACGGAGGAACAGCATCAACAGGAACTTTGTGGGGGACTACATTGGCATGGACGGCCGGCCAGAGTTGCGCCAGTTTGTCGGACGCAGAGAACGGATTGATTTTGCTGACACAGTGGTGAAGTACGATCGACGTTTCAAGGTAAGGAACCTGTCGGGAACAATTCCCAACGTCCTGGCAGAAGCTCAGGAGATGCAGGTGATGACGATGTCAGTACTCGTAGACGCTGAAAAGAGACCTGGTGCTGACTCCCAAATTCCTGTATCTGATTGGCCGAGAAAAAGTGAAGCAAGGACCAGAGAAGGGCCAGATAAAGGAGGTTCTGAAGAGGAAGATAGAGCTGAAGGATATCCAGTCGGTATCGTTCAGGTAATTACCGCGAGGGAGAGATTGACAGGGGGGATAAATGAGGATCAGGCAGGGGTGTGATGGCCGCTCTCTCCACAGTCCGCTGCAGGATGACTTCCTCATCATCCACGAGGTGCAGTATGACAGCGTCCTGGAGAGCGTCTTCAAGACAGAGCTTCTCAGCCTCCTCTACAAGCGATATGAGGAGAGGATGCAGAAGAAGCTGCTGCTGAGGTTCAGCAACCAGTAAGTGGCTGTAGTCTCTCAGCGTGGAGAAGTCACCCTGTCCATGGACCAGACTGAGATCTTCTTCCCTCCTAGGCTGGAGTTTAAGGTGAAGAAAGAGGGGTGGACACCCTGGGGGGCTGCAGGGTCTCGACAGGTCCAGTTCCAGAAAGGAATGGGTGATGTGGCATCCCTCAAGGTCTCTGGGAAGGCATTGACGGTTGGCATCGGACCCGGGTTACCCTCAGATTCTAGTAAGTAAAATCTGGGTTCTTACATAAGTCAGGAATCGAGAATAACTGGAAGTGAAACATTCCTGATTACCTCCACTCTGCAGGACCCACCCGGAAGGATAACCGAAAAAGCCAGTACCTTGGTGGTCAGAGTGGTGCCGGAGGCCGTGGTAAGTAGGATCTGTGTACACAGGAGCAGTCCTTCAGGTTCATCCATCACTGGAGCGTCCTGTACATAAATGTCTTCTCTTTGGTCCCTAGGAGCACCAAGAGCCAACGGAGGCAGCAGGAACCCCCAACTCCGGCTGACACAAAGGATGTCCTTCACGTCTAGACAGACCAGCGTGGAGCAGCCAAGCTTACCGAGACAGGGGGCCAGTCCTAAGGCCAAAGCACCACCTGCCAAAATGGACCTGGGCTTCATGAACGTCCCTGATCAGGGAGTGGCAGGGTGAGCATGGCGGGAAGGGTCACAGGTGGAGGAGGGTGGGAGAGCAGATGGGTGGTCTCTGGCTAACCCTAAGCAGGTCGGCAATCAGATCAGAAGGGCGGGTAAAGGCCAGAATATGGTAAAACTGAAAGGGGGGTTACGGACCCCAGGAAGAGGAGAAGTCACCAAGTGGTCATCCAGGATGGGGGAAATGGATCTGCCTTTTCTCATGTAACACGAGCGTTGTCTTCTAGAATCCTCAGGAGACGTTCCAAGGAAGTGAAACCCGTCCCCGGAGGAGGGAGAGCAAAGCCAACACCTAAACCCAAGCCCCAGCCTCAGCTCCCGCGCTGCCGCGCGCTTTATGCCTACGATGCCCACGACACAGATGAGCTCAGCTTCAATGCAGAGGACGTCTTGGAGATTGTCCGAGAAGGTGCGTAAGTCACAACAGGGGCCGTCAGACAAGGCCTGACGTCCCAGTATGGGCTGGCACCCTGGTGGTTGGGTTATGGAATATCCATGAACTCGCTGGGGTGACGTTGGCCTTCTCCGGCCAGGTCCTCGAGGTCGCCTCAGTCACACGGATTCCATCTTGTCTTCTGCAGATCCGTCCGGCTGGTGGCAGGGCAAGATACGAGGCCGGGAAGGTCTGTTTCCAGGGAATTATGTGGAGAAGATCTGACTTCTGTGGCCGCCTGCTGCTCGGCTTCTGGATTTGTGTCACTACATCAACCGAACAGAGCTTTTTTATGAATTTTTATACGGACGGCCGGGGGTCTCCTGGGTCCATACAGGGGGCCGGACGCGCTTTTATCACTCATGTTTTTATACTTGTGCTGAGAAAATTCTCCTATTTATGGAACTGCCAATAAATCTTCGCTCAGCAGTGCCACGTGTGCCGCTGGTTTTTCTCCCGCTCGGCGGTCCGGTCACTGCGGCTGCACTGCTCGGAAGCAGGTACCGTTCATACACATTCCACTGTACATCTGAAGAGCGCCCCATCTGAATAACACAGCGGTCTTTCATACATGGGAAGCCGGGATCTCTATCTCTATCTTATTTCTTGTACCCGTGATTGGTTGAGCGTCATATAAAAGGATCTACATACGAGACAAAGGAGGAGAGGGCGGGGTGTATAGACTGAGGAGGAGAGGACGGGGGGCCGGGTGTATAGACTGAGGAGGAGAGGAGGGAGGCCGGGTGTATAGACAGGAGAGGACGGGGGGCCGGGTGTATAGACTGAGGAGGAGAGGACGGGGGGCCGGGTGTATAGACAGAGGAGGCGGGGCTGGGTGTATAGACTGAGGAGGAGAGGACAAGGGGCTGGGTGTATAGACTGAGGAGGGAGGCCGGGTGTATAGACTGAGGAGGAGAGGAGGGAGGCCGGGTGTATAGACTGAGGAGGTGAGGAGGGGGAGCTGGGTGTATAGACTGAGGAGGAGAGGAGGGGGAGCTGGGTGTATAGACTGAGGAGGAGAGGAGGCGGGGCCGGGTGTATAGACTGAGGAGGAGAGGAGGCGGGGCCGGGTGTATAGACTGAGGAGGAGAGGAGGCGGGGCCGGGTGTATAGACTGAGGAGGCGGGGCCGGGTGTATAGACATGAGGAGGCGGGGCCGGGTGTATAGACTGAGGAGGAGAGGAGGGAGGCCGGGTGTATAGACTGAGGAGGAGAGGACGGGGGCCGGGTGTATAGACTGAGGAGGAGGAGGAGCGGGGGGCCGGGTGTATAGACTGAGGAGGAGAGGAGGAGGCCGGGTGTATAGACTGAGGAGGAGAGGAGGGAGGCCGGGTGTATAGACTGAGGAGGAGAGGAGGGAGGCCGGGTGTATAGACTGAGGAGGAGAGGACGGGGGGCCGGGTGTATAGACTGAGGAGGAGAGGACGGGGGGCCGGGTGTATAGACTGAGGAGAGAGGAGAGGAGGGGAGGCCGGGTGTATAGACTGAGGAGGAGAGGAGGGAGGCTGGGTGTATAGACTGAGGAGGAGAGGAGGGAGGCTGGGTGTATAGACTGAGGAGAGAGGAGGGAGGCTGGGTGTATAGACTGAGGAGGAGAGGACGGGGGCGGGTGTGTATAGACTGAGGAGGAGAGGAGGCGGGGCCAGGTGTATAGACTGAGGAGGAGAGGACGGGGCGGGGTGTATAGACTGAGGAGGAGAGGACGGGGCGGGGTGTATAGACTGAGGAGGAGAGGACGGGGGCCGGGTGTATAGACTGAGGAGGAGAGGAGGAGGGCCGGGTGTATAGACTGAGGAGGAGAGGACGGGGGCGGGGTGTATAGACTGAGGAGGAGAGGAGGGAGGCCGGGTGTATAGACTGAGGAGGAGAGGAGGAGGCCGGGTGTATAGACTGAGGAGGAGAGGAGGGAGGCCGGGTATATAGACTGAGGAGGAGAGGACGGGGCGGGGGTGTATAGACTGAGGAGGAGAGGAGGCGGGGCCAGGTGTATAGACTGAGGAGGAGAGGACGGGGGCGGGGTGTATAGACTGAGGAGGAGAGGACGGGGCGGGGTGTATAGACTGAGGAGAGGAGAGGACGGGGGCCGGGTGTATAGACTGAGGAGGAGAGGACGGGGGCCGGGTGTATAGACTGAGGAGGAGAGGAGGGAGGCCGGGTGTATAGACTGAGGAGGAGAGGAGGGAGGCCGGGTGTATAGGCTGAGGAGGAGAGGAGGGAGGCCGGGTGTATAGACTGAGGAGGAGAGGAGGGAGGCCGGGTGTATAGACTGAGGACGGGGGGGGCGGGGTGTATAGACTGAGGAGGAGAGGACGGGGGGGCCAGGTGTATAGACTGAGGAGGAGAGGACGGGGGGCGGGGTGTATAGACTGAGGAGGAGAGGAGGGAGGCCGGGTGTATAGACTGAGGAGGAGAGGAGGGAGGCCGGGTGTATAGACTGAGGAGGAGAGGTGGGAGGCCGGGTGTATAGACTGAGGAGGAGAGGAGGGAGGCCGGGTGTATAGACTGAGGAGGAGAGGAGGGAGGCCGGGTATATAGACTGAGGAGGGGGGGGGCGGGGTGTATAGACTGAGGAGGAGAGGAGACGGGGCCAGGTGTATAGACTGAGGAGGAGAGGACGGGGGGCGGGGTGTATAGACTGAGGAGGAGAGGAGGGAGGCCGGGTGTATAGACTGAGGAGGAGAGGACGGGGGGCGGGGTGTATAGACTGAGGAGGAGAGGATGGGGGGCAGGGCCGGGTGTATAGACCGAGGAGGAGAGAGGACATACACTTTACTGGACCCCTAGTGGTCACGTCATAGCTGAGTGCTTTTGGTCAGGGAGCTCTGCTGTGCTCAGTGGGGGGCAGTATAGAATACATTTCATCCCAGTCTCCTTGTTCACGTTCAATATGGCACCACACTGCTTTCTTCTTCACGCAGCCAGGCTCAGCTGCGTTTCCTTTCATACAGAGTCGGGGGTTCAGCCAGATGCCCCCCCTGGATATTAGGGGTACAGGAGGTGGCACCTTGTAGCTGGACACGCTGGTAATCTGTAATCCTCAGCTCAGAAAATGTCACACTGGAGACTGCAACGTGGCCAAGAGGGGGGGGGGAGTCATCGCTGAAAATCAGATAGACCCCCCCCCTCCAAATAAACATTTCCCAATTCCATTCTTAGTGATATCTGTTCTTGGAAAAGCTGGGTGACAACCAGTATGGTCGTCCTTTTATGCTACTGGGGTTGTCGCTTTTCTAGAGCCCTGAACGGCAGTTCTGTCTCGTTCTAGACTTCAGGAAATGTATTCAGCTAGTCGGGAGTCTGGGAAAGCTGGGTGCCTGTAATGAGAGTAGGAGCGCTGCTCAGTGGTGAATGGCGGTACTGCAGGTGAAATCATCCCCAAATAAGGCTTCGTGCACACAACTGTATTTGGCGATCCGTCCGCCACATTTCTTTGCGGACCCATTGACTTCAGCGGGTCTGGTCTGCATTTTGCAGCCAAATATAGAATGTGATCTATGATTTGCAGACCGCAAAATGGGTACGGATATGTGAATGTAGCCTAAAGGCTTGGACTCTCATTTCAGAGGTACATCTATAGGGGGCGCTGTGTCTCCTAGGTCAGTATCTCTAGGTGTAAACAGATCATGTGAAATGTATTGTACAAATACACGGAAGCATAGGGGCTCAGTCGGAGGAGACACCCGGAAGGTTCTACCCTGTGGAAGAAAGCCGCCATGTTTCTTCTTATCCTTCCTCCTGGTGACCGATCTCTTCATCCCGTCTGATAGAAGTGAAGTGTCCCTTTAAGTACTCCCGACGCTCAGCCCTCCACCTCTCCTCCCTCCGATCAGTCCTCCACCTCTCCTCCCTCCGATCAGTCCTCCACCTCTCCTCCCTCCGATCAGTCCTCCACCTCTCCTCCCTCCTCGAGCCGGTGAACAGGTCGATGGCTTTCTGATGGTCAGTGAGGGCTCTGAGGTGAGGAGAAGCTCATGCTCCTGGTCATGATCTGCCTTTCTCAGAGATAAACCCCGCCTCTGTGGCAGCCATTTTGAATAATTTAATTTTCAACCAATAGAAATCGACCTCATTTGCATAATTTCCCACAATGCATTGCAAATCGTCTCCCTAAGTTAAATGAACGTTGAAAAGAATATGTCAAATCCCAAATTTGACTTAGAAAACAGAATTTTAGGACAAAGTGGGCGGAGCCTATCTGGGCTCAAATCCAGCGTCATCCAGACCCTCCGGAGGAACGCCGGACGCCGGACTGAAAAGGAATATGGACCCTGTTCTAAAAAATAAAAAAAATTATAATTTTTTTTTTTTGGACCCAACATTTGTAACAGTGGAGAAGTAAGTGATGAGTAAGAGTTACTCCATGAAGTAACAGTCACCGCACACAGCGCTGTTCACACTGAGCAGCCTCCCGCCACCACACACTGCAGTAGCTCCGGCCTCCACCAGGGAGCAGAACTCCCAGTCCTCACAGACATCATGAGCACAGAAGCGCTCACCATATAAGACCCTCGCCACACACACAGCGCTACCTTCACTGCAATCATCATTTAACCTAAGGAGACGTACAGCCAGTGCACTATGGGAAATATGCAAATTAATCATTGCAGGTATAATCCCAGTTGGGAGCTGCACCAATGGAGGGAAATATGGAAATTATAGGTGTGACCACAGCTACTATAAGCCTATGAAAGAAGAGAATGGGCAAACAGGGAGGAGCATCACATGAGCCCGCCCACTTCTCAGCACCCACAGGGGCGGGGACTAATAGTCAGCTGACCGACCAACACATGGAGCACAATACAGTACCAGGAGCGGCCAGGGACCGCCTGCCATCTACCAGCCATTCCTCTCATTATTACCCAAAAGTATTAAGAGAGGTCAGAGCAACACCCAGGAGCCGCCATCACTGAGACATCTATTACACCTAAGGAGAGGGGAAGGCAATGCACTGTGGGAAATATGCAAATCTAATTACAGATCAGGACTCCTCCCACCTCTCATTGAACCATAGGGGGCGCTGTTCACACTGGTCAGCCTCTCATCACAGACAGGGGGCGCTGTTCACACTGGTCATCCTCTCATCACAGACAGGGGGCGCTGTTCACACTGGTCAGCCTCTCATCACAGACAGGGGGCGCTGTTCACACTGGTCATCCTCTCATCACAGACAGGGGGCGCTGTTCACACTGGTCATCCTCTCATCACAGACAGGGGGCGCTGTTCACACTGGTCAGCCTCTCATCACAGACAGGGGGCGCTGTTCACACTGGTCAGCACCTTCTCCATCACAGACAGGGGGCGCTGTTCATACTGGTCAGCCTCCCACCATCACAGACAGGGGGCGCTGTTCACACTGGTCATCCTAACCCTCCACCTCTCCTCCTCCTCGAGCCGGTGAACAGGTCGATGGCTTCCTGATGGTCAGTGAGGGCTCTGAGGTCATGATCTGCCTTCTCCTGAGATAAACCCCGCCTCTGTGGCAGCCATTTTGAATATTTTTTTCAACCAATAGAAATTGACCTAATTTGCATAATCACCCATAATGCATTGCAAACCGTAAGTCTCTCTAAGTTAAATATATAATCCCAAATTGGACTAAAACAGAATTTCAGGACAAAGTGGGCGGTGCTTAGTGGGGCTCCAGAAAGGTGCTGTCCAGACCCTCCAGAGGAGCTGCCGTCATGGCAGGGCTACTGGGGAGAACGTTTTGGAAAAGAAAAAATAAATTTGCATTTAACTTTCCCAGCACTGGAGAAACGAGTAACAGCAGGGGGCGCCACAGACCTTCTGCAGACACAGGGCAGTGTTCACAGTGGAACTGCTCCACCGATGAGCAGACCATCCCCATCACAGACCGGGGGTGCTGTTCTCAGCCTCCTCTGGGAAGAAGACCTTCCCCATCACAGACAGGGGACGCTGGTCACGCCTCCCACCACCAGGGAGCAGACATCCCCGTCCACGTGGACATCATGAGGCCTAACGGCGCTCTATATATATATATATGAGACCCTGTGCACACAGCGCTCCCTTCACAGCTGTGTTCATGTAAGTTAGGGAGAGGAGGAAATGCATTATGGGAAATATGTAAATCAGAGGATTGGAGGTGTGTCCTTTATTTATAGTATGGGAGGAGCACCATTGTACATAAACCCGCTCACCCTGTACACTATGCAGGGCTCCCACCTCACACACAGGGGGCGCTGTTTGTCAGGTGGGGATGCTGTTCTCAGCCTCCACCGATGAGCAGACCATCCCCATCACAGACAGGAGGCACTGGTCACATCGGTCAGCACCATCTCCCTCACAGACAGGGGGCGCTGGTCACACCGGTCAGCACCTTCTCCCTCACAGACAGGGGGCGCTGGTCACACCAGTCAGCACCTTCTCCCTCACAGACAGGGGGCGCTGGTCACACCAGTCAGCACCTTCTCCATCACAGACAGGGGGCGCTGGTCACAATGGTCAGCACCTTCCCCATCACAGACAGGGGGCGCTGGTCACAATGGTCAGCACCTTCCCCATCACAGACAGGGGGCGCTGGTCACAATGGTCAGCACCTTCCCCATCACAGACAGGGGGCGCTGGTCACACCAGTCAGCACCTTCTCCATCACAGACAGGGGGCACTGGTCACACTGCAGTAGCTCAGGCCGCCACCAGGGAGCAGAACTCCCAGTCCACGTGGACACCATGAGGCCTAAAGGCGCTCTATATATGAGACCCTGTGCACACAGCGCTCCCTTCACGGCTGTGTTCATGTAAGTTAGGGAGAGGAGGAGGCAATGCATTATGGGAATTTATGTAAATTAGAGTTGAAGGTGTTTATATTTTACACTTAGCGGAGTCACAAAGGAGAGGAGGAGCTTCACATTAACCCCTCCCCCAGTTCTTAGCTCCCATTTTATAGCATAAAGGGCCCGCCTAATAACTACAGGACACGCCTCCCAAATTGTTACCTACAAGGAGATGATGCTTGGAATAACTACAGATAGACCTGAGATCCACAGAGATCACCAGCTGTCTACAAGAGACTCCTCTCATGATCACCAGCTGTCTACAAGAGACTCCATTCATGGTCACCAGCTGTCTACAAGAGACTCCTCTCATGGTCACCAGCTGTCTCAAAAGAACACAAAGCCAAAACCCAGGAGCCTCCATCAGTGAGACATCTATTAGACCTAGGGAGAGAAGAAGCCGATGCACTGTGGGAAATATGCAAATCACCAGGGTTTACGATATGCATTGACAGAGCAGGACTCCTCCCAGTCCTATGTGACCTCCTGACCTGTACCATGGAGGTGAGACCAGTGACATCCAGACACTGAGCAGTACCAGGGGCTTCTCTACAGCGGCTCCAGCACCTCTATGGTGATGACATCATCAGGGCCTGTCTGTGGACACCACTCATCTGTAAGTCATCAGAGGACAACCCAGGAGCCGCCATCACTGAGATCTCTATTCCACCTGAGGGGAAGGCAATGCACTGTGGGAAATATGCAGATCCGAGACGGGACAGTCCATCTGTAGGTATCATGGGGGAGCAGGTTAATCAGGTGCACTCTCAGTAACTGCCTTTGTGTTATGGAAATGAGTGAGCAGTTGTCACAGCTCCACCCCCTTCACTAATATCAGAATGGTGGAAAGTGCAGTTCTGTATGACTAACATACAACCTGTGGCATAAAGTATGTGCCCCCTCCTCCTCCTTACAGGACACGTCCCACGCCCCAGTATGGGCTGGCACCCTGGTGGTTGGGTTATGGAATATCCATGAACTCGCTGGGGGGACGTTGGCCTTCTCTGGCCAGGTCCTCAAGGTCGCCTCAGTCACACGGATTCCATCTTGTCTTCTGCAGATCCTGGTGGCAGGGCAGGATACGAGGCCGGGAAGGTCTGAATCCAGGGAAGGATGTGGAGAAGATCTGGCCTCTGCGGCCGCCTGCTGCTCGGCCTCCGGACTCCTGTCACTGCATCAAGAATGAAGAGCTGTGGACTGATGGAAATCACAGGATTGGCAGACACGTTAGTTACTGTTAGGTCCATATATATTTGGACACTGACACAAATTTTGTTTTTATTACCCGTTTACTAAAACATATAGAAGTTATAGTTATACGATGGACATAAAGTCCGGACTTTTAGCTTTCATTTGAGGGCATCCACATGAACACTGGATGAAGGGTTTAGGAATTTCAGCTCTTTTACATGGGGCACCCTGTTTTTAAAGGGACCAAAAGTAATTGGACAATTGACTCAAAGGCCGTGTCATGGGTAAGTGCGGGCGGTTCCTTCAGTACTTAATTCTCAATTAAGCACATAAAAGGCCTGGAGCTGATTTGAGGTGCGGTGCTTGCATTTTGAAGATTTTGCTGAGAAGTAAAATATGGTCAATAAAGCTCTACATGCAGGTTTCCTCTGCGGAAAACTCCCATCCGAGAAATCGCTGCGCAAAACCTACAGTTTGGTCCATCCAGAGAAAGAAAGAAAGCCGTGGTGACCTCAACAATGCAGAAAGACCGGGGCGGCCACGGAAGACACCAGTGGTGGAGGATGGCAGAATAATGACCACGGTGAAGAGAAGCCCCTTCACAACAGCGACCAGGTGACCCCCACTCTCCAGGATATCTGCGATCAATATCCAAACCTACCGTAAAGAGAAGACGGCATGAAAGTAATCCAGAGGGTTCACTGCGCGGTGCGAGCCGCTCATCAGCCTCAAGAAGAAGAAGGCGAGATCGGACTCTGCTGAAAAACATCCTAATAAACCGGCGCACTTCTGGAAGAACGTTCTGTGGACGGATGAAACCAAGATCAACCTCTACCAGAAAGATGGAAAGAAGAAAGTATGGTGAAGGCGTGGTCCAGCTCATGGTCCAAAGCTACCACATCATCTGTAAGACACGGCGGGGGTTAGGGTGATAGCGTGGGCCTGCATGGCTGCCGGTGGCCCTGGGCCCCTAGGGTTTATTTATGATGTGACACAGGACAGAAGCAGCCGGATGAGTTCTGGGGTTGTCAGAGACGTACTGTGCGCTCAAATCCAGCCAAACTGATTGGCTTCATGTTTCGGGTCATTGTCCGTCTGTATGATGACACGCCGACCAAAGCCACCGGGGAGTTTATTAAAGAAGTGTAATGTTCTCGAATGGCCGAGTCACCGGATCTGAACCCAATACAGCATTTCACTGGTTAAAGACTAAACTTCAGACAGAAAGACCACAAACAAACAGAAACTGAAAACCGCGGCAGTAAAGGCCGGGCAATAAACCGCGGCAGTAAAGGCCGAGCATTAAAGAGGAGGAAACACAGCGTCCGGTGATGTCCAGGAGGTCAAGACCTCAGGCCGTCACTGCCAACAAGTATTAGAAATTAGCATTTTATTTTACAATTATTTCACTTGTCCAATTACTTTTGAGCCCCTGAAATGAAAGGATTTAGTTCCTCACATTTTTATGCAATCATTTTGTTCAACGGAATTAAAGCTGAAAGCGTGAACTTCCCCTGTATCGGACTCCATTGGGGTAAAGTACAGGAGAACAGAGACCAGGAAAATGTTCTCTGTCCAAATAGATATGGACCCAACTGTATATGCAGACTATAAAAAATGGAAACAAAATATTCAAAACATCTCAATTTATTGAGTAATGAGTATGAACGTGTAGAAATCCACGGCATTCACGCTTTGGCTGCTATCAATGAGGTTACTGATGGTCGTCTGAGGAATGTTCTGCCACGCTGAATGCACTTGGGCACACAAATCATCAAGATCCGCTGCTGGCAGCTCCCTCTGCAACTGCCGACCAACGATGTCCCAGATGAGAGGGGAGATGCTGAAGGGCATGGTGACACACACAGACCATGCAGCCTGGACTTGTCCTGCTGACACCTTCTCCAGTGACCAGATCTCTGTAGCCCGAGCTGTTAGTACCGGAAATGAAGACTGGAGGGGTCTGGCCACCATACATTATGCCACCCCACATCATACTCCCGGGAGTAGGACTGGTGATGTTCCCTTGTGAAGGCCTCTTCCTGGCATTGCCCATGTGGTCTCCACACCTTATCACTGAAGAGGACGGACCTCCATCTCAGCCTCCACTGCCATCATGCATCATCATGGCCTTTTAGATTGGCGGTGTGAGGTCAGTAGCCCAATGTGGTGTAGACACTGTTTGCCGCCCTAGGCTTGGGATGTGACAGCTTCACCTGCAGTACAGAACTGATCACTAGGCGTCCGGGTAGAGGGTCTCCTCTCTGCTCCTCATCATCCTTCTCCCCACCACCAGGACACACAACATCCAGCAGTGCCGACATCTGCTGCAGTGATAGACCAAGGCCTCTCAGCTCAAGGATTCTGTCCTCTCAGTGTGACAAGTAGTGTAAACCGGCCCGTGGATGAATCACCACACACAACCTGATCCAATTTCTGAGGTTTCCAGTGGTTAAAAAAATGTTGCTTTCAATCTGGCTTTTATGTCCCTCCCACAAGCCACAGATTGGAGCTAGGTGCTAAAAAATTTTTGCAACCAATTTACATAATCTTACAGTTTTCCCCTCTTGGTGTTGTGATCTGAATGTTGAGGAGGGTATATGGGTGGCTGGGCGTCTCCTGGGCACATCCAGGGAGCCAGCCCGGCTTTTATCACACATTCACCCTGGAAACATGGGAAGCCGGCTTTATTTCTTGTACACGATTGGTTGAGCCTCATATAAAAAAAATTAATGTAGTAAAATCAAAATTGCAAACCACATTTACAATGTGAACGCCCCCCGCCCCCCCCCCCCAAGGAGGAGCCGTCAATCAGGGGCGGGAGGATAGCGTCATCTACATGTGAGCCACCCTGGGTATATTACTGACTAGTACGGATTCCTGTGCTTCTCCTGAGGACACACCCCATACAACATGGCTCCGTGGCTGACAAGATGTGGAGGACACAGCTGTGCCCCCCCGCTGGGGAAGAGCGGAGATAAAATGGCTTCCTACAGCTCTCACAGAGAACATAGTGGAAGCAGCAGTCACAATATATAAATAAGATCCCCTCCCCCAGGGCAGAAGCGTAAAAAATGTCCCAAATCTAGAGCAGCGACCCGGAGACGTGAGCAGAAAAATAGACATATTTCTACTAAATGTAGTTTACATATCTATAAGGACCGCCCCCGCGGAGCTAGGTTCAGTGGCCGGACGCTTCGTGGAGGAGACCCTGGGATGGTCAGGGCGGGATGCTTTGTGTCATGATATTAAGGCACTTCATGGGTTTTGTAACCGTTGCTCTGGCTCCAGGAGGGTGCGGGCACCCCCAGAGTAATCCCCTGACACCCCCGCTCCCTCAGTTGTCCGTTCCGCTGCTCTGCCGCTGTTTGATAAAGGCCATACCATGTGTGCGGAAGTGAGTGTTGAGGTTGAGCTGACTGTCGAAGCTTTTATTACAGACCTGGCAGGTGAGTCTGCCATCGGAGGACTCCTCCATCTTGTGAGTGGGCTCTGGCTCCTCCTCGGCCACGTCCTTCATCTTGTGCGTCATGAAGCGATGGCGGCTCAGGGAGCTCTGGGAGGTGAAGCACATGCCGCACTCTCGGCACTGGTGTGAGCTCTCGCTGGTGCAGTGTTGGGGGATGTGCTGCCGGAAGTCGGCCAGGCTGCTGGTTTTGTAGCCGCAGGCTCGGCACTGGAAGCTGCGCTTCGGTTTCTGCAGGGCGGGCTTGCTCTTCAAGGGCTCGTCGCTCCCCGAGTCATCAGATGAAAGTTTCCTTTTCTTGGAGGATACCTATGGGAGGCAGAGCAGAGTCTTGGTTTACATGGAAGACAGCACAGCACCGTGGGTAAGCGGCAGCCGGGGGAGAGGTGTATAGGCTGCTGAAGATCCATCTCTCCCACCTGTGATTTACTGCCGTTCCGAGGCACCAGGACCTCCTGACTCCGCGCCTGGTCTGTCACTTTAATACCGTGCCGCACTTGGATGTGCTTCTCCAGGATGAGGCGGCTGCTGAAGGTGCGCTTCCCCTCCGTGCAGTACCTGTGGGGGCAGTACAGTCAGCCAAGGGGCACAGCAGCTGAGGGCCGAAGGGTTAGTGGGTGCCCAGGGCCTACACACCTGCAGGGGTACACTCGCTTAATCCCCTCGTGATTGACTCGGACGTGGCGCCGCAGACTGGGGGCCGAGCAGAAGGAGCGTTCACAAAGACGACACGGAAACTTCTTCACAGACTGGAAAACAGCAGAAGGCGGAGTCAGCACCCTAACCCCACCATTGCCCCCCAATATACACCCTACACCCCGAAATCCACCCCCCAACTACACACACAGCCCCCCCTCCGTCTATACCCCTCCATCCTCTCCTCTATCTATAGACCCGGCCCCCCCATCCTCTCCTCCTCGGTTTATACACCCGGCCCCCCTGTCCTCTCCTCCTCAGTCTATACACCCGGCCCCCCACCATCCTCTCCTCCTCAGTCTATACACCCCGGCCCCCCCGTCCTCTCCTCCTCAGTCTGTAAACCCGGCCCCCCGTCCTCTCCTCCTCCAACTATACACCCGGCCCCCAGTCCTCTCCTCCTCTGTCTATACACCCGGCCCCCCGTCCTCTCCTCCTCCAACTATACACCCGGCCCCCGTCCTCTCCTCCTCCATCTATACACCCGGCCCCCCGTCCTCACCTCCTCAGTCTGTAAACCCGGCCCCCCTGTCCTCTCCTCCTCAGTCTATACACCCGGCCCCCTGTCCTCAGTCTATACACCCGGCCCCCGTCCTCTCCTCCTCCATCTATACACCCGGCCCCCGTCCTCACCTCCTCAGTCTGTAAACCCGGCCCCCCGTCCTCTCCTACACAGTTTATACACCCGGCCCCCGTCCTCTCCTCCTCAGTCTATACACCCGCCCCCGTCCTCTCCTCCTCTGTCTATACACCCGGCCCCCGTCCTCTCCCTCCTCCATCTATACACCCGGCCCCCGTCCTCACCTCCTCAGTCTGTAAACCCGGCCTCCCTCCTCTCCTCCTCAGTCTATACACCCAGCCCCCTGTCCTCAGTCTATACACCCGGCCCCCGTCCTCTCCTCCTCCATCTATACACCCGGCCCCCGTCCTCACCTCCTCAGTCTGTAAACCCGGCCCCCCGTCCTCTCCTCCTCAGTCTATACACCCGCCCCCCCGTCCTCTCCTCCTCTGTCTATACACCCGGCCCCCCGTCCTCTCCTCCTCCATCTATACACCCGGCCCCCCGTCCTCACCTCCTCAGTCTGTAAACCCGGCCCCCCTGTCCTCTCCTCCTCAGTCTATACACCCAGCCCCCTGTCCTCAGTCTATACACCCGGCCCCCGTCCTCTCCTCCTCCATCTATACACCCGGCCCCCGTCCTCACCTCCTCAGTCTGTAAACCCGGCCCCCCCATCCTCTCCTACACAGTTTATACACCCGGCCCCCCGTCCTCTCCTCCTCAGTCTATACACCCGCCCCCGTCCTCTCCTCCTCTGTCTATACACCCGGCGCCCCGTCCTCTCCTCCTCCATCTATACACCCGGCCGCCCCCCCTCCTCCTCTGTCTATACACCCGGCCGCCCCCCCTCCTCCTCAGTCTATACACCCGCCACTCCCCCACCCTCTCCACCTGTCTATACACCCGCCACTCCCCCACCCTCTCCACCTCCGTCTATACACAAGACCCCCCATCCTCTCCTCTCTATACACCACCCCCCTGTACTCTCCTCTTCCGTCAATACAACCAGCCCCTGTCCTCTCCTCCTGTCTACACACAAGACCCCCATCCTCTCCATCTATACACCTCCGCCCCCATGCTCTCCTCTCCTGTCTATACACCCGCCCCCATCCTCTCCATCTCTACACCTCGGCCCCCCGTCCTCTCCTCCTCAGTCTATACACCCCGGCCCCCCGTCCTCTCCTCCTCAGTCTATACACCCGGCCCCCCATCCTCTCCATCTCTACACCCCGGCCCCCCGTCCTCTCCTCCTCAGTCTATACACCCCAGCCCCCCGTCCTCTCCTCCTCAGTCTATACACCCGGTCCGCCATCCTCTCCTCTCCTGTCTATACACCCGGACCCACATTCTCAATGCTCTCCCTCCTCTGTGGACCCCCGATTCCTGACCTTTCCGTGCTCCTTCTTCATGTGCAGCACATACTCTTCCCTCTCGGGGAACCAGGCATGACAGATCCCACAGGTGCAGCAGTTGCTCCTTTGTCTGGGGGTCCCCGGTTTCTGTTGATCTTTAGTCTTGCTCTTCTTCTTCACGTCGGGGGAGCTCGGTGGATCTGAAGACGACGACTCCTCTACCTCGGCCTCCGGTTCAGGATCCGACTGCTTACTGACGGGAATCTCCATAGGCTCAGGCTTGGGGGTGAGAAGCTCCTGAGACTGAGGGGGGTCCTCCTTCACCACACTGTTATGTGTCGTCTGTAAGAAACCAGAAACATGGGAGCAGTCAGCAGATCACAAACAAGACACAGGAGCGGTCAGCCCCTCACACACAGAGGACACAGGAGCGGTCAGCCCCTCACACACAGAGGACACAGGAGCGGTCAGCCCCTCACACACAGAGGACACAGGAGCGGTCAGCCCCTCACACACAGAGGACACAGGAGCGGTCAGCCCCTCACACACAGAGGACACAGGAGCGGTCAGCCCCTCACACACAGAGGACAGAGGAGCGGTCAGCTCCTCACACACAGAGGACACAGGAGCGGTCAGCCCCTCACACACAGAGGACACAGGAGCTGTCAGCCCCTCACACACAGAGGACAGAGGAGCGGTCAGCCCCTCACACACAGAGGACAGAGGAGCGGTCAGCCCCTCACACACAGAGGACACAGGAGCGGTCAGCCCCTCACACACAGAGGACACAGGAGCGGTCAGCCCCTCACACACAGAGGACACAGGAGCGGTCAGCCCCTCACACACAGAGGACACAGGAGCGGTCAGCCCCTCACACACAGAGGACACAGGAGCGGTCAGCCCTCACACACAGAGGACACAGGAGCGGTCAGCCCTCACACACAGAGGACAGAGGAGCGGTCAGCTCCTCACACAGAGGACACAGGAGCGGTCAGCCCCTCACACACAGAGGACACAGGAGCGGTCAGCCCCTCACACACAGAGGACACAGGAGCGGTCAGCCCCTCACACACAGAGGACAGAGGAGTGGTCAGCCCCTCACACACAGAGGACACAGGAGCGGTCAGCCCCTCACACACAGAGGACACAGGAGCGGTCAGCTCCTCACACACAGAGGACACAGGAGCGGTCAGCTCCTCACACACAGAGGACACAGGAGCGGTCAGCCCTCACACACAGAGGACACAGGAGCGGTCAGCTCCTCACACAGAGGACACAGGAGCGGTCAGCCCTCACACACAGAGGACACAGGAGCGGTCAGCCCCTCACACACAGAGGACACAGGAGCGGTCAGCCCCTCACACACAGAGGACACAGGAGCGGTCAGCTCCTCACACACAGAGGACACAGGAGCGGTCAGCCCTCACACACAGAGGACACAGGAGCGGTCAGCCCCTCACACACAGAGGACACAGGAGCGGTCAGCCTCACACACAGAGGACACAGGAGCGGTCAGCCCTCACACACAGAGGACACAGGAGCGGTCAGCCCCTCACACACAGAGGACACAGGAGCGGTCAGCCCCTCACACACAGAGGACACAGGAGCGGTCAGCCCTCACACACAGAGGACACAGGAGCGGTCAGCCCTCACACACAGAGGACACCGGAGCGGTCAGCCCTCACACACAGAGGACACAGGAGCGGTCAGCTCCTCACACAGAGGACACAGGAGCGGTCAGCCCTCACACACAGAGGACACAGGAGCGGTCAGCCCCTCACACAGAGGACACAGGAGCGGTCAGCCCCTCACACACAGAGGACACAGGAGCGGTCAGCCCTCACACACAGAGGACACAGGAGCGGTCAGCCCTCACACACAGAGGACACAGGAGCGGCCAGCCCTCACACACAGAGGACACAGGAGCGGTCAGCCCTCACACACAGAGGACACAGGAGCGGTCAGCTCCTCACACACAGAGGACACAGGAGCGGTCAGCCCTCACACAGAGGACACAGGAGCGGTCAGCCTCACACACAGAGGACACAGGAGCGGTCAGCCCTCACACACAGAGGACACAGGAGCGGTCAGCCTCACACACAGAGGACACAGGAGCGGTCAGCTCTCACACACAGAGGACACAGGAGCGGTCAGCCCTCACACACAGAGGACACAGGAGCGGTCAGCCCCTCACACAGAGGACACAGGAGCGGTCAGCCCCTCACACACAGAGGACACAGGAGCGGTCAGCTCCTCACACACAGAGGACACAGGAGCGGTCAGCCCCTCACACAGAGGACACAGGAGCGGTCAGCCCTCACACACAGAGGACACAGGAGCGGTCAGCCCTCACACACAGAGGACACAGGAGCGGTCAGCCCTCACACACAGAGGACACAGGAGCGGTCAGCCCTCACACACAGAGGACACAGGAGCGGTCAGCCCTCACACACAGAGGACACAGGAGCGGTCAGCCCCTCACACACAGAGGACAGAGGAGCGGTCAGCCCTCACACACAGAGGACACAGGAGCGGTCAGCCCCTCACACAGAGGACACAGGAGCGGTCAGCTCCTCACACACAGAGGACACAGGAGCGGTCAGCCCCTCACACACAGAGGACACAGGAGCGGTCAGCCCTCACACACAGAGGACACAGGAGCGGTCAGCCCCTCACACACAGAGGACACAGGAGCGGTCAGCCCCTCACACACAGAGGACACAGGAGCGGTCAGCCCCTCACACACAGAGGACACAGGAGCGGTCAGCCCCTCACACACAGAGGACACAGGAGAGGTCAGCCCCTCACACACAGAGGACACAGGAGCGGTCAGCCCTCACACACAGAGGACACAGGAGCGGTCAGCCCTCACACACAGAGGACACAGGAGCGGTCAGCCCCTCACACACAGAGGACACAGGAGCGGTCAGCCCCTCACACACAGAGGACACAGGAGCGGTCAGCCCCTCACACACAGAGGACACAGGAGCGGTCAGCCCCTCACACACAGAGGACAGAGGAGTGGTCAGCCCCTCACACGCTGCCCCCTACCTTCAGATGCTCCAGCATGGTGCGCTTTTGGGCAAACAGCAAAGGGCAGTCCGGGCATTTGAAGACGCTCACCCTCTGATTTCCCAGCTGCTGGTCAAAATGGGCATGATCCAAATGGGAGCAGAGCAAAGGTTTGTGGGTAAAAACGGTATCACACATAGCACATTTATAGATCATCCTGGTGAAATAAGAGACATAATGAAAAGTCGTTATAGTACGTGACCCCCTCCGTCCACCACAGCTCCTAACATTGTGTCTTTATTAAACCCACTCAGCTGACGCGTTTCGCCTGTGCGATCCTTACTCCTAGTGGGAACCCAAGCTTAGGATCTGGTATAAAGCAGATGGCCTCACACCGAGGATGCAGCACCGTAGGGTAATACTGCATGTAGTGTGCTGTGAGATCGGACCCTGGAGAGGTGGCCTGCAGAGGTCTGCTCTTCATACTATGAGCTTTGCTCTGTCGGGGCCACCTTTGGGCTTGTGTTCAGAGTAAGGACCATGCAGGCTAGAGATGAAGGGATTTTGTGAATTGCTGGTGCAATGGTTTCTAGAAGATGCCTAGAAGCTGTGCAGAGACGTCTCCCTACCCCCAGGTCAGCCTCCTGAGGGGCTCCCACCACTTACTTGGCCTGTTGGTTGTTGAATCCTGGATGCTGGGTGTAGATGTGGGCATGAGCACTGGGCGCAGATTTAAAGGCCATGGGGCAGACCGGGCACTTGTGAAAGACCTCACAATGAGAAGTCTGAATGTGAGACTTGATGGAGTTCACTCCTCCGAACACCACGGCACAGCTCTGGCACCTGCATGGGGACAGACAGGGGCGGTGAGAGCCTGTGGGCACAACACCGGACCCTCACTCCGGGGGACTGGCCTTTAAGAGAATACCTGTAGCCAATCCTGCGTGAGAAATGTAGACAGGTCTCCTTCAGGTGAGTCTGAAAGTTTTCAATGCGGAAGTTGCCCCCACACTCTGGACACACATTCGGGGGGCTCTGCTTGTGCATGCGCTTGTGGGCTTCGAAGCTGCATCGATTTGGCATCATCATGGGGCACAGAGAACACACCTGGAAGAGATAATGGAGGCAGAAGCCATGACACTACTATGAGCGCCCAGTGGTCCATCACCCCCCGGGTGATCCGGGGCTTGGACACCTACCGTGCTGCCGCTGGCTGCAGAGGAGGAGATCTGCTGGAAGTGCAGGGCCAGCCCGGCCTTGTTCTTGCACTGCTCCTTACACTCCAGGCACCGGAAGGTGGAGTAGGTGGACTGCTCTGGCAGAATGGCGGAGTCGCTGGTTGGGCTGGCTGTAGCCGCCGTGTCCTGGGCTGGACCCGGTGTGGATGCATTTCCTGGCGTCAGAACAGCAACGGACACGAGAGGCGTGACATCCGGCTGCCCGATCATCTGCTCCAGGGCGATGGGCCTCATGACCAGGTGCGAGCACTGCATCACCAGGCCGTTGTCCTTGTGTTTGCGGGCGTGCAGGAGGAGGCTGCACTTATTGAAGAACACTAGGCGCTTGGTGCAGTGGTTGCAGGTCACCTCGATCCTCATGCTCCGGCGGTCGTAGTGCCGGGCCAGGCTTTTCTCCAGGGCAAACGAGTCTCCGCACTCCAAGCAGCGGAAGCCGAACACGGGAAGCGTCAGGCTGGACTCTGCCGGTGGAGTCAGGTTCGGTTTGTAAGTGGGAAGTAAATTTTTGCTGTTGAGGATTTTATTGAAATTCTCCACCAGACTGGACTGTGTGCGGGAGATGACTGTGCCGGCTACGGTCGGGGTAGGTTTTTGGGATTGCACCATGACTACCGTGGCGCTGCGTTGTGGGCTGCTGGTGGAGCTGGGGGCCACACTGACATTAGTGAGGGGGGCCGTGGTGGACAAGGGCTGCTGCACCAGATGGATAATGTTCTTGGTCATGACCTTATTGGCCTTGGAGGGCAGGACCACCGCTTTCTGCTGCGCCACGCTCGCTGCCATCAGCATGATGCTGCTGGCATTCTGGATGGTGGACACGGGCAGTATGGAGCCCTGCAGCTTCACCCCATTGCCCAGCGGAAGCTTCACCACCGGAGCAGCCTCCGCTTTTGATGGACTCGGAAGATCGGCTTTCTCCTTTGGAGGCGACATGGTAGCATCTACTTTTGGGTCAGTGGGGTTTTCTTGGCTGGATTCAGAGACAGGCGGCGGAGGAGAGCCCTCAGACATCTGAACAGACGTAACGGTATCGGAGTCGGAGGACACCCTGGTGACCGTCCTGGTGATGCTCCCAGATTGGGTCTTTATGGTTTTGATCCGGACTTTGAGGGGTCTTGAAGAGTTTGAAGAGGGGGAGCTGATGCCTTCTTCCTCGAGGTCACTGGGTAAGCTCCTGGGGCTCCAGTGCGGTTCCTCCTTTACACTGGGGGCATCAGGATCAGTGCTGGTTTTGGCGTCCTTTGGAAGATCCGTGGTTTCTTCAGGCTTTGCCGGAGGTTTGGGCACTGTGCCGTCACTCATGGTGGTGGGTTTCTCAGGGATCTTGACTGAAGCGGTGGCAGGCTTGTGCTCAGGACTGCTCCATGCAGGTACTGGGGGTCCAGACGAATGAGGAGAGGCGCACTCTCTAGACGCTGAGGGGCTCCCTGGACGCTCTTCCTCCGGCTCCTCCTTGATGGAGTGGGGCCCCAGACACAGCCCTCCGGCAATTTTACTAATGGTAAAAGGTAAAGAGACGACCCGGTTCAGACCTTCATCTGCTGATGACTCAGCTGGCGGAGGGCAGAGAACGGGCTCAGGAGGCTCAAACATCGGCCTCTCCTTCAGCTTCACGTCTCGCGGCCTGTCAATCATCTCCGACACGCGGCTGTCAATGGGATCATCCACTGGAGAGAAGTCCGTGAACAGATCCAAGGCCTTACTTGCCTTCACACGAGGCGTCCAGTTCTCTCCTCCGTTAGAAGCCGGAGGAGCGGCGACCAATGTCCTCGACACCTCGGGGCTGTTGAATCCATTCTGGATGAGTCGAGACCCCGGGGCCGGTGCCTCCTTCCCGTGAACGTCCAGCAGCTCTGGCTGCTCAGGACACACCGTGTTCTTCACTATCACGCTGACCGCGGAGATGTCGCTTTGTGGAAGTCCATGCTCGCCACTCGCCGATTCCCCCAGTGAAGGTTTCCCTTGTCCCTCGGAGTCCTCAGGCCCCGACTGAATCGCTTCATTCGCATCCATGTCTGGAATATCAAACGCGGCTAAGAGATCATCAAAGTCAGGGGTTTTCATGTCGCCCATGGTGAAGGTCCCGGGGGGCCTAGGAGAGAACAGAGCCAGAGATTAACCCCGACAGGCTGCCGGCACTCACAGGGTTAACGCGGGCCTCTACCTGCAGTGCAGCCTCCATCCTCCACAGCTAGGCCGGAGCCTGCTGCATGGCTGATTCCAGCCGCTGATGTCATCCCGAGACCCCCTCCCACCTCTACAATCTGCAATAGGATCTCCCCGCTCCGGATCTGCCGCATTCCTGACCGGGGACAGACCTGGCTTTGTCCTGCAAATGTCAAGAGGCCAGACGAGGAGATCACATGACCCTGGAAGGGGGCCCCGCCACAAACATGACCCCAGACCTCAGCGTATACCTGCATTACACATTCCCAGTACACACCTGTTCCCGGGGTGGGGGCAGGTAGACAGTCAGCACCCTACCCTGCTCCAGGGCTCCGTGCACTCCCCCCGGGGCCCGACAACTCAGGGTGACCAGGAACTGCTCAGGTCTGGGGCCCGGTGCACCGTAGCCAGTGTCATGTGACTGCGACGTCAGGGGTCAGGGCGGCCCGCCACAGCAAAACATTCACCTCCTGCAGTGCATTCTGGGAGAAGAGCAAGCAGTCAACTTAACTCCTCGGCTGCTGGAAGTCTGCACTGCAGAAAGAGCCAGTCTGTGGGTCCTAAAACCAGGGGTGCCCCAGGACATGGGGAGAGGGACAGGGACATGAGGGGGCAGAGGACGGGGGACATGAGGGGGCAGAGGACGGGGGACATGGGGGGCAGAGGACGGGGGACATGAGGGGGAGAGGGACAGGGACATGAGGGGGCAGAGGACGGGGACATGAGGGGGCAGAGGACGGGGACATGGGGGGGCAGAGGACGGGGGACATGAGGGGGCAGAGGACGGGGGACATGAGGGGCAGAGGACAGGGGACATGAGGGGCAGAGGACGGGGACATGAGGGGGCAGAGGACGGGGACATGAGGGGGCAGAGGACGGGGGACATGAGGGGGCAGAGGACGGGGGACATGAGGGGGCAGAGGACGGGGGACATGAGGGGGCAGAGGACGGGGGGCATGAGGGAGCAGAGGACGGGGGACATGAGGGGGCAGAGGACGGGGGACATGAGGGGGCAGAGGACGGGGGACATGAGGGGGCAGAGGACGGGGGACATGAGGGGGCAGAGGACGGGGACATGAGGGGGCAGAGGACGGGGACATGAGGGGCAGAGGACAGGGACATGAGGGGGCAGAGGACGGGGACATGAGGGGGAGAGGGACAGGGACATGAGGGGCAGAGGACGGGGGACATGAGGGGGAGAGGGACAGGGACATGAGGGGGCAGAGGACGGGGACATGAGGGAGCAGAGGCGGGGACATGAGGGGTGAGAGGGACAAGGACATGAGGGGGCAGAGGACGGGGACATGAGGGAGCAGAGGACCGGGGACATGAGGGGGCAGAGGACGGGGGACATGAGGGGGCAGAGGACGGGGGACATGAGGGAGCAGAGGACGGGGGCATGAGGGAGCAGAGGACGGGGGACATGAGGGGCAGAGGACGGGGACATGAGGGGGCAGAGGACGGGGGCATGAGGGGCAGAGGACGGGGGACATGAGGGGGCAGAGGACGGGGGACATGAGGGGCAGAGGACGGGGGACATGAGGGGGCAGAGGACGGGGACATGAGGGGCAGAGGGCGGGGGACATGAGGGGGCAGAGGGCGGCAGGACATGAGGGGAAGAGGACGGGGGACATGAGGGGCAGAGGACGGGGGACATGAGGGGGCAGAGGACGGGGACATGAGGGGGCAGAGGGCCCAGGGGGACATGAGGGGCAGAGGGCAGAGGACACTGAGGGGCAGAGGGACGGGGACATAGAGGGCAGAGGGCAGGGGGACTGAGAGGGCAGAGGACGGGGACCTGAGGGGGCAGAGGACGGGGGACATGAGGGGGGCAGAGGGCAGGGGGGGACATGGAGGGGGCAGAGGACGGGGACATGAGGGGGCAGAGGACGGGGACATGAGGGGGCAGAGGACGGGGGACATGAGGGCAGAGGGCAGGGGACTGGGGGGCATGAGGGGGCACATAGGGGCAGAGGACGGGGACCTGAGAGGGCAGAGGACGGGGGACATGAGGGGGCAGAGGACGGGGGACATGAGGGGGCAGAGGACGGGGACATGAGGGGGCAGAGGACGGGGACATGAGAGGGCAGAGGACGGGGGACATGAGGGGGCAGAGGACGGGGACATGAGGGGGCAGAGGACGGGGGGACATGAGGGGGCAGAGGACGGGGGACATGAGGGGGCAGAGGACGGGGGACATGAGGGGGCAGAGGACGGGGACATGAGGCAGAGGACGGGGGACATGAGGGGGCAGAGGACAGGGGACATGAGGGGCAGAGGACGGGGACATGAGGGGCAGAGGACGGGGGACATGAGGGGGCAGACATGAGGGGGCAGAGGACGGGGGACCTGAGGGGGCAGAGGACGGGGGACATGAGGGGGCAGAGGACGGGGGACATGAGGGGGCAGAGGACGGGGGACATGAGGGGCAGAGGACGGGGACATGAGGGGGCAGAGGACGGGGGACCTAGAGGGGACGAGGACATGGCAGAGGACGGGGGACCTGAGAGGGCAGAGGACGGGGACATGAGGGGGCAGAGGACGGGGGACATGAGGGGGCAGAGGACGGGGGACATGAGGGGGCAGAGGACGGGGCATGGGGACATGAGGGGGCAGAGGACGGGGGACATGAGGCAGAGAGGGGACAGAGGAGGACGGGGGACATGAGGGGGCAGAGGACGGGGGACATGAGGGGCAGAGGACGGGGCATGAGGGGCACGAGGGGGCAGAGGACGGGGGACACGAGGGGGCAGAGGACGGGGGACATGAGGGGGCAGAGGACGGGGGACATGAGGGGGGCAGACATGAGGGGGCAGAGGACGGGGGACATGAGGGGGCAGAGGACGGGGGACATGAGGGGGCAGAGGACGGGGGACATGAGGGGGCAGAGGACGGGGGACATGAGGGGGCAGAGGACGGGGGACATGAGGGGGGAGAGGGACAGGGACTTGAGGGGGCAGAGGACGGGGGACATGAGGGGGCAGAGGGACAGGGACTTGAGGGGGCAGAGGACGGGGGACATGAGGGGGCAGAGGACAGGGACCCCCACATTCTCCTCCCTGCACCGCGACCCCTGTTAATTTCCACTGGTACACTGTAACAAACCTTCAGGACTCTCAGGTACTAATGTCAGGGGTACAGAGGGACTAGGGTAATCTGACGCCATGTTTCTCACTCCTCGCTGTTTCTACAGACCTCTCGTCGGGGGGGTATATACCGTGTTCTGTCCCTGGTGGTCGGGGTGATCGGACGCTGCGGGGCCACAGTGACCAATCACATCCCAGCGTCCATACACGGCCCTGTGCAGCAGGAAACCAGTGACCTGGTTTTGGGCCCCTCTCATCCAACGCTGAACTGGATGTACAAGGGCTGAGGGGCTACGACAACACTAATCTGAGCAGTTACAGAGTTGTCAAGGATGTCATTGTACAGCGAGAGGGACCTCAGGCCCGGACAATATCTCCAGAGCCTCCCAGGATGGTGGTATGATGGGATGAGCGGGGACGCAGGAGAACACACAGCACTGACGGTAACACTGCCAGAGACCCCGCCCCTGAGGAGCAAATCCAGGACTCAGGGCTATGATTAAAGAGGACCTCTCCCCTCTCTTGTATGGAGAGCTCCATGTATCCCCCATGTAATAACAATCCTGGAGCATCTATACCGTTCCTGTATTATTCCTGCTAGAAGTTATGAATGAATTGCTAGCAGTCTGCAGTAAGGGTACAGAGGGGTGTTACAAGTTGGGGGTCCCTGCATAGTTTGACAATGGCAGCACTGATTGTATAGAGTATAGAGTGAGTCTGTGCAGGGACACCCCCAAGCTGGTTACCTCCCCTCTGTACCCTTACTGCAGACTGCTAGCAATTCATTCATAACTTCTAGCAGGAATAATACAGGAACGGTATAGATGCTCCAGGATTGTTATTACATGGGGGATACATGGAGCTCTCCATACAAGAGAGGGGGGAGGTCCTCTTTAAGGTGCAGGGGGGACAAGTGCAGGGCCCAGCCTACTCTAGGACTCCCACAATGGGCCTGCACTGCCGCCGCCATCATCACTCTCCTCCTATACAATCAGGCCAGAAACAGGAGGGGGAGAGGCTGGGGATGGTACTGCCACTGCACGGGGGATCTGGCTCATACATGGGGTCTGTATACAGGGGGTCTGGTCTGGGGTCCGTATACAGGGGATCTGGCTCATACATGGGGTCTGTATACAGGAGGTCTGGTCTGCGGTCTGTATACAGGGGGTCTGGTCTGCGGTCCGTATACAGGAGGTCTGGTCTGCGGTCCGTATACAGGGGGTCTGGTCTGCGGTCTGTATACAGGGGGTCTGGTCTGCGGTCTGTATACAGGGGGTCTGGTCTGCGGTCTGTATACAGGGGTCTGGTCTGCGGTCTGTATACAGGGGGTCTGGTCTGCGGTCTGTATACAGGGGGTCTGGTCTGCGGTCTGTATACAGGGGGTCTGGTCTGCGGTCTGTATACAGGGGTCTGGTCTGCGGTCTGTATACAGGCGGTCTGGTCTGCGGTCTGTATACAGGCGGTCTGGTCTGCGGTCTGGTCTGCGGTCTGTATACAGGGGGTCTGGTCTGCGGTCTGTATACAGGGGGTCTGGTCTGCATACAAGGGGTCTGGTCTGAGGTCTGTATAAAGGAGGTCTGGTCTGGGGTCTGTATACAGGCGGTCTGGTCTGCGGTCTGTACACAGGCGGTCTGGTCTGCGGTCTGTATACAGGCGGTCTGGTCTGCGGTCTGTATACAGGGGGTCTGGTCTGCGGTCTGTATACAGGGGGTCTGGTCTGCGGTCTGTATACAGGGGGTCTGGTCTGCATACAGGGGGTCTGGTCTGAGGTCTGTATAAAGGAGGTCTGGTCTGGGGTCTGTATACAGGGGTTCTGGTCTGGTCTGCGGTCTGTATACAGGGGGTCTGGTCTGAGGTCTGTATAAAGGAGGTCTGGTCTGGGGTCTGTATACAGGCGGTCTGGTCTGCGGTCTGTACACAGGCGGTCTGGTCTGCGGTCTGTATACAGGGGTCTGGTCTGCGGTCTGTATACAGGGGGTCTGGTCTGCGGTCTGTATACAGGCGGTCTGGTCTGCGGTCTGTACACAGGCGGTCTGGTCTGCGGTCTGTATACAGGGGGTCTGGTCTGCGGTCTGTATACAGGGGGTCTGGTCTGCGGTCTGTATACAGGCGGTCTGGTCTGCGGTCTGTATACAGGCGGTCTGGTCTGCGGTCTGTATACAGGGGGTCTGGTCTGCGGTCTGTATACAGGCGGTCTGGTCTGCGGTCTGTATACAGGCGGTCTGGTCTGCGGTCTGTATACAGGGGTCTGGTCTGGCGGTCTGTATACAGGGGGTCTGGTCTGGCGGTCTGTATACAGGGGTCTGGTCTGCGGTCTGTATACAGGCGGTCTGGTCTGCGGTCTGTATACAGGCGGTCTGGTCTGCGGTCTGTATACAGGCGGTCTGGTCTGCGGTCTGTATACAGGCGGTCTGGTCTGCGGTCTGTATACAGGGGTCTGGTCTGCGGTCTGTATACAGGGGGTCTGGTCTGCGGTCTGTATACAGGGGGTCTGGTCTGCGGTCTGTATACAGGGGGTCTGGTCTGCGGTCTGTATACAGGGGGTCTGGTCTGCGGTCTGTATACAGGGGGTCTGGTCTGGCGGTCTGTATACAGGGGGTCTGGTCTGCGGTCTGTATACAGGGGGTCTGGTCTGGCGGTCTGTATACAGGGGGTCTGGTCTGGCGGTCTGTATACAGGGGGTCTGGTCTGCGGTCTGTATACAGGGGGTCTGGTCTGGGGTCTGTATACAGGGGGTCTGGTCTGCGGTCTGTATACAGGGGGTCTGGTCTGCGGTCTGTATACAGGGGGTCTGGTCTGCGGTCTGTATACAGGGGGTCTGGTCTGCGGTCTGTATACAGGGGTCTGGTCTGGGTCTGTATACAGGGGTCTGGTCTGCGGTCTGTATACAGGGGGTCTGGTCTGGCGGTCTGTATACAGGGGGTCTGGTCTGCGGTCTGTATACAGGGGGTCTGGTCTGCGGTCTGTATACAGGGGGTCTGGTCTGCGGTCTGTATACAGGCGGTCTGGTCTGCGGTCTGTATACAGGGGTCTGGTCTGCGGTCTGTATACAGGGGGTCTGGTCTGCGGTCTGTATACAGGGGGTCTGGTCTGCGGTCTGTATACAGGGGGTCTGGTCTGGGGTCTGTATACAGGGGGTCTGGTCTGCGGTCTGTATACAGGGGGTCTGGTCTGCGGTCTGTATACAGGGGTCTGGTCTGGGGTCTGTATACAGGGGGTCTGGTCTGCGGTCTGTATACAGGGGGTCTGGTCTGCGGTCTGTATACAGGGGGTCTGGTCTGCGGTCTGTATACAGGGGGTCTGGTCTGGGGTCTGTATACAGGGGGTCTGGTCTGGCGGTCTGTATACAGGCGGTCTGGTCTGCGGTCTGTATACAGGCGGTCTGGTCTGCGGTCTGTATACAGGGGGTCTGGTCTGCGGTCTGTATACAGGGGTCTGGTCTGCGGTCTGTATACAGGGGGTCTGGTCTGCGGTCTGTATACAGGGGGTCTGGTCTGCGGTCTGTATACAGGGGGTCTGGTCTGCGGTCTGTATACAGGGGGTCTGGTCTGCGGTCTGTATACAGGGGTCTGGTCTGCGGTCTGTATACAGGGGGTCTGGTCTGCGGTCTGTATACAGGGGGTCTGGTCTGCGGTCTGTATACAGGGGGTCTGGTCTGCGGTCTGTATACAGGGGGTCTGGTCTGCGGTCTGTATACAGGCGGTCTGGTCTGCGGTCTGTATACAGGGGGTCTGGTCTGCGGTCTGTATACAGGGGGTCTGGTCTGCGGTCTGTATACAGGGGGTCTGGTCTGCAGGGTCTGTATACAGGGGTCTGGTCTGCGGTCTGTATACAGGGGTCTGGTCTGGGTCTGTATACAGGGGGTCTGGTCTGAGGTCTGTATAAAGGAGGTCTGGTCTGGGGTCTGTATACAGGGGTTCTGGTCTGGTCTGCGGTCTGTATACAGGGGGTCTGGTCTGGTCTGCGGTCTGTATACAGGGGGTCTGGTCTGCGGTCTGTATACAGGGGGTCTGGTCTGCGGTCTGTATACAGGGGGTCTGGTCTGCGGTCTGTATACAGGGGGTCTGGTCTGCGGTCTGTATACAGGGGGTCTGGTCTGCGGTCTGTATACAGGGGGTCTGGTCTGCGGTCTGTATACAGGGGGTCTGGTCTGCGGTCTGTATACAGGGGTCTGGTCTGCGGTCTGTATACAGGGGGTCTGGTCTGCGGTCTGTATACAGGGGGTCTGGTCTGCGGTCTGTATACAGGGGGTCTGGTCTGCGGGTCTGTATACAGGGGTCTGGTCTGCGGTCTGTATACAGGGGGTCTGGTCTGAGGTCTGTATACAGGGGGTCTGGTCTGCGGTCTGTATACAGGCGGTCTGGTCTGGCGGTCTGTATACAGGCGGTCTGGTCTGGCGGTCTGTATACAGGGGGTCTGGTCTGCAGTCTGTATACAGGGGGTCTGGTCTGCGGTCTGTATACAGGAAGGTCCTGGTCTGGGGTCCGTATACAGGGGTCTGGTCTGCGGTCTGTATACAGGGGGTCTGGTCTGCGGTCTGTATACAGGGGTCTGGTCTGAGGTCTGTATACAGGGGGTCTGGTCTGCGGTCCGTATACAGGGGGTCTGGTCTGCGGTCTGTATACAGGGGGTCTGGTCTGCGGTCTGTATACAGGGGGTCTGGTCTGGGGTCTGTATACAGGGGGTCTGGTCTGGGGTCTGTATACAGGGGGTCTGGTCTGCGGTCCGTATACAGGGGGTCTGGTCTGCGGTCCGTATACAGGGGGTCTGGTCTGGGGTCTGTATACAGGGGGTCTGGTCTGGGGTCTGTATACAGGGGGTCTGGTCTGGGGTCCTGTATACAGGGGGTCTGGTCTGGGGTCCGTATACAGGAGGTCTGGTCTGCGGTCCGTATACAGGGGGTCTGGTCTGCGGTCCGTATACAGGGGGTCTGGTCTGCGGTCCGTATACAGGGGGTCTGGTCTGCAGTCTGTATACAGGGGGTCTGGTCTGCAGTCTGTATACAGGGAAGGTCCTGTCTGGGGTCCGTATACAGGGGGTCTGGTCTGCGGTCTGTATACAGGGGGTCTGGTCTGGTCTGTGGTCTGTATACAGGGGGTCTGGTCTGAGGTCTGTATACAGGGGGTCTGGTCTGCGGTCTGTATACAGGCGGTCTGGTCTGCGGTCTGCATACAGGCGGTCTGGTCTGCGGTCTGTATACAGGGGGTCTGGTCTGCAGTCTGTATACAGGGGGTCTGGTCTGCAGTCTGTATACAGGGAAGG
Organism: Bufotes viridis; assembly: GCA_033119425.1. NCBI lineage: Eukaryota > Metazoa > Chordata > Amphibia > Anura > Bufonidae > Bufotes > Bufotes viridis. The sequence continues at coordinate 70,152,920 of CM065599.1, forward strand.
TCCTGTCTGGGGTCCGTATACAGGGGGTCTGGTCTGCGGTCTGGATACAGGGGGTCTGGTCTGCGGTCTGTATACAGGGGGTCTGGTCTGAGGTCTGTATACAGGAGGTCTGGTCTGCGGTCCGTATACAGGGGGTCTGGTCTGCGGTCTGTATACAGGGGGGTCTGGTCTGCGGTCTGTATACAGGGGGTCTGGTCTGGGGTCTGTATACAGGGGGTCTGGTCTGGGGTCTGTATACAGGGGGTCTGGTCTGCGGTCCGTATACAGGGGGTCTGGTCTGCGGTCCGTATACAGGGGGTCTGGTCTGGGGTCCGTATACAGGGGGTCTGGTCTGGGGTCCGTATACAGGGGTCTGGTCTGGGGTCCGTATACAGGGGGTCTGGTCTGGGGTCCGTATACAGGGGGTCTGGTCTGCGGTCCGTATACAGGGGTCTGGTCTGCGGTCCAGTATAAAGGGGGTCTGGTCTGCGGTCCGTATACAGGGGGTCTGGTCTGCGGTCCGTATACAGGGGGTCTGGTCTGCGGTCCGTATACAGGGGGTCTGGTCTGCGGTCCGTATACAGGGGGTCTGGTCTGCGGTCCGTATACAGGGGGTCTGGTCTGCGGTCCGTATACAGGGGGTCTGGTCTGCGGTCCGTATACAGGGGGTCTGGTCTGCGGTCCGTATACAGGGGGTCTGGTCTGCGGTCCGTATACAGGGGGTCTGGTCTGCGGTCTGTATACAGGGGGTCTGGTCTGCGGTCTGTATACAGGGGGTCTGGTCTGCGGTCTGTATACAGGGGGCCCCTGAACTAATCACTCGGGGCAGCACATGATCGCTAGGGGGTGCTTGGGGCAGCCCGACGCTAGGGGGTGCTTGGGGCGGCACGTCGCTAGGGGGTGCTTGGGGCGGCACGTCGCTAGGGGGTGCTTGGGGCGGCACGTCGCTAGGGGGTGCTTGGGGCGGCACGTCGCTAGGGGGTGCTTGGGGCGGCACGTCGCTAGGGGGTGCTTGGGCCGGCCCGTCGCTAGGGGGTGCTTGGGCCGGCCCGTCGCTAGGGGGTGCTTGGGGCGGCCCGTCGCTAGGGGGTGCTTGGGGCGGCACGTCGCTGAGGGTGCTTGGGGCGGCACGTCGCTAGGGGTGCTTGAGGCGGCACGTCGCTAGGGGGTGCTTGGGGCGGCACGTCGCTAGGGGGTGCTTGGGGCGGCACGTCGCTAGGGGGTGCTTGGGGCGGCACGTCGCTAGGGGGTGCTTGGGCCGGCCCGTCGCTAGGGGGTACTTGGGGCGGCCCGTCGCTAGGGGGAACACTGCTGGTGACACACCAGGCACTTGGCTCCTCCCCTCAGACACCGATTGCCTCAAGTTACTAATACAAGGTTCCTGCTCTGACATATAACTGAAACCTAAAGTGATACAACTTTCAGACTCCACCCCTGAGGATCTGCTCATTGCCCCGCCTCTGCGGAGAAAACGACCAGTTTACGTTTCCCTCCCACAGCCGATGAGCACCCTACCTGGGATCTCCTGGGTGCTGCTGACAGATTACCCCCTGGAGCAGCTCCTGGCGACGCCGCTACGTTAAGGAGCCGAACGCCAGGATCTACGTCCGCTTCCTGCTTCTCCGCGCTCCAGTCACCACCCGCTGCCTAACAGCAGCCGCTCCGGCCTCTTCGCTTTGCTATTGGCTGACATTCTTGTCACTCAGATAACAGCCCGCCTCCAGCGTCCGTTCACTGCGATTCCATTGGATTACAATCTGTCAGTCCGTCTGCTCCGCCTACTACGCGCTATGGGAAATTGCATCAGTGGCATAACGATACTCCCACCCTTCTTTCCGCCGCCTGATTGGACGGATAACGCTAAGTACAATTTAATTGGCTAAAGCACACGTCAATCTTATGTCCGTCTGACTTTAGCGGATTATAGACCACAAGACTACAGAATTTTTTGTTTTTTACTTTGTGTGTATAAACTTTATTGACTGCGGTTTAGATTGGACAGTGACAAGCTGAAGAAAATGACCAGTAAATAAAGAGGAGAGGACGGCGGCCATGGCTCCTCCAGCCTCTCTCTGACCGTTTAATGCTGGCAGCCATGTTGTGTGTGGGGACTCTGATTACCCAGGTCTTCACTGGACATTGTATAACCTAGAGACCTAGGCTGTTGAAGGGGCTATTGTTCTAAAGAGAATGTAACTGAGCCACAGCTGTTGTGTATATATCCTGTGCTGTCCCTGGTGATCGGGCTTATATACCGTGTTCTGTCCCTCGTGGTCGGGGGTATATACAGTGTTCTGTTCCTGGTGTTCAGGGGTATATATGGTGCACTGTCCCTGGTGGTCGGGGGTATATTTGGTGTGTTGTCCCTGGTGGTCGGGGTAATATATGGTGTTCTGTCCCTGGTGGTCGGGGGTATATATATGGAGCGCTGTCCCTAGCGGTCGGGGGTATATACGGTGCACTGTCCCTGGTGGTCGGTGGTATATAAAGTGTTCTGTCCCTGGCAGTTGGAGGTATATATGGTGTGCTGTCCCTGGTGGTCGGGGTAATATATGGTGTTCTGTCCCTGGTGGTCGGGGGTATATATGGTGTGCTGTCCCTGGTGGTCGGGGTAATATATGGTGTTCTGTCCCTGGTGGTCGGGGGTATATATATGGAGCGCTGTCCCTAGCGGTCGGGGGTATATCCGGTGCGCTGTCACTGGTGGTCAGTGGTATATACTGTGTTCTGTCCCTGGCAGTTGGAGGTATATATGGTGTGCTGTCCCTGGTGGTCGGGGGTATATATGGTGTGCTGTCCCTGGCGGCCGGGGTATATACAGTGTTCTGTCCCTGGTGGTCGGGGGTATATACTGTGTGCTGTCCCTGGTGGTCGGAAGTGTATACGGATCCACACAGATCCATCCTATTATGCTATTAACCCTTCCTTGCCCTATAGCAGGGGTCAGCAACCTCTGACACTCCAGCTTTGCTTAAACTACAATTCCCAGCATGCTCCATTCATTTTTATGGGACTTCAAAGAACAGTCAAGCATGTATGCATGCTGGGAGTTGTAGTTTCACCACCGCGGGAGTGCAGAACATGTGATTTCTAGTTCTGGACACTGCAGTGCAGACAGAATGAGCCTCACTCTTGGCAGAAGAGCTGACACTTCAGTACGGGGTCAGGACTGGCCTGACTCTTGCTGACAGTGGACTCCATTCATCGGAACAGAGGCGTTTTGTGTGAGGACGCTCCGGGCTCAGGTATCCGGATCCCGCCAGGACCAGGCGAGCTATTGTCTAGTGCAGGAACATTATCCGGTGGTGGGTGGGGGGGGCAGGAGAAGCGTCCAGGTGAGTCCAGGCTTCTGCGGGCAGACGTGGTCCCTATGTACACGAATCAAGGACTGGCTCCTCCTTGTTCACTTGGCAGGTGCCTGCATGCTGATTGGTCAGTACTGCGGGGGGTGAGGGGAATCTGCCTATATAACGCCCAGCCCTGATCTCCCCCTCATCTCACCCTAGAGCTGCCTGTATCAGCACAGAGGCCATGTCTGCCGAGGAGAAGACCCCAGAATCCTGGCCCCCCAGAGTCCAGCTGAAGACCCCCCCATATGTAAGTAATATGACACTACTGACTCATTATAGCATTATATCGCACCTGCTCACTATAGGGTCCCCCTTGTACTCTGGAGGGCGCTGTATCCCAGCAGCAATGGCCCAGGCTCCACCCCCTAGGGGCTTCTGAGTGGACATTTCTCTATGGGCCCCTTTTGTTTTACAGCCTTTCCCAGTTGGTCTGGAGTTCACGGCCCCCGCTCCCCCCTCAGGCCGTAAGCTGCTAATAATGACTATCGGTGCAGTGACCGCCTTGGCTATCAGTGTCCTTGGAGTTCTGTTGGCCACCTACCTGGGGAGGGTCCACTGCAGCCAGGTAAGTCTCCCACAAAACTCTCTAATTCACAGTTACTGGTGGAGACCACAGGGGGCAGTATTGGATTAGGTCACAGTTACTGGTGGAGAC